>OY747721.1:60000-155000 GCA_963556495.2 Valencia hispanica | reverse complement strand
TCTGTCCTGTGAGCAGCAGCAGCAGGCCCTGGGTGAGGGCTGGGGTCGGGCCCTGGGTCCTGGAGCCGGATCTCCTGCCCCTCTCCCTCTGTCCTGTGAGCAGCAGCAGGCCCTGGGTGAGGGCTGGGGTCGGGCCCTGGGTCCTGGAGCCGGCTGCCCCTCTCCCTCTGTCCTGTGAGCAGCAGCAGCAGGCCCTGGGTGAGGCTGGGGTCGGGCCCTGGGTCCTGGAGCCGGATCTCCTGCCCCTCTCCCTCTGTCCTGTGAGCAGCAGCAGCAGGCCCTGGGTGAGGGCTGGGGTCGGGCCCTGGGTCCTGGAGCCGGATCTCCTGCCCCTCTCCCTCTGAGCGCGCAGGCCCTGGGTGAGGCTGGGTCGGGCCTGGTCCTGGAGCTCTCCTCCCCTCCTCTGTCCTGTGAGCAGCAGCAGCAGGCCCTGGGTGAGGGCTGGGGTCGGGCCCTGGGTCCTGTGAGCAGCAGCAGCAGGCCCTGGGTGAGGGCTGGGTCGGGCCCTGGGTCCTGGAGCCGGATCTCCTGCCCCTCTCCCTCTGTCCTGTGAGCAGCAGCAGCAGGCCCTGGGTGAGGGCTGGATCTCCTCCCCCTCCCTCTTCCTGTCGGGCCCTGGGTCGGGCCCTGGGAGCCGGATCTCCTGCCCCTCTCCCTCTGTCCTGTGAGCAGCAGCAGCAGGCCCTGGGTGAGGGCTGGGGTCGGGCCCTGGGTCCTGGAGCTAGCCTCAAGCTCTCCTCCCTTCTGCCTGTGAGCAGCAGCAGGCCCTGGGTGAGGGCTGGGGTCGGGCCCTGGGTCCTGGAGCTAGCCCAGACCGTGTGTGGTGCAGGAGCGAGGAAAGAGATGCGAAAAAAATCCTAAGTGTCAGCCCCTCCTCTTACCAGAGGCACCAGATGCGGAAAAATGACTAAGTGTCAGCCCCTCGCCTTACCAGAGGCACCAGATGCGGAAAATATCCTAAGTGTCAGCCCCTCGCCTAACCAGAGGCACCAGATGCGGAAAATATCCTAAGTGTCAGCCACTCGCCTTACCAGAGGCACCAGATGCGGAAAAATGACTAAGTGTCAGCCCCAGCCTGGAAGGGGAGGCACGGGCGGCCCCATACCCGGGAAGAGGCCCGCTTCCCGGGTAAAGACAGCTAGCCTCAGCCCCTCGCCTTACCAGAGGCACCAGATGCGGAAAAATGACTAAGTGTCAGCCCCAGCCTGGAGGGGAGGCTCGGGGTTCCCATGCCCAGGAAGAGGCCCCGTCCCTGGGTAAAAAGAGTCAGCCACAGCCCCTCGCCTTACCAGAGGCACCAGATGCGAAAAAATGACTAAGTGTCAGCCCCTCGCCTTACCAGAGGCACCAGAAGCGGAAAAATGACTAAGTGTCAGCCCCTCGCCTTACCAGAGGCACCAGATGCGGAAAAATGACTAAGTGTCAGCCACTCGCCTTACCAGAGGCACCAGAAGCGGAAAAATGACTAAGTGTCAGCCACTCGCCTTACCAGAGGCACCAGATGCGGAAAAATGACTAAGTGTCAGCCCCAGCCTGGAGGGGAGGCTCGGGGTTCCCATGCCCAGGAAGAGGCCCCGTCCCTGGGTAAAAAGAGTCAGCCACAGCCCCTCGCCTTACCAGAGGCACCGGATGCGGAAAAAAGACTAAGTGTCAGCCCCAGCCTGGAGGGGAGGCTCGGGGTTCCCATGCCCAGGAAGAGGCCCCGTCCCTGGGTAAAAAGAGTCAGCCACAGCCCCTCGCCTTACCAGAGGCACCAGATGCGGAAAAATGACTAAGTGTCAGCCCCAGCCTGGAGGGGAGGCTCGGGGTTCCCATGCCCAGGAAGAGGCCCCGTCCCTGGGTAAAAAGAGTCAGCCACAGCCCCTCGCCTTACCAGAGGCGCCAGATGCGAAAAAATGACTAAGTGTCAGCCACTCGCCTTACCAGAGGCACCAGAAGCGAAAAAATGACTAAGTGTCAGCCCCTCGCCTTACCAGAGGCGCCAGATGCGAAAAAACGACTAAGTGTCGGCCCGCTGCCTTACCAGAGGCACGAACTGAGCGTATGGTTCTATACTGCGTAGCATGGGTTGCCCATTGGACATGGTCTCTCATGGTAGTCGCCAGAAGCCCAGTCGAGAAAAACACCTCCCGCAGGATAGTAGGAAGGTGTTTTTGGACCCAGCCCGGCCGGTTCCATGCCCGGGAAGATGCTTGGTTCCCGGGTAAAAAGAACCAGCCTAAGTCCCTTGTCTTTCCAGTCTCACCGGATGCGTGAAAATGACTAAGTGTCGGCCCCAGGCTGTGGGGATCCGCAGGGTTTACATGCCCAGGAAGAAGCCCGTTCCTGGGTAAAAAGAGCGAGACTCAGCCCCTCGCCTTACCAGAGGCACCGGATGCGGAAAAAAGACTAAGTGTCAGCCCCAGCCTGGGGGGGAGGCTCGGGGTTCCCATGCCCAGGAAGAGGCCCCGTCCCTGGGTAAAAAGAGTCAGCCACAGCCCCTCGCCTTACCAGAGGCACCAGATGCGAAAAAATGACTAAGTGTCAGCCCCTCGCCTTACCAGAGGCACCAGAAGCGGAAAAATGACTAAGTGTCAGCCCCTCGCCTTACCAGAGGCACCAGATGCGGAAAATATCCTAAGTGTCAGCCACTCGCCTTACCAGAGGCACCAGAAGCGGAAAAATGACTAAGTGTCAGCCACTCGCCTTACCAGAGGCACCAGATGCGGAAAAATGACTAAGTGTCAGCCCCAGCCGTGGGGGGAGGCTCGGGGTTCCCATGCCCAGGAAGAAGCCCGTTCCTGGGTAAAAAGAGCGAGACTCAGCCCCTCGCCTTACCAGAGGCACCGGATGCGGAAAAAAGACTAAGTGTCAGCCCCAGCCTGGGGGGGAGGCTCGGGGTTCCCATGCCCAGGAAGAGGCCCCGTCCCTGGGTAAAAAGAGTCAGCCACAGCCCCTCGCCTTACCAGAGGCACCAGATGCGGAAAAATGACTAAGTGTCAGCCCCTCGCCTTACCAGAGGCACCAGAAGCGGAAAAATGACTAAGTGTCAGCCACTCGCCTTACCAGAGGCACCGGATGCGGAAAAATGACTAAGTGTCAGCCACTCGCCTTACCAGAGGCACCGGATGCGGAAAAAAGACTAAGTGTCAGCCCCAGCCTGGAGGGGAGGCTCGGGGTTCCCATGCCCAGGAAGAGGCCCCGTCCCTGGGTAAAAAGAGTCAGCCACAGCCCCTCGCCTTACCAGAGGCGCCAGATGCGAAAAAACGACTAAGTGTCGGCCCGCTGCCTTACCAGAGGCACGAACTGAGCGTATGGTTCTATACTGCGTAGCATGGGTTGCCCATTGGACATGGTCTCTCATGGTAGTCGCCAGAAGCCCAGTCGAGAAAAACACCTCCCGCAGGATAGTAGGAAGGTGTTTTTGGACCCAGCCCGGCCGGTTCCATGCCCGGGAAGATGCTTGGTTCCCGGGTAAAAAGAACCAGCCTAAGTCCCTTGTCTTTCCAGTCTCACCGGATGCGTGAAAATGACTAAGTGTCGGCCCCAGGCTGTGGGGATCCGCAGGGTTTACATGCCCAGGAAGAAGCCCGTTCCTGGGTAAAAAGAGCGAGACTCAGCCCCTCGCCTTACCAGAGGCACCGGATGCGGAAAAAAGACTAAGTGTCAGCCCCAGCCTGGGGGGAGGCTCGGGGTTCCCATGCCCAGGAAGAGGCCCCGTCCCTGGGTAAAAAGAGTCAGCCACAGCCCCTCGCCTTACCAGAGGCACCAGATGCGAAAAAATGACTAAGTGTCAGCCACTCGCCTTACCAGAGGCACCAGAAGCGAAAAAATGACTAAGTGTCAGCCCCTCGCCTTACCAGAGGCACCAGAAGCGGAAAAATGACTAAGTGTCAGCCCCTCGCCTTACCAGAGGCACCAGAAGCGGAAAAATGACTAAGTGTCAGCCACTCGCCTTACCAGAGGCACCGGATGCGGAAAAATGACTAAGTGTCAGCCACTCGCCTTACCAGAGGCACCGGATGCGGAAAAAAGACTAAGTGTCAGCCCCAGCCTGGAGGGGAGGCTCGGGGTTCCCATGCCCAGGAAGAGGCCCCGTCCCTGGGTAAAAAGAGTCAGCCACAGCCCCTCGCCTTACCAGAGGCGCCAGATGCGAAAAAACGACTAAGTGTCGGCCCGCTGCCTTACCAGAGGCACGAACTGAGCGTA
Source organism: Valencia hispanica (assembly GCA_963556495.2). Lineage (NCBI taxonomy): Eukaryota > Metazoa > Chordata > Actinopteri > Cyprinodontiformes > Valenciidae > Valencia > Valencia hispanica. The sequence continues at coordinate 150,812 of OY747721.1, read as the reverse complement.
TGGTTCTATACTGCGTAGCATGGGTTGCCCATTGGACATGGTCTCTCATGGTAGTCGCCAGAAGCCCAGTCGAGAAAAACACCTCCCGCAGGATAGTAGGAAGGTGTTTTTGGACCCAGCCCGGCCGGTTCCATGCCCGGGAAGATGCTTGGTTCCCGGGTAAAAAGAACCAGCCTAAGTCCCTTGTCTTTCCAGTCTCACCGGATGCGTGAAAATGACTAAGTGTCGGCCCCAGGCTGTGGGGATCCGCAGGGTTTACATGCCCAGGAAGAAGCCCGTTCCTGGGTAAAAAGAGCGAGACTCAGCCCCTCGCCTTACCAGAGGCACCGGATGCGGAAAAAAGACTAAGTGTCAGCCCCAGCCTGGGGGGAGGCTCGGGGTTCCCATGCCCAGGAAGAGGCCCCGTCCCTGGGTAAAAAGAGTCAGCCACAGCCCCTCGCCTTACCAGAGGCACCAGATGCGAAAAAATGACTAAGTGTCAGCCACTCGCCTTACCAGAGGCACCAGAAGCGAAAAAATGACTAAGTGTCAGCCCCTCGCCTTACCAGAGGCACCAGAAGCGGAAAAATGACTAAGTGTCAGCCCCTCGCCTTACCAGAGGCACCAGAAGCGGAAAAATGACTAAGTGTCAGCCACTCGCCTTACCAGAGGCACCGGATGCGGAAAAATGACTAAGTGTCAGCCACTCGCCTTACCAGAGGCACCGGATGCGGAAAAAAGACTAAGTGTCAGCCCCAGCCTGGAGGGGAGGCTCGGGGTTCCCATGCCCAGGAAGAGGCCCCGTCCCTGGGTAAAAAGAGTCAGCCACAGCCCCTCGCCTTACCAGAGGCGCCAGATGCGAAAAAACGACTAAGTGTCGGCCCGCTGCCTTACCAGAGGCACGAACTGAGCGTATGGTTCTATACTGCGTAGCATGGGTTGCCCATTGGACATGGTCTCTCATGGTAGTCGCCAGAAGCCCAGTCGAGAAAAACACCTCCCGCAGGATAGTAGGAAGGTGTTTTTGGACCCAGCCCGGCCGGTTCCATGCCCGGGAAGATGCTTGGTTCCCGGGTAAAAAGAACCAGCCTAAGTCCCTTGTCTTTCCAGTCTCACCGGATGCGTGAAAATGACTAAGTGTCGGCCCCAGGCTGTGGGGATCCGCAGGGTTTACATGCCCAGGAAGAAGCCCGTTCCTGGGTAAAAAGAGCGAGACTCAGCCCCTCGCCTTACCAGAGGCACCGGATGCGGAAAAACGACTAAGTGTCAGCCCCAGCCTGGGGGGGAGGCTCGGGGTTCCCATGCCCAGGAAGAGGCCCCATCCCTGGGTAAAAAGAGTCAGCCACAGCCCCTCGCCTTACCAGAGGCACCAGATGCGAAAAAATGACTAAGTGTCAGCCACTCGCCTTACCAGAGGCACCAGAAGCGAAAAAATGACTAAGTGTCAGCCCCTCGCCTTACCAGAGGCACCAGAAGCGGAAAAATGACTAAGTGTCAGCCCCTCGCCTTACCAGAGGCACCAGAAGCGGAAAAATGACTAAGTGTCAGCCACTCGCCTTACCAGAGGCACCGGATGCGGAAAAATGACTAAGTGTCAGCCACTCGCCTTACCAGAGGCACCGGATGCGGAAAAAAGACTAAGTGTCAGCCCCAGCCTGGAGGGGAGGCTCGGGGTTCCCATGCCCAGGAAGAGGCCCCGTCCCTGGGTAAAAAGAGTCAGCCACAGCCCCTCGCCTTACCAGAGGCGCCAGATGCGAAAAAACGACTAAGTGTCGGCCCGCTGCCTTACCAGAGGCACGAACTGAGCGTATGGTTCTATACTGCGTAGCATGGGTTGCCCATTGGACATGGTCTCTCATGGTAGTCGCCAGAAGCCCAGTCGAGAAAAACACCTCCCGCAGGATAGTAGGAAGGTGTTTTTGGACCCAGCCCGGCCGGTTCCATGCCCGGGAAGATGCTTGGTTCCCGGGTAAAAAGAACCAGCCTAAGTCCCTTGTCTTTCCAGTCTCACCGGATGCGTGAAAATGACTAAGTGTCGGCCCCAGGCTGTGGGGATCCGCAGGGTTTACATGCCCAGGAAGAAGCCCGTTCCTGGGTAAAAAGAGCGAGACTCAGCCCCTCGCCTTACCAGAGGCACCGGATGCGGAAAAACGACTAAGTGTCAGCCCCAGCCTGGGGGGGAGGCTCGGGGTTCCCATGCCCAGGAAGAGGCCCCATCCCTGGGTAAAAAGAGTCAGCCACAGCCCCTCGCCTTACCAGAGGCGCCAGATGCGGAAAAATGACTGTCAGCCCCTCGCCTTACCAGAGGCACCAGAAGCGGAAAAATGACTAAGTGTCGGCTCGCTGCCTTACCAGAGGCACCAGATGCGTAAAAACGACTAAGTGTCGGCCCGCTGCCTTACCAGAGGCACGAACTGAGCGTATGGTTCTATACTGCGTAGCATGGGTTGCCCATTGGACATGGTCTCTCATGGTGGTCGCCAGGAGCCCAGTCGAGAAAAACACCTCCCGCAGGTTTATGATGTTCTTTTTCACACAACGTCTTAAAAAAGGAGCGAAAAGATCGATATGGTCATGATTGTGGAGGCTTTTTGTCCAGCAGCCCTGGAGCTATTCTGCCAATGGCAGGCGTTTGTCGGTCGGTCCTGCCAATGGCAGGCGTTTGTCGGTCAGTCCTGTCAATGGCAGGCCTCGGTCGGGCTGTCAATGGCAGACCTCGGTCGGTCGGTCGGTCGGTCCTGTCAATGGCAGACCCTTGTCGGTCGGTCCTGTCAATGGCAGGCCTCGGTCGGGCTGTCAATGGCAGACCTCGGTCGGTCGGTCCTGTCAATGGCAGACCCTTGTCGGTCGGTCCTGTCAATGGCAGGCCTCGGTCGGGCTGTCAATGGCAGACCTCGGTCGGTCGGTCCTGTCAATGGCAGACCCTTGTCGGTCGGTCCTGTCAATGGCAGGCCTCGGTCGGGCTGTCAATGGCAGACCTCGGTCGGTCGGTCCTGTCAATGGCAGACCCTTGTCGGTCGGTCCTGTCAATGGCAGGCCTCGGTCGGGCTGTCAATGGCAGACCTCGGTCGGTCGGTCCTGTCAATGGCAGACCCTTGTCGGTCGGTCCTGTCAATGGCAGGCCTCGGTCGGGCTGTCAATGGCAGACCTCGGTCGGTCGGTCCTGTCAATGGCAGACCCTTGTCGGTCGGTCCTGTCAATGGCAGGCCTCGGTCGGGCTGTCAATGGCAGAACTCTGACACTTCCCGCACATGAACGTAACACATTTTCACTGCGGTGAATTGTGTGACAATGTCCGCAAACTCCATTGGAAGTGTGTGCCACTGACAGGACTTTGGGTTAAGCTGTTTTGAAATGTGGCAGCTGCTTTAAGTTACCATTAAAAGTAACGTCGGATTTTCTGAAGCTGTACATTTCAGTTGTTATCTCAGTTGTTACTTGGTCTAGAAAGCTGTGCATAGGCTCGTTGGAAAGGTCTATTTATGCTGAAGACACCAGTATTTGTCCCATTGCTGTGGGCTTTAAACTCACCAAGTTATGCATTTTTGAAATGTTGCTCTGCTGTAAATTAAAAGTAACGTCGGATTTTCTGAAGCTGTACATTTCAGTTGTTATCTCAGTTGTTACTTGGTCTAGAAAGCTGTGCATAGGCTCGTTGGAAAGGTCTATTTCTGCTGAAGACACCAGTATTTGTCTCATTGCTGTGGGCTTTAAACTCACCAAGTTATGCATTTTTGAAATGTTGCTCTGCTTTAAATTAAAAGTAACGTCGGATTTTCTGAAGCTGTACATTTCAGTTGTTATCTCAGTTGTTACTTGGTCTAGAAAGCTGTGCATAGGCTCGTTGGAAAGGTCTATTTATGCTGAAGACACCAGTATTTGTCCCATTGCTGTGGGCTTTAAACTCACCAAGTTATGCATTTTTGAAATGTTGCTCTGCTGTAAGTTACCATTAAAAGTAACGTCGGATTTTCTGAAGCTGTACATTTCAGTTGTTATCTCAGTTGTTACTTGGTCTAGAAAGCTGTGCATAGGCTCGTTGGAAAGGTCTATTTCTGCTGAAGACACCAGTATTTGTCCCATTGCTGTGGGCTTTAAACTCACCAAGTTATGCATTTTTGAAATGTTGCTCTGCTGTAAATTAAAAGTAACGTCGGATTTTCTGAAGCTGTACATTTCAGTTGTTATCTCAGTTGTTACTTGGTCTAGAAAGCTGTGCATAGGCTCGTTGGAAAGGTCTATTTATGCTGAAGACACCAGTATTTGTCCCATTGCTGTGGGCTTTAAACTCACCAAGTTATGCATTTTTGAAATGTTGCTCTGCTGTAAATTAAAAGTAACGTCGGATATTCTGAAGCTGTACATTTCAGTTGTTATCTCAGTTGTTACTTGGTCTAGAAAGCTGTGCATAGGCTCGTTGGAAAGGTCTATTTATGCTGAAGACACCAGTATTTGTCCCATTGCTGTGGGCTTTAAACTCACCAAGTTATGCATTTTTGAAATGTTGCTCTGCTGTAAATTAAAAGTAACGTCGGATTTTCTGAAGCTGTACATTTCAGTTGTTATCTCAGTTGTTACTTGGTCTAGAAAGCTGTGCATAGGCTCGTTGGAAAGGTCTATTTCTGCTGAAGACACCAGTATTTGTCCCATTGCTGTGGGCTTTAAACTCACCAAGTTATGCATTTTTGAAATGTTGCTCTGCTGTAAATTAAAAGTAACGTCGGATTTTCTGAAGCTGTACATTTCAGTTGTTATCTCAGTTGTTACTTGGTCTAGAAAGCTGTGCATAGGCTCGTTGGAAAGGTCTATTTCTGCTGAAGACACCAGTATTTGTCCCATTGCTGTGGGCTTTAAACTCACCAAGTTATGCATTTTTGAAATGTTGCTCTGCTGTAAATTAAAAGTAACGTCGGATTTTCTGAAGCTGTACATTTCAGTTGTTATCTCAGTTGTTACTTGGTCTAGAAAGCTGTGCATAGGCTCGTTGGAAAGGTCTATTTATGCTGAAGACACCAGTATTTGTCCCATTGCTGTGGGCTTTAAACTCACCAAGTTATGCATTTTTGAAATGTTGCTCTGCTGTAAATTAAAAGTAACGTCGGATTTTCTGAAGCTGTACATTTCAGTTGTTATCTCAGTTGTTACTTGGTCTAGAAAGCTGTGCATAGGCTCGTTGGAAAGGTCTATTTATGCTGAAGACACCAGTATTTGTCCCATTGCTGTGGGCTTTAAACTCACCAAGTTATGCATTTTTGAAATGTTGCTCTGCTGTAAATTAAAAGTAACGTCGGATTTTCTGAAGCTGTACATTTCAGTTGTTATCTCAGTTGTTACTTGGTCTAGAAAGCTGTGCATAGGCTCGTTGGAAAGGTCTATTTCTGCTGAAGACACCAGTATTTGTCTCATTGCTGTGGGCTTTAAACTCACCAAGTTATGCTGTTTTGAAATGTGGCAGCTGCTTTAAGTTACCATTAAAAGTAACGTCGGATTTTCTGAAGCTGTACATGTCAGTTGTTATCTCAGTTGTTACTTGGTCTAGAAAGCTGTGCATAGGCTCGTTGGAAAGGTCTATTTCTGCTGAAGACACCAGTATTTGTCCCATTGCTGTGGGCTTTAAACTCACCAAGTTATGCATTTTTGAAATGTTGCTCTGCTGTAAATTAAAAGTAACGTCGGATTTTCTGAAGCTGTACATTTCAGTTGTTATCTCAGTTGTTACTTGGTCTAGAAAGCTGTGCATAGGCTCGTTGGAAAGGTCTATTTCTGCTGAAGACACCAGTATTTGTCCCATTGCTGTGGGCTTTAAACTCACCAAGTTATGCATTTTTGAAATGTTGCTCTGCTGTAAATTAAAAGTAACGTCGGATTTTCTGAAGCTGTACATTTCAGTTGTTATCTCAGTTGTTACTTGGTCTAGAAAAGCTGTGCATAGGCTCGTTGGAAAGGTCTATTTCTGCTGAAGACACCAGTATTTGTCCCATTGCTGTGGGCTTTAAACTCACCAAGTTATGCATTTTTGAAATGTTGCTCTGCTGTAAATTAAAAGTAACGTCGGATTTTCTGAAGCTGTACATTTCAGTTGTTATCTCAGTTGTTACTTGGTCTAGAAAGCTGTGCATAGGCTCGTTGGAAAGGTCTATTTCTGCTGAAGACACCAGTATTTGTCCCATTGCTGTGGGCTTTAAACTCACCAAGTTATGCATTTTTGAAATGTTGCTCTGCTGTAAATTAAAAGTAACGTCGGATTTTCTGAAGCTGTACATTTCAGTTGTTATCTCAGTTGTTACTTGGTCTAGAAAGCTGTGCATAGGCTCGTTGGAAAGGTCTATTTATGCTGAAGACACCAGTATTTGTCCCATTGCTGTGGGCTTTAAACTCACCAAGTTATGCATTTTTGAAATGTTGCTCTGCTGTAAATTAAAAGTAACGTCGGATTTTCTGAAGCTGTACATTTCAGTTGTTATCTCAGTTGTTACTTGGTCTAGAAAGCTGTGCATAGGCTCGTTGGAAAGGTCTATTTCTGCTGAAGACACCAGTATTTGTCTCATTGCTGTGGGCTTTAAACTCACCAAGTTATGCTGTTTTGAAATGTTGCAGCTGCTGTAAATTAAAAGTAACGTCGGATTTTCTGAAGCTGTACATTTCAGTTGTTATCTCAGTTGTTACTTGGTCTAGAAAGCTGTGCATAGGCTCGTTGGAAAGGTCTATTTATGCTGAAGACACCAGTATTTGTCCCATTGCTGTGGGCTTTAAACTCACCAAGTTATGCATTTTTGAAATGTTGCTCTGCTGTAAATTAAAAGTAACGTCGGATTTTCTGAAGCTGTACATTTCAGTTGTTATCTCAGTTGTTACTTGGTCTAGAAAGCTGTGCATAGGCTCGTTGGAAAGGTCTATTTCTGCTGAAGACACCAGTATTTGTCCCATTGCTGTGGGCTTTAAACTCACCAAGTTATGCATTTTTGAAATGTTGCTCTGCTGTAAATTAAAAGTAACGTCGGATTTTCTGAAGCTGTACATTTCAGTTGTTATCTCAGTTGTTACTTGGTCTAGAAAGCTGTGCATAGGCTCGTTGGAAAGGTCTATTTCTGCTGAAGACACCAGTATTTGTCCCATTGCTGTGGGCTTTAAACTCACCAAGTTATGCATTTTTGAAATGTTGCTCTGCTGTAAATTAAAAGTAACGTCGGATTTTCTGAAGCTGTACATTTCAGTTGTTATCTCAGTTGTTACTTGGTCTAGAAAGCTGTGCATAGGCTCGTTGGAAAGGTCTATTTCTGCTGAAGACACCAGTATTTGTCCCATTGCTGTGGGCTTTAAACTCACCAAGTTATGCATTTTTGAAATGTTGCTCTGCTGTAAATTAAAAGTAACGTCGGATTTTCTGAAGCTGTACATTTCAGTTGTTATCTCAGTTGTTACTTGGTCTAGAAAGCTGTGCATAGGCTCGTTGGAAAGGTCTATTTCTGCTGAAGACACCAGTATTTGTCTCATTGCTGTGGGCTTTAAACTCACCAAGTTATGCTGTTTTGAAATGTTGCTCTGCTGTAAATTAAAAGTAACGTCGGATTTTCTGAAGCTGTACATTTCAGTTGTTATCTCAGTTGTTACTTGGTCTAGAAAGCTGTGCATAGGCTCGTTGGAAAGGTCTATTTATGCTGAAGACACCAGTATTTGTCCCATTGCTGTGGGCTTTAAACTCACCAAGTTATGCATTTTTGAAATGTTGCTCTGCTGTAAATTAAAAGTAACGTCGGATTTTCTGAAGCTGTACATTTCAGTTGTTATCTCAGTTGTTACTTGGTCTAGAAAGCTGTGCATAGGCTCGTTGGAAAGGTCTATTTATGCTGAAGACACCAGTATTTGTCCCATTGCTGTGGGCTTTAAACTCACCAAGTTATGCATTTTTGAAATGTTGCTCTGCTTTAAGTTACCATTAAAAGTAACGTCGGATTTTCTGAAGCTGTACATTTCAGTTGTTATCTCAGTTGTTACTTGGTCTAGAAAGCTGTGCATAGGCTCGTTGGAAAGGTCTATTTCTGCTGAAGACACCAGTATTTGTCCCATTGCTGTGGGCTTTAAACTCACCAAGTTATGCATTTTTGAAATGTTGCTCTGCTGTAAATTAAAAGTAACGTCGGATTTTCTGAAGCTGTACATTTCAGTTGTTATCTCAGTTGTTACTTGGTCTAGAAAGCTGTGCATAGGCTCGTTGGAAAGGTCTATTTCTGCTGAAGACACCAGTATTTGTCCCATTGCTGTGGGCTTTAAACTCACCAAGTTATGCATTTTTGAAATGTTGCTCTGCTGTAAATTAAAAGTAACGTCGGATTTTCTGAAGCTGTACATTTCAGTTGTTATCTCAGTTGTTACTTGGTCTAGAAAGCTGTGCATAGGCTCGTTGGAAAGGTCTATTTCTGCTGAAGACACCAGTATTTGTCCCATTGCTGTGGGCTTTAAACTCACCAAGTTATGCATTTTTGAAATGTTGCTCTGCTGTAAATTAAAAGTAACGTCGGATATTCTGAAGCTGTACATTTCAGTTGTTATCTCAGTTGTTACTTGGTCTAGAAAGCTGTGCATAGGCTCGTTGGAAAGGTCTATTTCTGCTGAAGACACCAGTATTTGTCCCATTGCTGTGGGCATTAAACTCACCAAGTTATGCATTTTTGAAATGTTGCTCTGCTGTAAATTAAAAGTAACGTCGGATATTCTGAAGCTGTACATTTCAGTTGTTATCTCAGTTGTTACTTGGTCTAGAAAGCTGTGCATAGGCTCGTTGGAAAGGTCTATTTCTGCTGAAGACACCAGTATTTGTCTCATTGCTGTGGGCTTTAAACTCACCAAGTTATGCTGTTTTGAAATGTGGCAGCTGCTTTAAGATACCATTAAAAGTAACGTCGGATTTTCTGAAGCTGTACATTTCAGTTGTTATCTCAGTTGTTACTTGGTCTAGAAAGCTGTGCATAGGCTCGTTGGAAAGGTCTATTTATGCTGAAGACACCAGTATTTGTCCCATTGCTGTGGGCTTTAAACTCACCAAGTTATGCATTTTTGAAATGTTGCTCTGCTGTAAATTAAAAGTAACTTCGGATTTTCTGAAGCTGTACATTTCAGTTGTTATCTCAGTTGTTACTTGGTCTAGAAAGCTGTGCATAGGCTCGTTGGAAAGCTCTATTTATGCTGAAGACACCAGTATTTGTCCCATTGCTGTGGGCTTTAAACTCACCAAGTTATGCATTTTTGAAATGTTGCTCTGCTGTAAATTAAAAGTAACGTCGGATTTTCTGAAGCTGTACATTTCAGTTGTTATCTCAGTTGTTACTTGGTCTAGAAAGCTGTGCATAGGCTCGTTGGAAAGGTCTATTTCTGCTGAAGACACCAGTATTTGTCCCATTGCTGTGGGCTTTAAACTCACCAAGTTATGCATTTTTGAAATGTTGCTCTGCTGTAAATTAAAAGTAACGTCGGATTTTCTGAAGCTGTACATTTCAGTTGTTATCTCAGTTGTTACTTGGTCTAGAAAGCTGTGCATAGGCTCGTTGGAAAGGTCTATTTCTGCTGAAGACACCAGTATTTGTCCCATTGCTGTGGGCTTTAAACTCACCAAGTTATGCATTTTTGAAATGTTGCTCTGCTGTAAATTAAAAGTAACGTCGGATATTCTGAAGCTGTACATTTCAGTTGTTATCTCAGTTGTTACTTGGTCTAGAAAGCTGTGCATAGGCTCGTTGGAAAGGTCTATTTCTGCTGAAGACACCAGTATTTGTCCCATTGCTGTGGGCTTTAAACTCACCAAGTTATGCATTTTTGAAATGTTGCTCTGCTGTAAATTAAAAGTAACGTCGGATATTCTGAAGCTGTACATTTCATTTGTTATCTCAGTTGTTACTTGGTCTAGATTGCTGTGCTTAGGCTCGTTGGAAAGGTCTATTTCTGCTGAAGACACCAGTATTTGTCCCATTGCTGTGGGCTTTAAACTCACCAAGTTATGCATTTTTGAAATGTTGCTCTGCTGTAAATTAAAAGTAACGTCGGATTTTCTGAAGCTGTACATTTCAGTTGTTATCTCAGTTGTTACTTGGTCTAGAAAGCTGTGCATAGGCTCGTTGGAAAGGTCTATTTCTGCTGAAGACACCAGTATTTGTCCCATTGCTGTGGGCTTTAAACTCACCAAGTTATGCATTTTTGAAATGTTGCTCTGCTGTAAGTTACCATTAAAAGTAACGTCGGATTTTCTGAAGCTGTACATTTCAGTTGTTATCTCAGTTGTTACTTGGTCTAGAAAGCTGTGCATAGGCTCGTTGGAAAGGTCTATTTCTGCTGAAGACACCAGTATTTGTCTCATTGCTGTGGGCTTTAAACTCACCAAGTTATGCATTTTTGAAATGTTGCTCTGCTGTAAATTAAAAGTAACGTCGGATTTTCTGAAGCTGTACATTTCAGTTGTTATCTCAGTTGTTACTTGGACTAGAAAGCTGTGCATAGGCTCGTTGGAAAGGTCTATTTATGCTGAAGACACCAGTATTTGTCTCATTGCTGTGGGCTTTAAACTCACCAAGTTATGCTGTTTTGAAATGTGGCAGCTGCTTTAAGTTACCATTAAAAGTAACGTCGGATTTTCTGAAGCTGTACATGTTAGTTGTTATCTCAGTTGTTACTTGGTCTAGAAAGCTGTGCATAGGCTCGTTGCAAAGGTCTATTTATGCTGAAGACACCAGTATTTGTCCCATTGCTGTGGGCTTTAAACTCACCAAGTTATGCATTTTTGAAATGTTGCTCTGCTGTAAATTAAAAGTAACGTCGGATTTTCTGAAGCTGTACATTTCAGTTGTTATCTCAGTTGTTACTTGGACTAGAAAGCTGTGCATAGGCTCGTTGGAAAGGTCTATTTATGCTGAAGACACCAGTATTTGTCTCATTGCTGTGGGCTTTAAACTCACCAAGTTATGCTGTTTTGAAATGTGGCAGCTGCTTTAAGTTACCATTAAAAGTAACGTCGGATTTTCTGAAGCTGTACATGTTAGTTGTTATCTCAGTTGTTACTTGGTCTAGAAAGCTGTGCATAGGCTCTTTGGAAAGGTCTATTTCTGCTGAAGACACCAGTATTTGTCTCATTGCTGTGGGCTTTAAACTCACCAAGTTATGCTGTTTTGAAATGTGGCAGCTGCTTTAAGTTACCATTAAAAGTAACGTCGGATTTTCTGAAGCTGTACATTTCAGTTGTTATCTCAGTTGTTACTTGGTCTAGAAAGCTGTGCATAGGCTCGTTGGAAAGGTCTATTTCTGCTGAAGACACCAGTATTTGTCTCATTGCTGTGGGCTTTAAACTCACCAAGTTATGCTGTTTTGAAATGTGGCAGCTGCTTTAAGTTACCATTAAAAGTAACGTCGGATTTTCTGAAGCTGTACATTTCAGTTGTTATCTCAGTTGTTACTTGGTCTAGAAAGCTGTGCATAGGCTCGTTGGAAAGGTCTATTTCTGCTGAAGACACCAGTATTTGTCCCATTGCTGTGGGCTTTAAACTCACCAAGTTATGCATTTTTGAAATGTTGCTCTGCTGTAAATTAAAAGTAACGTCGGATTTTCTGAAGCTGTACATTTCAGTTGTTATCTCAGTTGTTACTTGGTCTAGAAAGCTGTGCATAGGCTCGTTGGAAAGGTCTATTTCTGCTGAAGACACCAGTATTTGTCCCATTGCTGTGGGCTTTAAACTCACCAAGTTATGCATTTTTGAAATGTTGCTCTGCTGTAAATTAAAAGTAACGTCGGATTTTCTGAAGCTGTACATTTCAGTTGTTATCTCAGTTGTTACTTGGTCTAGAAAGCTGTGCATAGGCTCGTTGGAAAGGTCTATTTCTGCTGAAGACACCAGTATTTGTCCCATTGCTGTGGGCTTTAAACTCACCAAGTTATGCATTTTTGAAATGTTGCTCTGCTGTAAATTAAAAGTAACGTCGGATTTTCTGAAGCTGTACATTTCAGTTGTTATCTCAGTTGTTACTTGGTCTAGAAAGCTGTGCATAGGCTCGTTGGAAAGGTCTATTTATGCTGAAGACACCAGTATTTGTCCCATTGCTGTGGGCTTTAAACTCACCAAGTTATGCATTTTTGAAATGTTGCTCTGCTGTAAATTAAAAGTAACGTCGGATTTTCTGAACTGTACATTTCAGTTGTTATCTCAGTTGTTACTTGGTCTAGAAAGCTGTGCATAGGCTCGTTGGAAAGGTCTATTTATGCTGAAGACACCAGTATTTGTCCCATTGCTGTGGGCTTTAAACTCACCAAGTTATGCATTTTTGAAATGTTGCTCTGCTGTAAGTTAAAAGTAACGTCGGGTTTTCTGAAGCTGTACATTTCAGTTGTTATCTCAGTTGTTACTCTGTCTAGAAAGCTGTGCATAGGCTCGTTGGAAAGGTCTATTTATGCTGAAGACACCAGTATTTGTCCCATTGCTGTGGGCTTTAAACTCACCAAGTTATGCATTTTTGAAATGTTGCTCTGCTGTAAATTAAAAGTAACGTCGGATTTTCTGAAGCTGTACATTTCAGTTGTTATCTCAGTTGTTACTTGGTCTAGAAAGCTGTGCATAGGCTCGTTGGAAAGGTCTATTTCTGCTGAAGACACCAGTATTTGTCTCATTGCTGTGGGCTTTAAACTCACCAAGTTATGCTGTTTTGAAATGTGGCAGCTGCTTTAAGTTACCATTAAAAGTAACGTCGGATTTTCTGAAGCTGTACATTTCAGTTGTTATCTCAGTTGTTACTTGGTCTAGAAAGCTGTGCATAGGCTCGTTGGAAAGGTCTATTTCTGCTGAAGACACCAGTATTTGTCCCATTGCTGTGGGCTTTAAACTCACCAAGTTATGCATTTTTGAAATGTTGCTCTGCTGTAAATTAAAAGTAACGTCGGATTTTCTGAAGCTGTACATTTCAGTTGTTATCTCAGTTGTTACTTGGTCTAGAAAGCTGTGCATAGGCTCGTTGGAAAGGTCTATTTCTGCTGAAGACACCAGTATTTGTCCCATTGCTGTGGGCTTTAAACTCACCAAGTTATGCATTTTTGAAATGTTGCTCTGCTGTAAATTAAAAGTAACGTCGGATTTTCTGAAGCTGTACATTTCAGTTGTTATCTCAGTTGTTACTTGGTCTAGAAAGCTGTGCATAGGCTCGTTGGAAAGGTCTATTTCTGCTGAAGACACCAGTATTTGTCCCATTGCTGTGGGCTTTAAACTCACCAAGTTATGCATTTTTGAAATGTTGCTCTGCTGTAAATTAAAAGTAACGTCGGATTTTCTGAAGCTGTACATTTCAGTTGTTATCTCAGTTGTTACTTGGTCTAGAAAGCTGTGCATAGGCTCGTTGGAAAGGTCTATTTCTGCTGAAGACACCAGTATTTGTCCCATTGCTGTGGGCTTTAAACTCACCAAGTTATGCATTTTTGAAATGTTGCTCTGCTGTAAATTAAAAGTAACGTCGGATTTTCTGAAGCTGTACATTTCAGTTGTTATCTCAGTTGTTACTTGGTCTAGAAAGCTGTGCATAGGCTCGTTGGAAAGGTCTATTTCTGCTGAAGACACCAGTATTTGTCCCATTGCTGTGGGCTTTAAACTCACCAAGTTATGCATTTTTGAAATGTTGCTCTGCTGTAAATTAAAAGTAACGTCGGATTTTCTGAAGCTGTACATTTCAGTTGTTATCTCAGTTGTTACTTGGTCTAGAAAGCTGTGCATAGGCTCGTTGGAAAGGTCTATTTCTGCTGAAGACACCAGTATTTGTCCCATTGCTGTGGGCTTTAAACTCACCAAGTTATGCATTTTTGAAATGTTGCTCTGCTGTAAATTAAAAGTAACGTCGGATTTTCTGAAGCTGTACATTTCAGTTGTTATCTCAGTTGTTACTTGGTCTAGAAAGCTGTGCATAGGCTCGTTGGAAAGGTCTATTTCTGCTGAAGACACCAGTATTTGTCCCATTGCTGTGGGCTTTAAACTCACCAAGTTATGCATTTTTGAAATGTTGCTCTGCTTTAAGTTACCATTAAAAGTAACGTCGGATTTTCTGAAGCTGTACATTTCAGTTGTTATCTCAGTTGTTACTTGGTCTAGAAAGCTGTGCATAGGCTCGTTGGAAAGGTCTATTTCTGCTGAAGACACCAGTATTTGTCTCATTGCTGTGGGCTTTAAACTCACCAAGTTATGCTGTTTTGAAATGTGGCAGCTGCTTTAAGATACCATTAAAAGTAACGTCGGATTTTCTGAAGCTGTACATTTCAGTTGTTATCTCAGTTGTTACTTGGTCTAGAAAGCTGTGCATAGGCTCGTTGGAAAGGTCTATTTCTGCTGAAGACACAAGTATTTGTCCCATTGCTGTGGGCTTTAAACTCACCAAGTTATGCATTTTTGAAATGTTGCTCTGCTGTAAATTAAAAGTAACGTCGGATTTTCTGAAGCTGTACATTTCAGTTGTTATCTCAGTTGTTACTTGGTCTAGAAAGCTGTGCATAGGCTCGTTGGAAAGGTCTATTTCTGCTGAAGACACCAGTATTTGTCCCATTGCTGTGGGCTTTAAACTCACCAAGTTATGCATTTTTGAAATGTTGCTCTGCTGTAAATTAAAAGTAACGTCGGATTTTCTGAAGCTGTACATTTCAGTTGTTATCTCAGTTGTTACTTGGTCTAGAAAGCTGTGCATAGGCTCGTTGGAAAGGTCTATTTATGCTGAAGACACCAGTATTTGTCCCATTGCTGTGGGCTTTAAACTCACCAAGTTATGCATTTTTGAAATGTTGCTCTGCTGTAAATTAAAAGTAACGTCGGATTTTCTGAAGCTGTACATTTCAGTTGTTATCTCAGTTGTTACTTGGTCTAGAAAGCTGTGCATAGGCTCGTTGGAAAGGTCTATTTCTGCTGAAGACACCAGTATTTGTCCCATTGCTGTGGGCTTTAAACTCACCAAGTTATGCATTTTTGAAATGTTGCTCTGCTGTAAATTAAAAGTAACGTCGGATTTTCTGAAGCTGTACATTTCAGTTGTTATCTCAGTTGTTACTTGGTCTAGAAAGCTGTGCATAGGCTCGTTGGAAAGGTCTATTTATGCTGAATACACCAGTATTTGTCCCATTGCTGTGGGCTTTAAACTCACCAAGTTATGCATTTTTGAATTGTTGCTCTGCTGTAAATTAAAAGTAACGTCGGATATTCTGAAGCTGTACATTTCAGTTGTTATCTCAGTTGTTACTTGGTCTAGAAAGCTGTGCATAGGCTCGTTGGAAAGGTCTATTTCTGCTGAAGACACCAGTATTTGTCCCATTGCTGTGGGCTTTAAACTCACCAAGTTATGCATTTTTGAAATGTTGCTCTGCTGTAAATTAAAAGTAACGTCGGATTTTCTGAAGCTGTACATTTCAGTTGTTATCTCAGTTGTTACTTGGTCTAGAAAGCTGTGCATAGGCTCGTTGGAAAGGTCTATTTCTGCTGAAGACACCAGTATTTGTCCCATTGCTGTGGGCTTTAAACTCACCAAGTTATGCATTTTTGAAATGTTGCTCTGCTGTAAATTAAAAGTAACGTCGGATATTCTGAAGCTGTACATTTCAGTTGTTATCTCAGTTGTTACTTGGTCTAGAAAGCTGTGCATAGGCTCGTTGGAAAGGTCTATTTCTGCTGAAGACACCAGTATTTGTCTCATTGCTGTGGGCTTTAAACTCACCAAGTTATGCTGTTTTGAAATGTGGCAGCTGCTTTAAGATACCATTAAAAGTAACGTCGGATTTTCTGAAGCTGTACATTTCAGTTGTTATCTCAGTTGTTACTTGGTCTAGAAAGCTGTGCATAGGCTCGTTGGAAAGGTCTATTTATGCTGAAGACACCAGTATTTGTCCCATTGCTGTGGGCTTTAAACTCACCAAGTTATGCATTTTTGAAATGTTGCTCTGCTTTAAGTTACCATTAAAAGTAACGTCGGATTTTCTGAAGCTGTACATTTCAGTTGTTATCTCAGTTGTTACTTGGTCTAGAAAGCTGTGCATAGGCTCGTTGGAAAGGTCTATTTCTGCTGAAGACACCAGTATTTGTCCCATTGCTGTGGGCTTTAAACTCACCAAGTTATGCATTTTTGAAATGTTGCTCTGCTGTAAATTAAAAGTAACGTCGGATTTTCTGAAGCTGTACATTTCAGTTGTTATCTCAGTTGTTACTTGGTCTAGAAAGCTGTGCATAGGCTCGTTGGAAAGGTCTATTTCTGCTGAAGACACCAGTATTTGTCCCATTGCTGTGGGCTTTAAACTCACCAAGTTATGCATTTTTGAAATGTTGCTCTGCTGTAAATTAAAAGTAACGTCGGATTTTCTGAAGCTGTACATTTCAGTTGTTATCTCAGTTGTTACTTGGTCTAGAAAGCTGTGCATAGGCTCGTTGGAAAGGTCTATTTCTGCTGAAGACACCAGTATTTGTCCCATTGCTGTGGGCTTTAAACTCACCAAGTTATGCATTTTTGAAATGTTGCTCTGCTGTAAATTAAAAGTAACGTCGGATATTCTGAAGCTGTACATTTCAGTTGTTATCTCAGTTGTTACTTGGTCTAGAAAGCTGTGCATAGGCTCGTTGGAAAGGTCTATTTCTGCTGAAGACACCAGTATTTGTCCCATTGCTGTGGGCTTTAAACTCACCAAGTTATGCATTTTTGAAATGTTGCTCTGCTGTAAATTAAAAGTAACGTCGGATTTTCTGAAGCTGTACATTTCAGTTGTTATCTCAGTTGTTACTTGGTCTAGAAAGCTGTGCATAGGCTCGTTGGAAAGGTCTATTTCTGCTGAAGACACCAGTATTTGTCCCATTACTGTGGGCTTTAAACTCACCAAGTTATGCTGTTTTGAAATGTGGCAGCTGCTTTAAGTTACCATTAAAAGTAACGTCGGATTTTCTGAAGCTGTACATTTCAGTTGTTATCTCAGTTGTTACTTGGTCTAGAAAGCTGTGCATAGGCTCGTTGGAAAGGTCTATTTCTGCTGAAGACACCAGTATTTGTCTCATTGCTGTGGGCTTTAAACTCACCAAGTTATGCATTTTTGAAATGTTGCTCTGCTGTAAATTAAAAGTAACGTCGGATTTTCTGAAGCTGTACATTTCAGTTGTTATCTCAGTTGTTACTTGGACTAGAAAGCTGTGCATAGGCTCGTTGGAAAGGTCTATTTCTGCTGAAGACACCAGTATTTGTCTCATTGCTGTGGGCTTTAAACTCACCAAGTTATGCTGTTTTGAAATGTGGCAGCTGCTTTAAGATACCATTAAAAGTAACGTCGGATTTTCTGAAGCTGTACATTTCAGTTGTTATCTCAGTTGTTACTTGGTCTAGAAAGCTGTGCATAGGCTCGTTGGAAAGGTCTATTTATGCTGAAGACACCAGTATTTGTCCCATTGCTGTGGGCTTTAAACTCACCAAGTTATGCATTTTTGAAATGTTGCTCTGCTGTAAATTAAAAGTAACGTCGGATTTTCTGAAGCTGTACATTTCAGTTGTTATCTCAGTTGTTACTTGGTCTAGAAAGCTGTGCATAGGCTCGTTGGAAAGGTCTATTTCTGCTGAAGACACCAGTATTTGTCTCATTGCTGTGGGCTTTAAACTCACCAAGTTATGCTGTTTTGAAATGTGGCAGCTGCTTTAAGTTACCATTAAAAGTAACGTCGGATTTTCTGAAGCTGTACATTTCAGTTGTTATCTCAGTTGTTACTTGGTCTAGAAAGCTGTGCATAGGCTCGTTGGAAAGGTCTATTTCTGCTGAAGACACCAGTATTTGTCCCATTGCTGTGGGCTTTAAACTCACCAAGTTATGCATTTTTGAAATGTTGCTCTGCTGTAAATTAAAAGTAACGTCGGATTTTCTGAAGCTGTACATTTCAGTTGTTATCTCAGTTGTTACTTGGTCTAGAAAGCTGTGCATAGGCTCGTTGGAAAGGTCTATTTATGCTGAAGACACCAGTATTTGTCCCATTGCTGTGGGCTTTAAACTCACCAAGTTATGCATTTTTGAAATGTTGCTCTGCTGTAAATTAAAAGTAACGTCGGATTTTCTGAAGCTGTACATTTCAGTTGTTATCTCAGTTGTTACTTGGTCTAGAAAGCTGTGCATAGGCTCGTTGGAAAGGTCTATTTCTGCTGAAGACACCAGTATTTGTCCCATTGCTGTGGGCTTTAAACTCACCAAGTTATGCATTTTTGAAATGTTGCTCTGCTGTAAATTAAAAGTAACGTCGGATTTTCTGAAGCTGTACATTTCAGTTGTTATCTCAGTTGTTACTTGGTCTAGAAAGCTGTGCATAGGCTCGTTGGAAAGGTCTATTTCTGCTGAAGACACCAGTATTTGTCCCATTGCTGTGGGCTTTAAACTCACCAAGTTATGCATTTTTGAAATGTTGCTCTGCTGTAAATTAAAAGTAACGTCGGATTTTCTGAAGCTGTACATTTCAGTTGTTATCTCAGTTGTTACTTGGTCTAGAAAGCTGTGCATAGGCTCGTTGGAAAGGTCTATTTCTGCTGAAGACACCAGTATTTGTCCCATTGCTGTGGGCTTTAAACTCACCAAGTTATGCATTTTTGAAATGTTGCTCTGCTGTAAATTAAAAGTAACGTCGGATTTTCTGAAGCTGTACATTTCAGTTGTTATCTCAGTTGTTACTTGGTCTAGAAAGCTGTGCATAGGCTCGTTGGAAAGGTCTATTTCTGCTGAAGACACCAGTATTTGTCCCATTGCTGTGGGCTTTAAACTCACCAAGTTATGCATTTTTGAAATGTTGCTCTGCTGTAAATTAAAAGTAACGTCGGATTTTCTGAAGCTGTACATTTCAGTTGTTATCTCAGTTGTTACTTGGTCTAGAAAGCTGTGCATAGGCTCGTTGGAAAGGTCTATTTCTGCTGAAGACACCAGTATTTGTCTCATTGCTGTGGGCTTTAAACTCACCAAGTTATGCTGTTTTGAAATGTGGCAGCTGCTTTAAGTTACCATTAAAAGTAACGTCGGATTTTCTGAAGCTGTACATTTCAGTTGTTATCTCAGTTGTTACTTGGTCTAGAAAGCTGTGCATAGGCTCGTTGGAAAGGTCTATTTCTGCTGAAGACACCAGTATTTGTCCCATTGCTGTGGGCTTTAAACTCACCAAGTTATGCATTTTTGAAATGTTGCTCTGCTGTAAATTAAAAGTAACGTCGGATTTTCTGAAGCTGTACATTTCAGTTGTTATCTCAGTTGTTACTTGGTCTAGAAAGCTGTGCATAGGCTCGTTGGAAAGGTCTATTTCTGCTGAAGACACCAGTATTTGTCCCATTGCTGTGGGCTTTAAACTCACCAAGTTATGCATTTTTGAAATGTTGCTCTGCTGTAAATTAAAAGTAACGTCGGATATTCTGAAGCTGTACATTTCAGTTGTTATCTCAGTTGTTACTTGGTCTAGAAAGCTGTGCATAGGCTCGTTGGAAAGGTCTATTTCTGCTGAAGACACCAGTATTTGTCCCATTGCTGTGGGCTTTAAACTCACCAAGTTATGCATTTTTGAAATGTTGCTCTGCTGTAAATTAAAAGTAACGTCGGATTTTCTGAAGCTGTACATTTCAGTTGTTATCTCAGTTGTTACTTGGTCTAGAAAGCTGTGCATAGGCTCGTTGGAAAGGTCTATTTCTGCTGAAGACACCAGTATTTGTCCCATTGCTGTGGGCTTTAAACTCACCAAGTTATGCATTTTTGAAATGTGGCAGCTGCTGTAAATTAAAAGTAACGTCGGATTTTCTGAAGCTGTACATTTCAGTTGTTATCTCAGTTGTTACTTGGTCTAGAAAGTGTGCATAGGCTCGTTGGAAAGGTCTATTTCTGCTGAAGACACCAGTATTTGTCCCATTGCTGTGGGCTTTAAACTCACCAAGTTATGCATTTTTGAAATGTTGCTCTGCTGTAAATTAAAAGTAACGTCGGATTTTCTGAAGCTGTACATTTCAGTTGTTATCTCAGTTGTTACTTGGTCTAGAAAGCTGTGCATAGGCTCGTTGGAAAGGTCTATTTCTGCTGAAGACACCAGTATTTGTCTCATTGCTGTGGGCTTTAAACTCACCAAGTTATGCTGTTTTGAAATGTGGCAGCTGCTTTAAGTACCATTAAAAGTAACGTCGGATTTTCTGAAGCTGTACATTTCAGTTGTTATCTCAGTTGTTACTTGGTCTAGAAAGCTGTGCATAGGCTCGTTGGAAAGGTCTATTTATGCTGAAGACACCAGTATTTGTCCCATTGCTGTGGGCTTTAAACTCACCAAGTTATGCATTTTTGAAATGTTGCTCTGCTGTAAATTAAAAGTAACGTCGGATTTTCTGAAGCTGTACATTTCAGTTGTTATCTCAGTTGTTACTTGGTCTAGAAAGCTGTGCATAGGCTCGTTGGAAAGGTCTATTTCTGCTGAAGACACCAGTATTTGTCCCATTGCTGTGGGCTTTAAACTCACCAAGTTATGCATTTTTGAAATGTTGCTCTGCTGTAAATTAAAAGTAACGTCGGATTTTCTGAAGCTGTACATTTCAGTTGTTATCTCAGTTGTTACTTGGTCTAGAAAGCTGTGCATAGGCTCGTTGGAAAGGTCTATTTCTGCTGAAGACACCAGTATTTGTCCCATTGCTGTGGGCTTTAAACTCACCAAGTTATGCATTTTTGAAATGTTGCTCTGCTGTAAATTAAAAGTAACGTCGGATTTTCTGAAGCTGTACATTTCAGTTGTTATCTCAGTTGTTACTTGGTCTAGAAAGCTGTGCATAGGCTCGTTGGAAAGGTCTATTTCTGCTGAAGACACCAGTATTTGTCCCATTGCTGTGGGCTTTAAACTCACCAAGTTATGCATTTTTGAAATGTTGCTCTGCTGTAAATTAAAAGTAACGTCGGATTTTCTGAAGCTGTACATTTCAGTTGTTATCTCAGTTGTTACTTGGTCTAGAAAGCTGTGCATAGGCTCGTTGGAAAGGTCTATTTATGCTGAAGACACCAGTATTTGTCCCATTGCTGTGGGCTTTAAACTCACCAAGTTATGCATTTTTGAAATGTTGCTCTGCTTTAAGTTACCATTAAAAGTAACGTCGGATATTCTGAAGCTGTACATTTCAGTTGTTATCTCAGTTGTTACTTGGTCTAGAAAGCTGTGCATAGGCTCGTTGGAAAGGTCTATTTCTGCTGAAGACACCAGTATTTGTCCCATTGCTGTGGGCTTTAAACTCACCAAGTTATGCATTTTTGAAATGTTGCTCTGCTGTAATTTAAAAGTAACGTCGGATTTTCTGAAGCTGTACATTTCAGTTGTTATCTCAGTTGTTACTTGGTCTAGAAAGCTGTGCATAGGCTCGTTGGAAAGGTCTATTTCTGCTGAAGACACCAGTATTTGTCCCATTGCTGTGGGCTTTAAACTCACCAAGTTATGCATTTTTGAAATGTTGCTCTGCTGTAAATTAAAAGTAACGTCGGATATTCTGAAGCTGTACATTTCAGTTGTTATCTCAGTTGTTACTTGGTCTAGAAAGCTGTGCATAGGCTCGTTGGAAAGGTCTATTTCTGCTGAAGACACCAGTATTTGTCTCATTGCTGTGGGCTTTAAACTCACCAAGTTATGCTGTTTTGAAATGTGGCAGCTGCTTTAAGATACCATTAAAAGTAACGTCGGATTTTCTGAAGCTGTACATTTCAGTTGTTATCTCAGTTGTTACTTGGTCTAGAAAGCTGTGCATAGGCTCGTTGGAAAGGTCTATTTATGCTGAAGACACCAGTATTTGTCCCATTGCTGTGGGCTTTAAACTCACCAAGTTATGCATTTTTGAAATGTTGCTCTGCTGTAAATTAAAAGTAACGTCGGATTTTCTGAAGCTGTACATTTCAGTTGTTATCTCAGTTGTTACTTGGTCTAGAAAGCTGTGCATAGGCTCGTTGGAAAGGTCTATTTCTGCTGAAGACACCAGTATTTGTCCCATTGCTGTGGGCTTTAAACTCACCAAGTTATGCATTTTTGAAATGTTGCTCTGCTGTAAGTTAAAAGTAACGTCGGATATTCTGAAGCTGTACATTTCAGTTGTTATCTCAGTTGTTACTTGGTCTAGAAAGCTGTGCATAGGCTCGTTGGAAAGGTCTATTTCTGCTGAAGACACCAGTATTTGTCCCATTGCTGTGGGCTTTAAACTCACCAAGTTATGCATTTTTGAAATGTTGCTCTGCTGTAAGTTAAAAGTAACGTCGGATTTTCTGAAGCTGTACATTTCAGTTGTTATCTCAGTTGTTACTTGGTCTAGAAAGCTGTGCATAGGCTCGTTGGAAAGGTCTATTTCTGCTGAAGACACCAGTATTTGTCTCATTGCTGTGGGCTTTAAACTCACCAAGTTATGCATTTTTGAAATGTTGCTCTGCTGTAAATTAAAAGTAACGTCGGATTTTCTGAAGCTGTACATTTCAGTTGTTATCTCAGTTGTTACTTGGTCTAGAAAGCTGTGCATAGGCTCGTTGGAAAGGTCTATTTCTGCTGAAGACACCAGTATTTGTCTCATTGCTGTGGGCTTTAAACTCACCAAGTTATGCTGTTTTGAAATGTGGCAGCTGCTTTAAGATACCATTAAAAGTAACGTCGGATTTTCTGAAGCTGTACATTTCAGTTGTTATCTCAGTTGTTACTTGGTCTAGAAAGCTGTGCATAGGCTCGTTGGAAAGGTCTATTTATGCTGAAGACACCAGTATTTGTCCCATTGCTGTGGGCTTTAAACTCACCAAGTTATGCATTTTTGAAATGTTGCTCTGCTGTAAATTAAAAGTAACGTCGGATTTTCTGAAGCTGTACATTTCAGTTGTTATCTCAGTTGTTACTTGGTCTAGAAAGCTGTGCATAGGCTCGTTGGAAAGGTCTATTTCTGCTGAAGACACCAGTATTTGTCCCATTGCTGTGGGCTTTAAACTCACCAAGTTATGCATTTTTGAAATGTTGCTCTGCTGTAAATTAAAAGTAACGTCGGATTTTCTGAAGCTGTACATTTCAGTTGTTATCTCAGTTGTTACTTGGTCTAGAAAGCTGTGCATAGGCTCGTTGGAAAGGTCTATTTCTGCTGAAGACACCAGTATTTGTCCCATTGCTGTGGGCTTTAAACTCACCAAGTTATGCATTTTTGAAATGTTGCTCTGCTGTAAATTAAAAGTAACGTCGGATTTTCTGAAGCTGTACATTTCAGTTGTTATCTCAGTTGTTACTTGGTCTAGAAAGCTGTGCATAGGCTCGTTGGAAAGGTCTATTTCTGCTGAAGACACCAGTATTTGTCCCATTGCTGTGGGCTTTAAACTCACCAAGTTATGCATTTTTGAAATGTTGCTCTGCTGTAAA
The DNA here is from genome assembly GCA_963556495.2 of Valencia hispanica. Lineage (NCBI taxonomy): Eukaryota > Metazoa > Chordata > Actinopteri > Cyprinodontiformes > Valenciidae > Valencia > Valencia hispanica. Next base: position 127,461 of record OY747721.1, on the reverse strand, counting down.
TTAAAAGTAACGTCGGATTTTCTGAAGCTGTACATTTCAGTTGTTATCTCAGTTGTTACTTGGTCTAGAAAGCTGTGCATAGGCTCGTTGGAAAGGTCTATTTCTGCTGAAGACACCAGTATTTGTCTCATTGCTGTGGGCTTTAAACTCACCAAGTTATGCTGTTTTGAAATGTGGCAGCTGCTTTAAGATACCATTAAAAGTAACGTCGGATTTTCTGAAGCTGTACATTTCAGTTGTTATCTCAGTTGTTACTTGGTCTAGAAAGCTGTGCATAGGCTCGTTGGAAAGGTCTATTTCTGCTGAAGACACCAGTATTTGTCCCATTGCTGTGGGCTTTAAACTCACCAAGTTATGCATTTTTGAAATGTTGCTCTGCTGTAAATTAAAAGTAACGTCGGATTTTCTGAAGCTGTACATTTCAGTTGTTATCTCAGTTGTTACTTGGTCTAGAAAGCTGTGCATAGGCTCGTTGGAAAGGTCTATTTCTGCTGAAGACACCAGTATTTGTCCCATTGCTGTGGGCTTTAAACTCACCAAGTTATGCATTTTTGAAATGTTGCTCTGCTGTAAATTAAAAGTAACGTCGGATTTTCTGAAGCTGTACATTTCAGTTGTTATCTCAGTTGTTACTTGGTCTAGAAAGCTGTGCATAGGCTCGTTGGAAAGGTCTATTTCTGCTGAAGACACCAGTATTTGTCCCATTGCTGTGGGCTTTAAACTCACCAAGTTATGCATTTTTGAAATGTTGCTCTGCTGTAAATTAAAAGTAACGTCGGATTTTCTGAAGCTGTACATTTCAGTTGTTATCTCAGTTGTTACTTGGTCTAGAAAGCTGTGCATAGGCTCGTTGGAAAGGTCTATTTCTGCTGAAGACACCAGTATTTGTCCCATTGCTGTGGGCTTTAAACTCACCAAGTTATGCATTTTTGAAATGTTGCTCTGCTGTAAATTAAAAGTAACGTCGGATTTTCTGAAGCTGTACATTTCAGTTGTTATCTCAGTTGTTACTTGGTCTAGAAAGCTGTGCATAGGCTCGTTGGAAAGGTCTATTTCTGCTGAAGACACCAGTATTTGTCCCATTGCTGTGGGCTTTAAACTCACCAAGTTATGCATTTTTGAAATGTTGCTCTGCTAAGTAAATTAAAAGTAACGTCGGATTTTCTGAAGCTGTACATTTCAGTTGTTATCTCAGTTGTTACTTGGTCTAGAAAGCTGTGCATAGGCTCGTTGGAAAGGTCTATTTCTGCTGAAGACACCAGTATTTGTCCCATTGCTGTGGGCTTTAAACTCACCAAGTTATGCATTTTTGAAATGTTGCTCTGCTGTAAATTAAAAGTAACGTCGGATTTTCTGAAGCTGTACATTTCAGTTGTTTCTCAGTTGTTACTTGGTCTAGAAAGCTGTGCATAGGCTCGTTGGAAAGGTCTATTTCTGCTGAAGACACCAGTATTTGTCCCATTGCTGTGGGCTTTAAACTCACCAAGTTATGCATTTTTGAAATGTTGCTCTGCTGTAAATTAAAAGTAACGTCGGATATTCTGAAGCTGTACATTTCAGTTGTTATCTCAGTTGTTACTTGGTCTAGAAAGCTGTGCATAGGCTCGTTGGAAAGGTCTATTTCTGCTGAAGACACCAGTATTTGTCCCATTGCTGTGGGCTTTAAACTCACCAAGTTATGCTGTTTTGAAATGTGGCAGCTGCTTTGTACCATTAAAAGTAACGTCGGATTTTCTGAAGCTGTACATTTCAGTTGTTATCTCAGTTGTTACTTGGTCTAGAAAGCTGTGCATAGGCTCGTTGGAAAGGTCTATTTCTGCTGAAGACACCAGTATTTGTCCCATTGCTGTGGGCTTTAAACTCACCAAGTTATGCATTTTTGAAATGTTGCTCTGCTGTAAATTAAAAGTAACGTCGGATTTTCTGAAGCTGTACATTTCAGTTGTTATCTCAGTTGTTACTTGGTCTAGAAAGCTGTGCATAGGCTCGTTGGAAAGGTCTATTTCTGCTGAAGACACCAGTATTTGTCCCATTGCTGTGGGCTTTAAACTCACCAAGTTATGCATTTTTGAAATGTTGCTCTGCTGTAAATTAAAAGTAACGTCGGATTTTCTGAAGCTGTACATTTCAGTTGTTATCTCAGTTGTTACTTGGTCTAGAAAGCTGTGCATAGGCTCGTTGGAAAGGTCTATTTCTGCTGAAGACACCAGTATTTGTCCCATTGCTGTGGGCTTTAAACTCACCAAGTTATGCATTTTTGAAATGTTGCTCTGCTGTAAATTAAAAGTAACGTCGGATTTTCTGAAGCTGTACATTTCAGTTGTTATCTCAGTTGTTACTTGGTCTAGAAAGCTGTGCATAGGCTCGTTGGAAAGGTCTATTTCTGCTGAAGACACCAGTATTTGTCCCATTGCTGTGGGCTTTAAACTCACCAAGTTATGCATGTTTTGAAATGTGGCAGCTGCTTTAAGTTACCATTAAAAGTAACGTCGGATTTTCTGAAGCTGTACATTTCAGTTGTTATCTCAGTTGTTACTTGGTCTAGAAAGCTGTGCATAGGCTCGTTGGAAAGGTCTATTTCTGCTGAAGACACCAGTATTTGTCCCATTGCTGTGGGCTTTAAACTCACCAAGTTATGCATTTTTGAAATGTTGCTCTGCTGTAAATTAAAAGTAACGTCGGATTTTCTGAAGCTGTACATTTCAGTTGTTATCTCAGTTGTTACTTGGTCTAGAAAGCTGTGCATAGGCTCGTTGGAAAGGTCTATTTCTGCTGAAGACACCAGTTGTCCCATTGCTGTGGGCTTTAAACTCACCAAGTTATGCATTTTTGAAATGTTGCTCTGCTGTAAATTAAAAGTAACGTCGGATTTTCTGAAGCTGTACATTTCAGTTGTTATCTCAGTTGTTACTTGGTCTAGAAAGCTGTGCATAGGCTCGTTGGAAAGGTCTATTTATGCTGAAGACACCAGTATTTGTCCCATTGCTGTGGGCTTTAAACTCACCAAGTTATGCATTTTTGAAATGTTGCTCTGCTGTAAATTAAAAGTAACGTCGGATATTCTGAAGCTGTACATTTCAGTTGTTATCTCAGTTGTTACTTGGTCTAGAAAGCTGTGCATAGGCTCGTTGGAAAGGTCTATTTCTGCTGAAGACACCAGTATTTGTCCCATTGCTGTGGGCTTTAAACTCACCAAGTTATGCATTTTTGAAATGTTGCTCTGCTGTAAATTAAAAGTAACGTCGGATTTTCTGAAGCTGTACATTTCAGTTGTTATCTCAGTTGTTACTTGGTCTAGAAAGCTGTGCATAGGCTCGTTGGAAAGGTCTATTTCTGCTGAAGACACCAGTATTTGTCCCATTGCTGTGGGCTTTAAACTCACCAAGTTATGCTGTTTTGAAATGTGGCAGCTGCTTTAAGATACCATTAAAAGTAACGTCGGATTTTCTGAAGCTGTACATTTCAGTTGTTATCTCAGTTGTTACTTGGTCTAGAAAGCTGTGCATAGGCTCGTTGGAAAGGTCTATTTATGCTGAAGACACCAGTATTTGTCCCATTGCTGTGGGCTTTAAACTCACCAAGTTATGCATTTTTGAAATGTTGCTCTGCTGTAAATTAAAAGTAACGTCGGATTTTCTGAAGCTGTACATTTCAGTTGTTATCTCAGTTGTTACTTGGTCTAGAAAGCTGTGCATAGGCTCGTTGGAAAGGTCTATTTCTGCTGAAGACACCAGTATTTGTCCCATTGCTGTGGGCTTTAAACTCACCAAGTTATGCATTTTTGAAATGTTGCTCTGCTGTAAATTAAAAGTAACGTCGGATATTCTGAAGCTGTACATTTCAGTTGTTATCTCAGTTGTTACTTGGTCTAGAAAGCTGTGCATAGGCTCGTTGGAAAGGTCTATTTCTGCTGAAGACACCAGTATTTGTCCCATTGCTGTGGGCTTTAAACTCACCAAGTTATGCATTTTTGAAATGTTGCTCTGCTGTAAATTAAAAGTAACGTCGGATTTTCTGAAGCTGTACATTTCAGTTGTTATCTCAGTTGTTACTTGGTCTAGAAAGCTGTGCATAGGCTCGTTGGAAAGGTCTATTTCTGCTGAAGACACCAGTATTTGTCTCATTGCTGTGGGCTTTAAACTCACCAAGTTATGCTGTTTTGAAATGTGGCAGCTGCTGTAAATTAAAAGTAACGTCGGATTTTCTGAAGCTGTACATTTCAGTTGTTATCTCAGTTGTTACTTGGTCTAGAAAGCTGTGCATAGGCTCGTTGGAAAGGTCTATTTCTGCTGAAGACACCAGTATTTGTCCCATTGCTGTGGGCTTTAAACTCACCAAGTTATGCATTTTTGAAATGTTGCTCTGCTGTAAATTAAAAGTAACGTCGGATATTCTGAAGCTGTACATTTCAGTTGTTATCTCAGTTGTTACTTGGTCTAGAAAGCTGTGCATAGGCTCGTTGGAAAGGTCTATTTCTGCTGAAGACACCAGTATTTGTCTCATTGCTGTGGGCTTTAAACTCACCAAGTTATGCTGTTTTGAAATGTGGCAGCTGCTTTAAGATACCATTAAAAGTAACGTCGGATTTTCTGAAGCTGTACATTTCAGTTGTTATCTCAGTTGTTACTTGGTCTAGAAAGCTGTGCATAGGCTCGTTGGAAAGGTCTATTTATGCTGAAGACACCAGTATTTGTCCCATTGCTGTGGGCTTTAAACTCACCAAGTTATGCATTTTTGAAATGTTGCTCTGCTGTAAATTAAAAGTAACGTCGGATTTTCTGAAGCTGTACATTTCAGTTGTTATCTCAGTTGTTACTTGGTCTAGAAAGCTGTGCATAGGCTCGTTGGAAAGGTCTATTTCTGCTGAAGACACCAGTATTTGTCTCATTGCTGTGGGCTTTAAACTCACCAAGTTATGCTGTTTTGAAATGTGGCAGCTGCTTTAAGATACCATTAAAAGTAACGTCGGATTTTCTGAAGCTGTACATTTCAGTTGTTATCTCAGTTGTTACTTGGTCTAGAAAGCTGTGCATAGGCTCGTTGGAAAGGTCTATTTCTGCTGAAGACACCAGTATTTGTCCCATTGCTGTGGGCTTTAAACTCACCAAGTTATGCATTTTTGAAATGTTGCTCTGCTGTAAATTAAAAGTAACGTCGGATTTTCTGAAGCTGTACATTTCAGTTGTTATCTCAGTTGTTACTTGGTCTAGAAAGCTGTGCATAGGCTCGTTGGAAAGGTCTATTTCTGCTGAAGACACCAGTATTTGTCTCATTGCTGTGGGCTTTAAACTCACCAAGTTATGCTGTTTTGAAATGTGGCAGCTGCTTTAAGTTACCATTAAAAGTAACGTCGGATTTTCTGAAGCTGTACATTTCAGTTGTTATCTCAGTTGTTACTTGGTCTAGAAAGCTGTGCATAGGCTCGTTGGAAAGGTCTATTTCTGCTGAAGACACCAGTATTTGTCCCATTGCTGTGGGCTTTAAACTCACCAAGTTATGCATTTTTGAAATGTTGCTCTGCTGTAAATTAAAAGTAACGTCGGATTTTCTGAAGCTGTACATTTCAGTTGTTATCTCAGTTGTTACTTGGTCTAGAAAGCTGTGCATAGGCTCGTTGGAAAGGTCTATTTATGCTGAAGACACCAGTATTTGTCCCATTGCTGTGGGCTTTAAACTCACCAAGTTATGCATTTTTGAAATGTTGCTCTGCTGTAATTTAAAAGTAACGTCGGATTTTCTGAAGCTGTACATTTCAGTTGTTATCTCAGTTGTTACTTGGTCTAGAAAGCTGTGCATAGGCTCGTTGGAAAGGTCTATTTATGCTGAAGACACCAGTATTTGTCCCATTGCTGTGGGCTTTAAACTCACCAAGTTATGCATTTTTGAAATGTTGCTCTGCTGTAAATTAAAAGTAACGTCGGATATTCTGAAGCTGTACATTTCAGTTGTTATCTCAGTTGTTACTTGGTCTAGAAAGCTGTGCATAGGCTCGTTGGAAAGGTCTATTTCTGCTGAAGACACCAGTATTTGTCCCATTGCTGTGGGCTTTAAACTCACCAAGTTATGCATTTTTGAAATGTTGCTCTGCTGTAAGTTAAAAGTAACGTCGGATTTTCTGAAGCTGTACATTTCAGTTGTTATCTCAGTTGTTACTTGGTCTAGAAAGCTGTGCATAGGCTCGTTGGAAAGGTCTATTTCTGCTGAAGACACCAGTATTTGTCCCATTGCTGTGGGCTTTAAACTCACCAAGTTATGCATTTTTGAAATGTTGCTCTGCTGTAAATTAAAAGTAACGTCGGATATTCTGAAGCTGTACATTTCAGTTGTTATCTCAGTTGTTACTTGGTCTAGAAAGCTGTGCATAGGCTCGTTGGAAAGGTCTATTTCTGCTGAAGACACCAGTATTTGTCTCATTGCTGTGGGCTTTAAACTCACCAAGTTATGCTGTTTTGAAATGTGGCAGCTGCTTTAAGATACCATTAAAAGTAACGTCGGATTTTCTGAAGCTGTACATTTCAGTTGTTATCTCAGTTGTTACTTGGTCTAGAAAGCTGTGCATAGGCTCGTTGGAAAGGTCTATTTATGCTGAAGACACCAGTATTTGTCCCATTGCTGTGGGCTTTAAACTCACCAAGTTATGCATTTTTGAAATGTTGCTCTGCTGTAAATTAAAAGTAACGTCGGATTTTCTGAAGCTGTACATTTCAGTTGTTATCTCAGTTGTTACTTGGTCTAGAAAGCTGTGCATAGGCTCGTTGGAAAGGTCTATTTCTGCTGAAGACACCAGTATTTGTCCCATTGCTGTGGGCTTCAAACTCACCAAGTTATGCATTTTTGAAATGTTGCTCTGCTGTAAATTAAAAGTAACGTCGGATATTCTGAAGCTGTACATTTCAGTTGTTATCTCAGTTGTTACTTGGTCTAGAAAGCTGTGCATAGGCTCGTTGGAAAGGTCTATTTCTGCTGAAGACACCAGTATTTGTCCCATTGCTGTGGGCTTTAAACTCACCAAGTTATGCATTTTTGAAATGTTGCTCTGCTGTAAATTAAAAGTAACGTCGGATTTTCTGAAGCTGTACATTTCAGTTGTTATCTCAGTTGTTACTTGGTCTAGAAAGCTGTGCATAGGCTCGTTGGAAAGGTCTATTTCTGCTGAAGACACCAGTATTTGTCTCATTGCTGTGGGCTTTAAACTCACCAAGTTATGCTGTTTTGAAATGTGGCAGCTGCTTTAAGTTACCATTAAAAGTAACGTCGGATTTTCTGAAGCTGTACATTTCAGTTGTTATCTCAGTTGTTACTTGGTCTAGAAAGCTGTGCATAGGCTCGTTGGAAAGGTCTATTTCTGCTGAAGACACCAGTATTTGTCCCATTGCTGTGGGCTTTAAACTCACCAAGTTATGCATTTTTGAAATGTTGCTCTGCTGTTAAATTAAAAGTAAACGTCGGATTTTCTGAAGCTGTACATTTCAGTTGTTATCTCAGTTGTTACTTGGTCTAGAAAGCTGTGCATAGGCTCGGTGGAAAGGTCTATTTCTGCTGAAGACACCAGTATTTGTCTCATTGCTGTGGGCTTTAAACTCACCAAGTTATGCTGTTTTGAAATGTGGCAGCTGCTTTAAGTTACCATTAAAAGTAACGTCGGATTTTCTGAAGCTGTACATTTCAGTTGTTATCTCAGTTGTTACTTGGTCTAGAAAGCTGTGCATAGGCTCGTTGGAAAGGTCTATTTATGCTGAAGACACCAGTATTTGTCCCATTGCTGTGGGCTTTAAACTCACCAAGTTATGCATTTTTGAAATGTTGCTCTGCTGTAAATTAAAAGTAACGTCGGATATTCTGAAGCTGTACATTTCAGTTGTTATCTCAGTTGTTACTTGGTCTAGAAAGCTGTGCATAGGCTCGTTGGAAAGGTCTATTTCTGCTGAAGACACCAGTATTTGTCCCATTGCTGTGGGCTTTAAACTCACCAAGTTATGCATTTTTGAAATGTTGCTCTGCTGTAAATTAAAAGTAACGTCGGATATTCTGAAGATGTACATTTCAGTTGTTATCTCAGTTGTTACTTGGTCTAGAAAGCTGTGCATAGGCTCGTTGGAAAGGTCTATTTCTGCTGAAGACACCAGTATTTGTCTCATTGCTGTGGGCTTTAAACTCACCAAGTTATGCTGTTTTGAAATGTGGCAGCTGCTTTAAGATACCATTAAAAGTAACGTCGGATTTTCTGAAGCTGTACATTTCAGTTGTTATCTCAGTTGTTACTTGGTCTAGAAAGCTGTGCATAGGCTCGTTGGAAAGGTCTATTTATGCTGAAGACACCAGTATTTGTCCCATTGCTGTGGGCTTTAAACTCACCAAGTTATGCATTTTTGAAATGTTGCTCTGCTGTAAATTAAAAGTAACGTCGGATATTCTGAAGCTGTACATTTCAGTTGTTATCTCAGTTGTTACTTGGTCTAGAAAGCTGTGCATAGGCTCGTTGGAAAGGTCTATTTCTGCTGAAGACACCAGTATTTGTCCCATTGCTGTGGGCTTTAAACTCACCAAGTTATGCATTTTTGAAATGTTGCTCTGCTGTAAATTAAAAGTAACGTCGGATTTTCTGAAGCTGTACATTTCAGTTGTTATCTCAGTTGTTACTTGGTCTAGAAAGCTGTGCATAGGCTCGTTGGAAAGGTCTATTTCTGCTGAAGACACCAGTATTTGTCCCATTGCTGTGGGCTTTAAACTCACCAAGTTATGCATTTTTGAAATGTTGCTCTGCTGTAAATTAAAAGTAACGTCGGATTTTCTGAAGCTGTACATTTCAGTTGTTATCTCAGTTGTTACTTGGTCTAGAAAGCTGTGCATAGGCTCGTTGGAAAGGTCTATTTCTGCTGAAGACACCAGTATTTGTCCCATTGCTGTGGGCTTTAAACTCACCAAGTTATGCTTTTTGAAATGTGCAGCTGCTGTAAATTAAAAGTAACGTCGGATTTTCTGAAGCTGTACATTTCAGTTGTTATCTCAGTTGTTACTTGGTCTAGAAAGCTGTGCATAGGCTCGTTGGAAAGGTCTATTTCTGCTGAAGACACCAGTATTTGTCCCATTGCTGTGGGCTTTAAACTCACCAAGTTATGCTGTTTTGAAATGTGGCAGCTGCTTTAAGTTACCATTAAAAGTAACGTCGGATTTTCTGAAGCTGTACATTTCAGTTGTTATCTCAGTTGTTACTTGGTCTAGAAAGCTGTGCATAGGCTCGTTGGAAAGGTCTATTTATGCTGAAGACACCAGTATTTGTCCCATTGCTGTGGGCTTTAAACTCACCAAGTTATGCATTTTTGAAATGTTGCTCTGCTGTAAGTTAAAAGTAACGTCGGATTTTCTGAAGCTGTACATTTCAGTTGTTATCTCAGTTGTTACTTGGTCTAGAAAGCTGTGCATAGGCTCGTTGGAAAGGTCTATTTCTGCTGAAGACACCAGTATTTGTCCCATTGCTGTGGGCTTTAAACTCACCAAGTTATGCATTTTTGAAATGTTGCTCTGCTGTAATTTAAAAGTAACGTCGGATATTCTGAAGCTGTACATTTCAGTTGTTATCTCAGTTGTTACTTGGTCTAGAAAGCTGTGCATAGGCTCGTTGGAAAGGTCTATTTCTGCTGAAGACACCAGTATTTGTCTCATTGCTGTGGGCTTTAAACTCACCAAGTTATGCTGTTTTGAAATGTGGCAGCTGCTTTAAGATACCATTAAAAGTAACGTCGGATTTTCTGAAGCTGTACATTTCAGTTGTTATCTCAGTTGTTACTTGGTCTAGAAAGCTGTGCATAGGCTCGTTGGAAAGGTCTATTTATGCTGAAGACACCAGTATTTGTCCCATTGCTGTGGGCTTTAAACTCACCAAGTTATGCATTTTTGAAATGTTGCTCTGCTGTAAATTAAAAGTAACGTCGGATTTTCTGAAGCTGTACATTTCAGTTGTTATCTCAGTTGTTACTTGGTCTAGAAAGCTGTGCATAGGCTCGTTGGAAAGGTCTATTTCTGCTGAAGACACCAGTATTTGTCCCATTGCTGTGGGCTTTAAACTCACCAAGTTATGCATTTTTGAAATGTTGCTCTGCTGTAAATTAAAAGTAACGTCGGATTTTCTGAAGCTGTACATTTCAGTTGTTATCTCAGTTGTTACTTGGTCTAGAAAGCTGTGCATAGGCTCGTTGGAAAGGTCTATTTCTGCTGAAGACACCAGTATTTGTCCCATTGCTGTGGGCTTTAAACTCACCAAGTTATGCATTTTTGAAATGTTGCTCTGCTGTAAATTAAAAGTAACGTCGGATTTTCTGAAGCTGTACATTTCAGTTGTTATCTCAGTTGTTACTTGGTCTAGAAAGCTGTGCATAGGCTCGTTGGAAAGGTCTATTTCTGCTGAAGACACCAGTATTTGTCCCATTGCTGTGGGCTTTAAACTCACCAAGTTATGCTGTTTTGAAATGTGGCAGCTGCTTTAAGTTACCATTAAAAGTAACGTCGGATTTTCTGAAGCTGTACATTTCAGTACAGCTGTTTTGAAATGTGGCAGCTGCTTTAAGATACCATTAAAAGTAACGTCGGATTTTCTGAAGCTGTACATTTCAGTTGTTATCTCAGTTGTTACTTGGTCTAGAAAGCTGTGCATAGGCTCGTTGGAAAGGTCTATTTATGCTGAAGACACCAGTATTTGTCCCATTGCTGTGGGCTTTAAACTCACCAAGTTATGCATTTTTGAAATGTTGCTCTGCTGTAAATTAAAAGTAACGTCGGATTTTCTGAAGCTGTACATTTCAGTTGTTATCTCAGTTGTTACTTGGTCTAGAAAGCTGTGCATAGGCTCGTTGGAAAGGTCTATTTCTGCTGAAGACACCAGTATTTGTCCCATTGCTGTGGGCTTTAAACTCACCAAGTTATGCATTTTTGAAATGTTGCTCTGCTGTAAATTAAAAGTAACGTCGGATTTTCTGAAGCTGTACATTTCAGTTGTTATCTCAGTTGTTACTTGGTCTAGAAAGCTGTGCATAGGCTCGTTGGAAAGGTCTATTTCTGCTGAAGACACCAGTATTTGTCTCATTGCTGTGGGCTTTAAACTCACCAAGTTATGCTGTTTTGAAATGTGGCAGCTGCTTTAAGTTACCATTAAAAGTAACGTCGGATTTTCTGAAGCTGTACATTTCAGTTGTTATCTCAGTTGTTACTTGGTCTAGAAAGCTGTGCATAGGCTCGTTGGAAAGGTCTATTTCTGCTGAAGACACCAGTATTTGTCTCATTGCTGTGGGCTTTAAACTCACCAAGTTATGCTGTTTTGAAATGTGGCAGCTGCTGTAAATTAAAAGTAACGTCGGATTTTCTGAAGCTGTACATTTCAGTTGTTATCTCAGTTGTTACTTGGTCTAGAAAGCTGTGCATAGGCTCGTTGGAAAGGTCTATTTATGCTGAAGACACCAGTATTTGTCCCATTGCTGTGGGCTTTAAACTCACCAAGTTATGCATTTTTGAAATGTTGCTCTGCTGTAAATTAAAAGTAACGTCGGATATTCTGAAGCTGTACATTTCAGTTGTTATCTCAGTTGTTACTTGGTCTAGAAAGCTGTGCATAGGCTCGTTGGAAAGGTCTATTTCTGCTGAAGACACCAGTATTTGTCCCATTGCTGTGGGCTTTAAACTCACCAAGTTATGCATTTTTGAAATGTTGCTCTGCTGTAAATTAAAAGTAACGTCGGATTTTCTGAAGCTGTACATTTCAGTTGTTATCTCAGTTGTTACTTGGTCTAGAAAGCTGTGCATAGGCTCGTTGGAAAGGTCTATTTATGCTGAAGACACCAGTATTTGTCCCATTGCTGTGGGCTTTAAACTCACCAAGTTATGCATTTTTGAAATGTTGCTCTGCTTTAAGATTAAAAGTAACGTCGGATTTTCTGAAGCTGTACATTTCAGTTGTTATCTCAGTTGTTACTTGGTCTAGAAAGCTGTGCATAGGCTCGTTGGAAAGGTCTATTTCTGCTGAAGACACCAGTATTTGTCCCATTGCTGTGGGCTTTAAACTCACCAAGTTATGCATTTTTGAAATGTTGCTCTGCTGTAAATTAAAAGTAACGTCGGATTTTCTGAAGCTGTACATTTCAGTTGTTATCTCAGTTGTTACTTGGTCTAGAAAGCTGTGCATAGGCTCGTTGGAAAGGTCTATTTCTGCTGAAGACACCAGTATTTGTCCCATTGCTGTGGGCTTTAAACTCACCAAGTTATGCATTTTTGAAATGTTGCTCTGCTGTAAATTAAAAGTAACGTCGGATTTTCTGAAGCTGTACATTTCAGTTGTTATCTCAGTTGTTACTTGGTCTAGAAAGCTGTGCATAGGCTCGTTGGAAAGGTCTATTTTGCTGAAGACACCAGTATTTGTCCCATTGCTGTGGGCTTTAAACTCACCAAGTTATGCATTTTTGAAATGTTGCTCTGCTGTAAATTAAAAGTAACGTCGGATATTCTGAAGCTGTACATTTCAGTTGTTATCTCAGTTGTTACTTGGTCTAGAAAGCTGTGCATAGGCTCGTTGGAAAGGTCTATTTCTGCTGAAGACACCAGTATTTGTCTCATTGCTGTGGGCTTTAAACTCACCAAGTTATGCTGTTTGAAATGTGGCAGCTGCTTTAAGATACCATTAAAAGTAACGTCGGATTTTCTGAAGCTGTACATTTCAGTTGTTATCTCAGTTGTTACTTGGTCTAGAAAGCTGTGCATAGGCTCGTTGGAAAGGTCTATTTATGCTGAAGACACCAGTATTTGTCCCATTGCTGTGGGCTTTAAACTCACCAAGTTATGCATTTTTGAAATGTTGCTCTGCTGTAAATTAAAAGTAACGTCGGATTTTCTGAAGCTGTACATTTCAGTTGTTATCTCAGTTGTTACTTGGTCTAGAAAGCTGTGCATAGGCTCGTTGGAAAGGTCTATTTCTGCTGAAGACACCAGTATTTGTCCCATTGCTGTGGGCTTTAAACTCACCAAGTTATGCATTTTTGAAATGTTGCTCTGCTGTAAATTAAAAGTAACGTCGGATTTTCTGAAGCTGTACATTTCAGTTGTTATCTCAGTTGTTACTTGGTCTAGAAAGCTGTGCATAGGCTCGTTGGAAAGGTCTATTTCTGCTGAAGACACCAGTATTTGTCCCATTGCTGTGGGCTTTAAACTCACCAAGTTATGCATTTTTGAAATGTTGCTCTGCTGTAAATTAAAAGTAACGTCGGATTTTCTGAAGCTGTACATTTCAGTTGTTATCTCAGTTGTTACTTGGTCTAGAAAGCTGTGCATAGGCTCGTTGGAAAGGTCTATTTCTGCTGAAGACACCAGTATTTGTCCCATTGCTGTGGGCTTTAAACTCACCAAGTTATGCATTTTTGAAATGTTGCTCTGCTGTAAATTAAAAGTAACGTCGGATTTTCTGAAGCTGTACATTTCAGTTGTTATCTCAGTTGTTACTTGGTCTAGAAAGCTGTGCATAGGCTCGTTGGAAAGGTCTATTTCTGCTGAAGACACCAGTATTTGTCCCATTGCTGTGGGCTTTAAACTCACCAAGTTATGCATTTTTGAAATGTTGCTCTGCTGTAAATTAAAAGTAACGTCGGATTTTCTGAAGCTGTACATTTAGTTGTTATCTCAGTTGTTACTTGGTCTAGAAAGCTGTGCATAGGCTCGTTGGAAAGGTCTATTTCTGCTGAAGACACCAGTATTTGTCCCATTGCTGTGGGCTTTAAACTCACCAAGTTATGCATTTTTGAAATGTTGCTCTGCTGTAAATTAAAAGTAACGTCGGATTTTCTGAAGCTGTACATTTCAGTTGTTATCTCAGTTGTTACTTGGTCTAGAAAGCTGTGCATAGGCTCGTTGGAAAGGTCTATTTCTGCTGAAGACACCAGTATTTGTCCCATTGCTGTGGGCTTTAAACTCACCAAGTTATGCATTTTTGAAATGTTGCTCTGCTGTAAATTAAAAGTAACGTCGGATATTCTGAAGCTGTACATTTCAGTTGTTATCTCAGTTGTTACTTGGTCTAGAAAGCTGTGCATAGGCTCGTTGGAAAGGTCTATTTCTGCTGAAGACACCAGTATTTGTCCCATTGCTGTGGGCTTTAAACTCACCAAGTTATGCTGTTTTGAAATGTGGCAGCTGCTTTAAGATACCATTAAAAGTAACGTCGGATTTTCTGAAGCTGTACATTTCAGTTGTTATCTCAGTTGTTACTTGGTCTAGAAAGCTGTGCATAGGCTCGTTGGAAAGGTCTATTTATGCTGAAGACACCAGTATTTGTCCCATTGCTGTGGGCTTTAAACTCACCAAGTTATGCATTTTTGAAATGTTGCTCTGCTGTAAATTAAAAGTAACGTCGGATTTTCTGAAGCTGTACATTTCAGTTGTTATCTCAGTTGTTACTTGGTCTAGAAAGCTGTGCATAGGCTCGTTGGAAAGGTCTATTTATGCTGAAGACACCAGTATTTGTCCCATTGCTGTGGGCTTTAAACTCACCAAGTTATGCATTTTTGAAATGTTGCTCTGCTGTAAATTAAAAGTAACGTCGGATTTTCTGAAGCTGTACATTTCAGTTGTTATCTCAGTTGTTACTTGGTCTAGAAAGCTGTGCATAGGCTCGTTGGAAAGGTCTATTTCTGCTGAAGACACCAGTATTTGTCCCATTGCTGTGGGCTTTAAACTCACCAAGTTATGCATTTTTGAAATGTTGCTCTGCTGTAAATTAAAAGTAACGTCGGATTTTCTGAAGCTGTACATTTCAGTTGTTATCTCAGTTGTTACTTGGTCTAGAAAGCTGTGCATAGGCTCGTTGGAAAGGTCTATTTATGCTGAAGACACCAGTATTTGTCCCATTGCTGTGGGCTTTAAACTCACCAAGTTATGCATTTTTGAAATGTTGCTCTGCTGTAAATTAAAAGTAACGTCGGATTTTCTGAAGCTGTACATTTCAGTTGTTATCTCAGTTGTTACTTGGTCTAGAAAGCTGTGCATAGGCTCGTTGGAAAGGTCTATTTCTGCTGAAGACACCAGTATTTGTCCCATTGCTGTGGGCTTTAAACTCACCAAGTTATGCATTTTTGAAATGTTGCTCTGCTGTAAATTAAAAGTAACGTCGGATATTCTGAAGCTGTACATTTCAGTTGTTATCTCAGTTGTTACTTGGTCTAGAAAGCTGTGCATAGGCTCGTTGGAAAGGTCTATTTCTGCTGAAGACACCAGTATTTGTCCCATTGCTGTGGGCTTTAAACTCACCAAGTTATGCATTTTTGAAATGTTGCTCTGCTGTAAATTAAAAGTAACGTCGGATTTTCTGAAGCTGTACATTTCAGTTGTTATCTCAGTTGTTACTTGGTCTAGAAAGCTGTGCATAGGCTCGTTGGAAAGGTCTATTTCTGCTGAAGACACCAGTATTTGTCCCATTGCTGTGGGCTTTAAACTCACCAAGTTATGCATTTTTGAAATGTTGCTCTGCTGTAAATTAAAAGTAACGTCGGATTTTCTGAAGCTGTACATTTCAGTTGTTATCTCAGTTGTTACTTGGTCTAGAAAGCTGTGCATAGGCTCGTTGGAAAGGTCTATTTCTGCTGAAGACACCAGTATTTGTCTCATTGCTGTGGGCTTTAAACTCACCAAGTTATGCTGTTTTGAAATGTGGCAGCTGCTTTAAGTTACCATTAAAAGTAACGTCGGATTTTCTGAAGCTGTACATTTCAGTTGTTATCTCAGTTGTTACTTGGTCTAGAAAGCTGTGCATAGGCTCGTTGGAAAGGTCTATTTATGCTGAAGACACCAGTATTTGTCCCATTGCTGTGGGCTTTAAACTCACCAAGTTATGCATTTTTGAAATGTTGCTCTGCTGTAAATTAAAAGTAACGTCGGATTTTCTGAAGCTGTACATTTCAGTTGTTATCTCAGTTGTTACTTGGTCTAGAAAGCTGTGCATAGGCTCGTTGGAAAGGTCTATTTCTGCTGAAGACACCAGTATTTGTCCCATTGCTGTGGGCTTTAAACTCACCAAGTTATGCATTTTTGAAATGTTGCTCTGCTGTAAATTAAAAGTAACGTCGGATTTTCTGAAGCTGTACATTTCAGTTGTTATCTCAGTTGTTACTTGGTCTAGAAAGCTGTGCATAGGCTCGTTGGAAAGGTCTATTTCTGCTGAAGACACCAGTATTTGTCCCATTGCTGTGGGCTTTAAACTCACCAAGTTATGCATTTTTGAAATGTTGCTCTGCTGTAAATTAAAAGTAACGTCGGATTTTCTGAAGCTGTACATTTCAGTTGTTATCTCAGTTGTTACTTGGTCTAGAAAGCTGTGCATAGGCTCGTTGGAAAGGTCTATTTCTGCTGAAGACACCAGTATTTGTCCCATTGCTGTGGGCTTTAAACTCACCAAGTTATGCATTTTTGAAATGTTGCTCTGCTGTAAATTAAAAGTAACGTCGGATCTTCTGAAGCTGTACATTTCAGTTGTTATCTCAGTTGTTACTTGGTCTAGAAAGCTGTGCATAGGCTCGTTGGAAAGGTCTATTTATGCTGAAGACACCAGTATTTGTCCCATTGCTGTGGGCTTTAAACTCACCAAGTTATGCATTTTTGAAATGTTGCTCTGCTGTAAATTAAAAGTAACGTCGGATATTCTGAAGCTGTACATTTCAGTTGTTATCTCAGTTGTTACTTGGTCTAGAAAGCTGTGCATAGGCTCGTTGGAAAGGTCTATTTCTGCTGAAGACACCAGTATTTGTCTCATTGCTGTGGGCTTTAAACTCACCAAGTTATGCTGTTTTGAAATGTGGCAGCTGCTTTAAGATACCATTAAAAGTAACGTCGGATTTTCTGAAGCTGTACATTTCAGTTGTTATCTCAGTTGTTACTTGGTCTAGAAAGCTGTGCATAGGCTCGTTGGAAAGGTCTATTTATGCTGAAGACACCAGTATTTGTCCCATTGCTGTGGGCTTTAAACTCACCAAGTTATGCATTTTTGAAATGTTGCTCTGCTGTAAATTAAAAGTAACGTCGGATTTTCTGAAGCTGTACATTTCAGTTGTTATCTCAGTTGTTACTTGGTCTAGAAAGCTGTGCATAGGCTCGTTGGAAAGGTCTATTTCTGCTGAAGACACCAGTATTTGTCTCATTGCTGTGGGCTTTAAACTCACCAAGTTATGCTGTTTTGAAATGTGGCAGCTGCTGACAATTAAAAGTAACGTCGGATTTTCTGAAGCTGTACATTTCAGTTGTTATCTCAGTTGTTACTTGGTCTAGAAAGCTGTGCATAGGCTCGTTGGAAAGGTCTATTTCTGCTGAAGACACCAGTATTTGTCCCATTGCTGTGGGCTTTAAACTCACCAAGTTATGCATTTTTGAAATGTTGCTCTGCTGTAAATTAAAAGTAACGTCGGATTTTCTGAAGCTGTACATTTCAGTTGTTATCTCAGTTGTTACTTGGTCTAGAAAGCTGTGCATAGGCTCGTTGGAAAGGTCTATTTCTGCTGAAGACACCAGTATTTGTCCCATTGCTGTGGGCTTTAAACTCACCAAGTTATGCATTTTTGAAATGTTGCTCTGCTGTAAATTAAAAGTAACGTCGGATTTTCTGAAGCTGTACATTTCAGTTGTTATCTCAGTTGTTACTTGGTCTAGAAAGCTGTGCATAGGCTCGTTGGAAAGGTCTATTTCTGCTGAAGACACCAGTATTTGTCCCATTGCTGTGGGCTTTAAACTCACCAAGTTATGCATTTTTGAAATGTTGCTCTGCTGTAAATTAAAAGTAACGTCGGATTTTCTGAAGCTGTACATTTCAGTTGTTATCTCAGTTGTTACTTGGTCTAGAAAGCTGTGCATAGGCTCGTTGGAAAGGTCTATTTCTGCTGAAGACACCAGTATTTGTCCCATTGCTGTGGGCTTTAAACTCACCAAGTTATGCATTTTTGAAATGTTGCTCTGCTGTAAATTAAAAGTAACGTCGGATTTTCTGAAGCTGTACATTTCAGTTGTTATCTCAGTTGTTACTTGGTCTAGAAAGCTGTGCATAGGCTCGTTGGAAAGGTCTATTTCTGCTGAAGACACCAGTATTTGTCCCATTGCTGTGGGCTTTAAACTCACCAAGTTATGCATTTTTGAAATGTTGCTCTGCTGTAAATTAAAAGTAACGTCGGATTTTCTGAAGCTGTACATTTCAGTTGTTATCTCAGTTGTTACTTGGTCTAGAAAGCTGTGCATAGGCTCGTTGGAAAGGTCTATTTCTGCTGAAGACACCAGTATTTGTCTCATTGCTGTGGGCTTTAAACTCACCAAGTTATGCTGTTTTGAAATGTGGCAGCTGCTTTAAGTTACCATTAAAAGTAACGTCGGATTTTCTGAAGCTGTACATTTCAGTTGTTATCTCAGTTGTTACTTGGTCTAGAAAGCTGTGCATAGGCTCGTTGGAAAGGTCTATTTCTGCTGAAGACACCAGTATTTGTCTCATTGCTGTGGGCTTTAAACTCACCAAGTTATGCTGTTTTGAAATGTTGCTCTGCTGTAAATTAAAAGTAACGTCGGATTTTCTGAAGCTGTACATTTCAGTTGTTATCTCAGTTGTTACTTGGTCTAGAAAGCTGTGCATAGGCTCGTTGGAAAGGTCTATTTCTGCTGAAGACACCAGTATTTGTCCCATTGCTGTGGGCTTTAAACTCACCAAGTTATGCATTTTTGAAATGTTGCTCTGCTGTAAATTAAAAGTAACGTCGGATTTTCTGAAGCTGTAC
Organism: Valencia hispanica; assembly: GCA_963556495.2. Classification (NCBI taxonomy): domain Eukaryota; kingdom Metazoa; phylum Chordata; class Actinopteri; order Cyprinodontiformes; family Valenciidae; genus Valencia; species Valencia hispanica. The sequence continues at coordinate 108,688 of OY747721.1, read as the reverse complement.
ATTTCAGTTGTTATCTCAGTTGTTACTTGGTCTAGAAAGCTGTGCATAGGCTCGTTGGAAAGGTCTATTTCTGCTGAAGACACCAGTAAGACACCAGTATTTGTCCATTGCTGTGGGCTTTAAACTCACCAAGTTATGCATTTTTGAAATGTTGCTCTGCTGTAAATTAAAAGTAACGTCGGATTTTCTGAAGCTGTACATTTCAGTTGTTATCTCAGTTGTTACTTGGTCTAGAAAGCTGTGCATAGGCTCGTTGGAAAGGTCTATTTTGCTGAAGACACCAGTATTTGTCCCATTGCTGTGGGCTTTAAACTCACCAAGTTATGCATTTTTGAAATGTTGCTCTGCTGTAAATTAAAAGTAACGTCGGATTTTCTGAAGCTGTACATTTCAGTTGTTATCTCAGTTGTTACTTGGTCTAGAAAGCTGTGCATAGGCTCGTTGGAAAGGTCTATTTCTGCTGAAGACACCAGTATTTGTCTCATTGCTGTGGGCTTTAAACTCACCAAGTTATGCTGTTTTGAAATGTGGCAGCTGCTTTAAGTACCATTAAAAGTAACGTCGGATTTCTGAAGCTGTACATTTCAGTTGTTATCTCAGTTTTCTGAAGCTGTACATTTCAGTTGTTATCTCAGTTGTTACTTGGTCTAGAAAGCTGTGCATAGGCTCGTTGGAAAGGTCTATTTTGCTGAAGACACCAGTATTTGTCCCATTGCTGTGGGCTTTAAACTCACCAAGTTATGCATTTTTGAAATGTTGCTCTGCTGTAAATTAAAAGTAACGTCGGATTTTCTGAAGCTGTACATTTCAGTTGTTATCTCAGTTGTTACTTGGTCTAGAAAGCTGTGCATAGGCTCGTTGGAAAGGTCTATTTCTGCTGAAGACACCAGTATTTGTCCCATTGCTGTGGGCTTTAAACTCACCAAGTTATGCATTTTTGAAATGTTGCTCTGCTGTAAATTAAAATAACGTCGGATTTTCTGAAGCTGTACATTTCAGTTGTTATCTCAGTTGTTACTTGGTCTAGAAAGCTGTGCATAGGCTCGTTGGAAAGGTCTATTTCTGCTGAAGACACCAGTATTTGTCCCATTGCTGTGGGCTTTAAACTCACCAAGTTATGCATTTTTGAAATGTTGCTCTGCTGTAAATTAAAAGTAACGTCGGATTTTCTGAAGCTGTACATTTCAGTTGTTATCTCAGTTGTTACTTGGTCTAGAAAGCTGTGCATAGGCTCGTTGGAAAGGTCTATTTCTGCTGAAGACACCAGTATTTGTCCCATTGCTGTGGGCTTTAAACTCACCAAGTTATGCATTTTTGAAATGTTGCTCTGCTGTAAATTAAAAGTAACGTCGGATTTTCTGAAGCTGTACATTTCAGTTGTTATCTGTTGTTACTTGGTCTAGAAAGCTGTGCATAGGCTCGTTGGAAAGGTCTATTTCTGCTGAAGACACCAGTATTTGTCCCATTGCTGTGGGCTTTAAACTCACCAAGTTATGCATTTTTGAAATGTTGCTCTGCTGTAAATTAAAAGTAACGTCGGATTTTCTGAAGCTGTACATTTCAGTTGTTATCTCAGTTGTTACTTGGTCTAGAAAGCTGTGCATAGGCTCGTTGGAAAGGTCTATTTCTGCTGAAGACACCAGTATTTGTCCCATTGCTGTGGGCTTTAAACTCACCAAGTTATGCATTTTTGAAATGTTGCTCTGCTGTAAATTAAAAGTAACGTCGGATTTTCTGAAGCTGTACATTTCAGTTGTTATCTCAGTTGTTACTTGGTCTAGAAAGCTGTGCATAGGCTCGTTGGAAAGGTCTATTTATGCTGAAGACACCAGTATTTGTCCCATTGCTGTGGGCTTTAAACTCACCAAGTTATGCATTTTTGAAATGTTGCTCTGCTGTAAATTAAAAGTAACGTCGGATTTTCTGAAGCTGTACATTTCAGTTGTTATCTCAGTTGTTACTTGGTCTAGAAAGCTGTGCATAGGCTCGTTGGAAAGGTCTATTTCTGCTGAAGACACCAGTATTTGTCTCATTGCTGTGGGCTTTAAACTCACCAAGTTATGCTGTTTTGAAATGTGGCAGCTGCTTTAAGTTACCATTAAAAGTAACGTCGGATTTTCTGAAGCTGTACATTTCAGTTGTTATCTCAGTTGTTACTTGGTCTAGAAAGCTGTGCATAGGCTCGTTGGAAAGGTCTATTTCTGCTGAAGACACCAGTATTTGTCTCATTGCTGTGGGCTTTAAACTCACCAAGTTATGCTGTTTTGAAATGTGGCAGATGCTTTAAGTTACCATTAAAAGTAACGTCGGATTTTCTGAAGCTGTACATTTCAGTTGTTATCTCAGTTGTTACTTGGTCTAGAAAGCTGTGCATAGGCTCGTTGGAAAGGTCTATTTCTGCTGAAGACACCAGTATTTGTCCCATTGCTGTGGGCTTTAAACTCACCAAGTTATGCATTTTTGAAATGTTGCTCTGCTGTAAATTAAAAGTAACGTCGGATATTCTGAAGCTGTACATTTCAGTTGTTATCTCAGTTGTTACTTGGTCTAGAAAGCTGTGCATAGGCTCGTTGGAAAGGTCTATTTCTGCTGAAGACACCAGTATTTGTCCCATTGCTGTGGGCTTTAAACTCACCAAGTTATGCATTTTTGAAATGTTGCTCTGGTGTAAATTAAAAGTAACGTCGGATATTCTGAAGCTGTACATTTCAGTTGTTATCTCAGTTGTTACTTGGTCTAGAAAGCTGTGCATAGGCTCGTTGGAAAGGTCTATTTCTGCTGAAGACACCAGTATTTGTCCCATTGCTGTGGGCTTTAAACTCACCAAGTTATGCATTTTTGAAATGTTGCTCTGCTGTAAATTAAAAGTAACGTCGGATTTTCTGAAGCTGTACATTTCAGTTGTTATCTCAGTTGTTACTTGGTCTAGAAAGCTGTGCATAGGCTCGTTGGAAAGGTCTATTTCTGCTGAAGACACCAGTATTTGTCTCATTGCTGTGGGCTTTAAACTCACCAAGTTATGCTGTTTTGAAATGTGGCAGCTGCTTTAAGTTACCATTAAAAGTAACGTCGGATTTTCTGAAGCTGTACATTTCAGTTGTTATCTCAGTTGTTACTTGGTCTAGAAAGCTGTGCATAGGCTCGTTGGAAAGGTCTATTTCTGCTGAAGACACCAGTATTTGTCTCATTGCTGTGGGCTTTAAACTCACCAAGTTAAGCAGTTTTGAAATGTGGCAGCTGCTTTAAGTTACCATTAAAAGTAACGTCGGATTTTCTGAAGCTGTACATTTCAGTTGTTATCTCAGTTGTTACTTGGTCTAGAAAGCTGTGCATAGGCTCGGTGGAAAGGTCTATTTCTGCTGAAGACACCAGTATTTGTCTCATTGCTGTGGGCTTTAAACTCACCAAGTTATGCTGTTTTGAAATGTGGCAGCTGCTTTAAGTTACCATTAAAAGTAACGTCGGATTTTCTGAAGCTGTACATTTCAGTTGTTATCTCAGTTGTTACTTGGTCTAGAAAGCTGTGCATAGGCTCGTTGGAAAGGTCTATTTCTGCTGAAGACACCAGTATTTGTCCCATTGCTGTGGGCTTTAAACTCACCAAGTTATGCATTTTTGAAATGTTGCTCTGCTGTAAATTAAAAGTAACGTCGGATATTCTGAAGCTGTACATGTCAGTTGTTATCTCAGTTGTTACTTGGTCTAGAAAGCTGTGCATAGGCTCGTTGGAAAGGTCTATTTCTGCTGAAGACACCAGTATTTGTCCCATTGCTGTGGGCTTTAAACTCACCAAGTTATGCATTTTTGAAATGTTGCTCTGCTGTAAATTAAAAGTAACGTCGGATTTTCTGAAGCTGTACATTTCAGTTGTTATCTCAGTTGTTACTTGGTCTAGAAAGCTGTGCATAGGCTCGTTGGAAAGGTCTATTTCTGCTGAAGACACCAGTATTTGTCCCATTGCTGTGGGCTTTAAACTCACCAAGTTATGCATTTTTGAAATGTTGCTCTGCTGTAAATTAAAAGTAACGTCGGATTTTCTGAAGCTGTACATTTCAGTTGTTATCTCAGTTGTTACTTGGTCTAGAAAGCTGTGCATAGGCTCGTTGGAAAGGTCTATTTCTGCTGAAGACACCAGTATTTGTCCCATTGCTGTGGGCTTTAAACTCACCAAGTTATGCATTTTTGAAATGTTGCTCTGCTGTAAATTAAAAGTAACGTCGGATATTCTGAAGCTGTACATTTCAGTTGTTATCTCAGTTGTTACTTGGTCTAGAAAGCTGTGCATAGGCTCGTTGGAAAGGTCTATTTCTGCTGAAGACACCAGTATTTGTCCCATTGCTGTGGGCTTTAAACTCACCAAGTTATGCATTTTTGAAATGTTGCTCTGCTGTAAGTTAAAAGTAACGTCGGATTTTCTGAAGCTGTACATTTCAGTTGTTATCTCAGTTGTTACTTGGTCTAGAAAGCTGTGCATAGGCTCGTTGGAAAGGTCTATTTCTGCTGAAGACACCAGTATTTGTCCCATTGCTGTGGGCTTTAAACTCACCAAGTTATGCATTTTTGAAATGTTGCTCTGCTGTAAATTAAAAGTAACGTCGGATTTTCTGAAGCTGTACATTTCAGTTGTTATCTCAGTTGTTACTTGGTCTAGAAAGCTGTGCATAGGCTCGTTGGAAAGGTCTATTTCTGCTGAAGACACCAGTATTTGTCGCATTGCTGTGGGCTTTAAACTCACCAAGTTATGCTGTTTTGAAATGTGGCAGCTGCTTTAAGTTACCATTAAAAGTAACGTCGGATTTTCTGAAGCTGTACATTTCAGTTGTTATCTCAGTTGTTACTTGGTCTAGAAAGCTGTGCATAGGCTCGTTGGAAAGGTCTATTTCTGCTGAAGACACCAGTATTTGTCTCATTGCTGTGGGCTTTAAACTCACCAAGTTATGCTGTTTTGAAATGTGGCAGCTGCTTTAAGTTACCATTAAAAGTAACGTCGGATTTTCTGAAGCTGTACATTTCAGTTGTTATCTCAGTTGTTACTTGGTCTAGAAAGCTGTGCATAGGCTCGGTGGAAAGGTCTATTTCTGCTGAAGACACCAGTATTTGTCTCATTGCTGTGGGCTTTAAACTCACCAAGTTATGCTGTTTTGAAATGTGGCAGCTGCTTTAAGTTACCATTAAAAGTAACGTCGGATTTTCTGAAGCTGTACATTTCAGTTGTTATCTCAGTTGTTACTTGGTCTAGAAAGCTGTGCATAGGCTCGTTGGAAAGGTCTATTTATGCTGAAGACACCAGTATTTGTCCCATTGCTGTGGGCTTTAAACTCACCAAGTTATGCATTTTTGAAATGTTGCTCTGCTGTAAATTAAAAGTAACGTCGGATATTCTGAAGCTGTACATTTCAGTTGTTATCTCAGTTGTTACTTGGTCTAGAAAGCTGTGCATATTCTCGTTGGAAAGGTCTATTTCTGCTGAAGACACCAGTATTTGTCCCATTGCTGTGGGCTTTAAACTCACCAAGTTATGCATTTTTGAAATGTTGCTCTGCTGTAAATTAAAAGTAACGTCGGATTTTCTGAAGCTGTACATTTCAGTTGTTATCTCAGTTGTTACTTGGTCTAGAAAGCTGTGCATAGGCTCGTTGGAAAGGTCTATTTCTGCTGAAGACACCAGTATTTGTCCCATTGCTGTGGGCTTTAAACTCACCAAGTTATGCATTTTTGAAATGTTGCTCTGCTGTAAATTAAAAGTAACGTCGGATTTTCTGAAGCTGTACATTTCAGTTGTTATCTCAGTTGTTACTTGGTCTAGAAAGCTGTGCATAGGCTCGTTGGAAAGGTCTATTTATGCTGAAGACACCAGTATTTGTCCCATTGCTGTGGGCTTTAAACTCACCAAGTTATGCATTTTTGAAATGTTGCTCTGCTGTAAATTAAAAGTAACGTCGGATATTCTGAAGCTGTACATTTCAGTTGTTATCTCAGTTGTTACTTGGTCTAGAAAGCTGTGCATAGGCTCGTTGGAAAGGTCTATTTCTGCTGAAGACACCAGTATTTGTCCCATTGCTGTGGGCTTTAAACTCACCAAGTTATGCATTTTTGAAATGTTGCTCTGCTGTAAGTTAAAAGTAACGTCGGATTTTCTGAAGCTGTACATTTCAGTTGTTATCTCAGTTGTTACTTGGTCTAGAAAGCTGTGCATAGGCTCGTTGGTAAGGTCTATTTCTGCTGAAGACACCAGTATTTGTCCCATTGCTGTGGGCTTTAAACTCACCAAGTTATGCATTTTTGAAATGTTGCTCTGCTGTAAATTAAAAGTAACGTCGGATATTCTGAAGCTGTACATTTCAGTTGTTATCTCAGTTGTTACTTGGTCTAGAAAGCTGTGCATAGGCTCGTTGGAAAGGTCTATTTCTGCTGAAGACACCAGTATTTGTCTCATTGCTGTGGGCTTTAAACTCACCAAGTTATGCTGTTTTGAAATGTGGCAGCTGCTTTAAGATACCATTAAAAGTAACGTCGGATTTTCTGAAGCTGTACATTTCAGTTGTTATCTCAGTTGTTACTTGGTCTAGAAAGCTGTGCATAGGCTCGTTGGAAAGGTCTATTTATGCTGAAGACACCAGTATTTGTCCCATTGCTGTGGGCTTTAAACTCACCAAGTTATGCATTTTTGAAATGTTGCTCTGCTGTAAATTAAAAGTAACGTCGGATTTTCTGAAGCTGTACATTTCAGTTGTTATCTCAGTTGTTACTTGGTCTAGAAAGCTGTGCATAGGCTCGTTGGAAAGGTCTATTTATGCTGAAGACACCAGTATTTGTCCCATTGCTGTGGGCTTTAAACTCACCAAGTTATGCATTTTTGAAATGTTGCTCTGCTGTAAATTAAAAGTAACGTCGGATATTCTGAAGCTGTACATTTCAGTTGTTATCTCAGTTGTTACTTGGTCTAGAAAGCTGTGCATAGGCTCGTTGGAAAGGTCTATTTCTGCTGAAGACACCAGTATTTGTCTCATTGCTGTGGGCTTTAAACTCACCAAGTTATGCTGTTTTGAAATGTGGCAGCTGCTTTAAGATACCATTAAAAGTAACGTCGGATTTTCTGAAGCTGTACATTTCAGTTGTTATCTCAGTTGTTACTTGGTCTAGAAAGCTGTGCATAGGCTCGTTGGAAAGGTCTATTTTGCTGAAGACACCAGTATTTGTCCCATTGCTGTGGGCTTTAAACTCACCAAGTTATGCATTTTTGAAATGTTGCTCTGCTGTAAATTAAAAGTAACGTCGGATTTTCTGAAGCTGTACATTTCAGTTGTTATCTCAGTTGTTACTTGGTCTAGAAAGCTGTGCATAGGCTCGTTGGAAAGGTCTATTTCTGCTGAAGACACCAGTATTTGTCCCATTGCTGTGGGCTTTAAACTCACCAAGTTATGCATTTTTGAAATGTTGCTCTGCTGTAAATTAAAAGTAACGTCGGATTTTCTGAAGCTGTACATTTCAGTTGTTATCTCAGTTGTTACTTGGTCTAGAAAGCTGTGCATAGGCTCGTTGGAAAGGTCTATTTCTGCTGAAGACACCAGTATTTGTCCCATTGCTGTGGGCTTTAAACTCACCAAGTTATGCATTTTTGAAATGTTGCTCTGCTGTAAATTAAAATAACGTCGGATATTCTGAAGCTGTACATTTCAGTTGTTATCTCAGTTGTTACTTGGTCTAGAAAGCTGTGCATAGGCTCGTTGGAAAGGTCTATTTCTGCTGAAGACACCAGTATTTGTCCCATTGCTGTGGGCTTTAAACTCACCAAGTTATGCATTTTTGAAATGTTGCTCTGCTGTAAATTAAAAGTAACGTCGGATTTTCTGAAGCTGTACATTTCAGTTGTTATCTCAGTTGTTACTTGGTCTAGAAAGCTGTGCATAGGCTCGTTGGAAAGGTCTATTTCTGCTGAAGACACCAGTATTTGTCCCATTGCTGTGGGCTTTAAACTCACCAAGTTATGCATTTTTGAAATGTTGCTCTGCTGTAAATTAAAAGTAACGTCGGATATTCTGAAGCTGTACATTTCAGTTGTTATCTCAGTTGTTACTTGGTCTAGAAAGCTGTGCATAGGCTCGTTGGAAAGGTCTATTTCTGCTGAAGACACCAGTATTTGTCTCATTGCTGTGGGCTTTAAACTCACCAAGTTATGCTGTTTTGAAATGTGGCAGCTGCTTTAAGATACCATTAAAAGTAACGTCGGATTTTCTGAAGCTGTACATTTCAGTTGTTATCTCAGTTGTTACTTGGTCTAGAAAGCTGTGCATAGGCTCGTTGGAAAGGTCTATTTATGCTGAAGACACCAGTATTTCTCCCATTGCTGTGGGCTTTAAACTCACCAAGTTATGCATTTTTGAAATGTTGCTCTGCTGTAAATTAAAAGTAACGTCGGATTTTCTGAAGCTGTACATTTCAGTTGTTATCTCAGTTGTTACTTGGTCTAGAAAGCTGTGCATAGGCTCGTTGGAAAGGTCTATTTATGCTGAAGACACCAGTATTTGTCCCATTGCTGTGGGCTTTAAACTCACCAAGTTATGCATTTTTGAAATGTTGCTCTGCTGTAAATTAAAAGTAACGTCGGATTTTCTGAAGCTGTACATTTCAGTTGTTATCTCAGTTGTTACTTGGTCTAGAAAGCTGTGCATAGGCTCGTTGGAAAGGTCTATTTATGCTGAAGACACCAGTATTTGTCCCATTGCTGTGGGCTTTAAACTCACCAAGTTATGCATTTTTGAAATGTTGCTCTGCTGTAAATTAAAAGTAACGTCGGATTTTCTGAAGCTGTACATTTCAGTTGTTATCTCAGTTGTTACTTGGTCTAGAAAGCTGTGCATAGGCTCGTTGGAAAGGTCTATTTATGCTGAAGACACCAGTATTTGTCCCATTGCTGTGGGCTTTAAACTCACCAAGTTATGCATTTTTGAAATGTTGCTCTGCTGTAAATTAAAAGTAACGTCGGATTTTCTGAAGCTGTACATTTCAGTTGTTATCTCAGTTGTTACTTGGTCTAGAAAGCTGTGCATAGGCTCGTTGGAAAGGTCTATTTATGCTGAAGACACCAGTATTTGTCCCATTGCTGTGGGCTTTAAACTCACCAAGTTATGCATTTTTGAAATGTTGCTCTGCTGTAAATTAAAAGTAACGTCGGATATTCTGAAGATGTACATTTCAGTTGTTATCTCAGTTGTTACTTGGTCTAGAAAGCTGTGCATAGGCTCGTTGGAAAGGTCTATTTCTGCTGAAGACACCAGTATTTGTCCCATTGCTGTGGGCTTTAAACTCACCAAGTTATGCATTTTTGAAATGTTGCTCTGCTGTAAATTAAAAGTAACGTCGGATTTTCTGAAGCTGTACATTTCAGTTGTTATCTCAGTTGTTACTTGGTCTAGAAAGCTGTGCATAGGCTCGTTGGAAAGGTCTATTTCTGCTGAAGACACCAGTATTTGTCTCATTGCTGTGGGCTTTAAACTCACCAAGTTATGCTGTTTTGAAATGTGGCAGCTGCTTTAAGTTACCATTAAAAGTAACGTCGGATTTTCTGAAGCTGTACATTTCAGTTGTTATCTCAGTTGTTACTTGGTCTAGAAAGCTGTGCATAGGCTCGTTGGAAAGGTCTATTTCTGCTGAAGACACCAGTATTTGTCTCATTGCTGTGGGCTTTAAACTCACTAAGTTATGCTGTTTTGAAATGTGGCAGCTGCTTTAAGTTACCATTAAAAGTAACGTCGGATTTTCTGAAGCTGTACATTTCAGTTGTTATCTCAGTTGTTACTTGGTCTAGAAAGCTGTGCATAGGCTCGTTGGAAAGGTCTATTTCTGCTGAAGACACCAGTATTTGTCCCATTGCTGTGGGCTTTAAACTCACCAAGTTATGCATTTTTGAAATGTTGCTCTGCTGTAAATTAAAAGTAACGTCGGATTTTCTGAAGCTGTACATTTCAGTTGTTATCTCAGTTGTTACTTGGTCTAGAAAGCTGTGCATAGGCTCGTTGGAAAGGTCTATTTCTGCTGAAGACACCAGTATTTGTCTCATTGCTGTGGGCTTTAAACTCACCAAGTTATGCTGTTTTGAAATGTGGCAGCTGCTTTAAGTTACCATTAAAAGTAACGTCGGATTTTCTGAAGCTGTACATTTCAGTTGTTATCTCAGTTGTTACTTGGTCTAGAAAGCTGTGCATAGGCTCGTTGGAAAGGTCTATTTCTGCTGAAGACACCAGTATTTGTCTCATTGCTGTGGGCTTTAAACTCACTAAGTTATGCTGTTTTGAAATGTGGCAGCTGCTTTAAGTTACCATTAAAAGTAACGTCGGATTTTCTGAAGCTGTACATTTCAGTTGTTATCTCAGTTGTTACTTGGTCTAGAAAGCTGTGCATAGGCTCGTTGGAAAGGTCTATTTCTGCTGAAGACACCAGTATTTGTCCCATTGCTGTGGGCTTTAAACTCACCAAGTTATGCATTTTTGAAATGTTGCTCTGCTGTAAATTAAAAGTAACGTCGGATATTCTGAAGCTGTACATTTCAGTTGTTATCTCAGTTGTTACTTGGTCTAGAAAGCTGTGCATAGGCTCGTTGGAAAGGTCTATTTCTGCTGAAGACACCAGTATTTGTCCCATTGCTGTGGGCATTTAACTCACCAAGTTATGCATTTTTGAAATGTTGCTCTGCTGTAAATTAAAAGTAACGTCGGATTTTCTGAAGCTGTACATTTCAGTTGTTATCTCAGTTGTTACTTGGTCTAGAAAGCTGTGCATAGGCTCGTTGGAAAGGTCTATTTCTGCTGAAGACACCAGTATTTGTCTCATTGCTGTGGGCTTTAAACTCACCAAGTTATGCTGTTTTGAAATGTGGCAGCTGCTTTAAGTTACCATTAAAAGTAACGTCGGATTTTCTGAAGCTGTACATTTCAGTTGTTATCTCAGTTGTTACTTGGTCTAGAAAGCTGTGCATAGGCTCGTTGGAAAGGTCTATTTCTGCTGAAGACACCAGTATTTGTCCCATTGCTGTGGGCTTTAAACTCACCAAGTTATGCTGTTTTGAAATGTGGCAGCTGCTTTAAGTTACCATTAAAAGTAACGTCGGATTTTCTGAAGCTGTACATTTCAGTTGTTATCTCAGTTGTTACTTGGTCTAGAAAGCTGTGCATAGGCTCGTTGGAAAGGTTATTTCTGCTGAAGACACCAGTATTTGTCTCATTGCTGTGGGCTTTAAACTCACCAAGTTATGCATTTTTGAAATGTTGCAGCTGCTTTAAGTACCATTAAAAGTAACGTCGGATTTTCTGAAGCTGTACATTTCAGTTGTTATCTCAGTTGTTACTTGGTCTAGAAAGCTGTGCATAGGCTCGTTGGAAAGGTCTATTTTGCTGAAGACACCAGTATTTGTCCCATTGCTGTGGGCTTTAAACTCACCAAGTTATGCATTTTTGAAATGTTGCTCTGCTGTAAATTAAAAGTAACGTCGGATTTTCTGAAGCTGTACATTTCAGTTGTTATCTCAGTTGTTACTTGGTCTAGAAAGCTGTGCATAGGCTCGTTGGAAAGGTCTATTTATGCTGAAGACACCAGTATTTGTCCCATTGCTGTGGGCTTTAAACTCACCAAGTTATGCATTTTCACCAAGTTATGCTTTTTGAAATGCTGCTAAATTAAAATTAAAACGTCGGATTTTCTGAAGCTGTACATTTCAGTTGTTATCTCAGTTGTTACTTGGTCTAGAAAGCTGTGCATAGGCTCGTTGGAAAGGTCTATTTCTGCTGAAGACACCAGTATTTGTCTCATTGCTGTGGACTTTAAACTCACCAGGTTATGCTGTTTTGAAATGTGGCAGCTGCTTTAAGTTACCATTAAAAGTAACGTCGGATATTCTGAAGCTGTACATTTCAGTTGTTATCTCAGTTGTTACTTGGTCTAGAAAGCTGTGCATAGGCTCGTTGGAAAGGTCTATTTCTGCTGAAGACACCAGTATTTGTCCCATTACTGTGGGCTTTAAACTCACCAAGTTATGCTGTTTTGAAATGTGGCAGCTGCTTTAAGTTACCATTAAAAGTAACGTCGGATTTTCTGAAGCTGTACATTTCAGTTGTTATCTCAGTTGTTACTTGGTCTAGAAAGCTGTGCATAGGCTCGTTGGAAAGGTCTATTTCTGCTGAAGACACCAGTATTTGTCTCATTGCTGTGGGCTTTAAACTCACCAAGTTATGCTGTTTTGAAATGTGGCAGCTGCTTTAAGTTACCATTAAAAGTAACGTCGGATTTTCTGAAGCTGTACATTTCAGTTGTTATCTCAGTTGTTACTTGGTCTAGAAAGCTGTGCATAGGCTCGTTGGAAAGGTCTATTTATGCTGAAGACACCAGTATTTGTCCCATTGCTGTGGGCTTTAAACTCACCAAGTTATGCATTTTTGAAATGTTGCTCTGCTGTAAATTAAAAGTAACGTCGGATATTCTGAAGCTGTACATTTCAGTTGTTATCTCAGTTGTTACTTGGTCTAGAAAGCTGTGCATAGGCTCGTTGGAAAGGTCTATTTCTGCTGAAGACACCAGTAATTGTCCCATTGCTGTGGGCTTTAAACTCACCAAGTTATGCATTTTTGAAATGTTGCTCTGCTGTAAATTAAAAGTAACGTCGGATTTTCTGAAGCTGTACATTTCAGTTGTTATCTCAGTTGTTACTTGGTCTAGAAAGCTGTGCATAGGCTCGTTGGAAAGGTCTATTTCTGCTGAAGACACCAGTATTTGTCCCATTTCTGTGGGCTTTAAACTCACCAAGTTATGCATTTTTGAAATGTTGCTCTGCTGTAAATTAAAAGTAACGTCGGATATTCTGAAGCTGTACATTTCAGTTGTTATCTCAGTTGTTACTTGGTCTAGAAAGCTGTGCATAGGCTCGTTGGAAAGGTCTATTTATGCTGAAGACACCAGTATTTGTCCCATTGCTGTGGGCTTTAAACTCACCAAGTTATGCATTTTTGAAATGTTGCTCTGCTGTAAATTAAAAGTAACGTCGGATTTTCTGAAGCTGTACATTTCAGTTGTTATCTCAGTTGTTACTTGGTCTAGAAAGCTGTGCATAGGCTCGTTGGAAAGGTCTATTTATGCTGAAGACACCAGTATTTGTCCCATTGCTGTGGGCTTTAAACTCACCAAGTTATGCATTTTTGAAATGTTGCTCTGCTGTAAATTAAAAGTAACGTCGGATTTTCTGAAGCTGTACATTTCAGTTGTTATCTCAGTTGTTACTTGGTCTAGAAAGCTGTGCATAGGCTCGTTGGAAAGGTCTATTTATGCTGAAGACACCAGTATTTGTCCCATTGCTGTGGGCTTTAAACTCACCAAGTTATGCATTTTTGAAATGTTGCTCTGCTGTAAATTAAAAGTAACGTCGGATATTCTGAAGCTGTACATTTCAGTTGTTATCTCAGTTGTTACTTGGTCTAGAAAGCTGTGCATAGGCTCGTTGGAAAGGTCTATTTCTGCTGAAGACACCAGTATTTGTCCCATTGCTGTGGGCATTTAACTCACCAAGTTATGCATTTTTGAAATGTTGCTCTGCTGTAAATTAAAAGTAACGTCGGATTTTCTGAAGCTGTACATTTCAGTTGTTATCTCAGTTGTTACTTGGTCTAGAAAGCTGTGCATAGGCTCGTTGGAAAGGTCTATTTCTGCTGAAGACACCAGTATTTGTCTCATTGCTGTGGGCTTTAAACTCACCAAGTTATGCTGTTTTGAAATGTGGCAGCTGCTTTAAGTTACTATTAAAAGTAACGTCGGATTTTCTGAAGCTGTACATTTCAGTTGTTATCTCAGTTGTTACTTGGTCTAGAAAGCTGTGCATAGGCTCGTTGGAAAGGTCTATTTATGCTGAAGACACCAGTATTTGTCCCATTGCTGTGGGCTTTAAACTCACCAAGTTATGCATTTTTGAAATGTTGCTCTGCTGTAAATTAAAAGTAACGTCGGATTTTCTGAAGCTGTACATTTCAGTTGTTATCTCAGTTGTTACTTGGTCTAGAAAGCTGTGCATAGGCTCGTTGGAAAGGTCTATTTCTGCTGAAGACACCAGTATTTGTCCCATTGCTGTGGGCTTTAAACTCACCAAGTTATGCATTTTTGAAATGTTGCTCTGCTGTAAATTAAAAGTAACGTCGGATTTTCTGAAGCTGTACATTTCAGTTGTTATCTCAGTTGTTACTTGGTCTAGAAAGCTGTGCATAGGCTCGTTGGAAAGGTCTATTTCTGCTGAAGACACCAGAATTTGTCCCATTGCTGTGGGCTTTAAACTCACCAAGTTATGCATTTTTGAAATGCATTTTTGTAACGTCGGATTTTCTGAAGCTGTACATTTCAGTTGTTATCTCAGTTGTTACTTGGTCTAGAAAGCTGTGCATAGGCTCGTTGGAAAGGTCTATTTCTGCTGAAGACACCAGTATTTGTCCCATTGCTGTGGGCTTTAAACTCACCAAGTTATGCTGTTTTGAAATGTGGCAGCTGCTTTAAGTTACCATTAAAAGTAACGTCGGATTTTCTGAAGCTGTACATTTCAGTTGTTATCTCAGTTGTTACTTGGTCTAGAAAGCTGTGCATAGGCTCGTTGGAAAGGTCTATTTCTGCTGAAGACACCAGTATTTGTCCCATTGCTGTGGGCTTTAAACTCACCAAGTTATGCTGTTTTGAAATGTGGCAGCTGCTTTAAGTTACCATTAAAAGTAACGTCGGATTTTCTGAAGCTGTACATTTCAGTTGTTATCTCAGTTGTTACTTGGTCTAGAAAGCTGTGCATAGGCTCGTTGGAAAGGTCTATTTCTGCTGAAGACACCAGTATTTGTCCCATTGCTGTGGGCTTTAAACTCACCAAGTTATGCTGTTTTGAAATGTGGCAGCTGCTTTAAGTTACCATTAAAAGTAACGTCGGATTTTCTGAAGCTGTACATTTCAGTTGTTATCTCAGTTGTTACTTGGTCTAGAAAGCTGTGCATAGGCTCGTTGGAAAGGTCTATTTATGCTGAAGACACCAGTATTTGTCCCATTGCTGTGGGCTTTAAACTCACCAAGTTATGCATTTTTGAAATGTTGCTCTGCTGTAAATTAAAAGTAACGTCGGATTTTCTGAAGCTGTACATTTCAGTTGTTATCTCAGTTGTTACTTGGTCTAGAAAGCTGTGCATAGGCTCGTTGGAAAGGTCTATTTATGCTGAAGACACCAGTATTTGTCCCATTGCTGTGGGCTTTAAACTCACCAAGTTATGCATTTTTGAAATGTTGCTCTGCTGTAAATTAAAAGTAACGTCGGATATTCTGAAGCTGTACATTTCAGTTGTTATCTCAGTTGTTACTTGGTCTAGAAAGCTGTGCATAGGCTCGTTGGAAAGGTCTATTTCTGCTGAAGACACCAGTAATTGTCCCATTGCTGTGGGCTTTAAACTCACCAAGTTATGCATTTTTGAAATGTTGCTCTGCTGTAAATTAAAAGTAACGTCGGATTTTCTGAAGCTGTACATTTCAGTTGTTATCTCAGTTGTTACTTGGTCTAGAAAGCTGTGCATAGGCTCGTTGGAAAGGTCTATTTCTGCTGAAGACACCAGTATTTGTCCCATTGCTGTGGGCTTTAAACTCACCAAGTTATGCATTTTTGAAATGTTGCTCTGCTGTAAATTAAAAGTAACGTCGGATATTCTGAAGCTGTACATTTCAGTTGTTATCTCAGTTGTTACTTGGTCTAGAAAGCTGTGCATAGGCTCGTTGGAAAGGTCTATTTCTGCTGAAGACACCAGTATTTGTCTCATTGCTGTGGGCTTTAAACTCACCAAGTTATGCTGTTTTGAAATGTGGCAGCTGCTTTAAGATACCATTAAAAGTAACGTCGGATTTTCTGAAGCTGTACATTTCAGTTGTTATCTCAGTTGTTACTTGGTCTAGAAAGCTGTGCATAGGCTCGTTGGAAAGGTCTATTTCTGCTGAAGACACCAGTATTTGTCCCATTGCTGTGGGCTTTAAACTCACCAAGTTATGCTGTTTTGAAATGTGGCAGCTGCTTTAAGTTACCATTAAAAGTAACGTCGGATTTTCTGAAGCTGTACATTTCAGTTGTTATCTCAGTTGTTACTTGGTCTAGAAAGCTGTGCATAGGCTCGTTGGAAAAGGTCTATTTCTGCTGAAGACACCAGTATTTGTCTCATTGCTGTGGGCTTTAAACTCACCAAGTTATGCTGTTTTGAAATGTGGCAGCTGCTTTAAGTTACCATTAAAAGTAACGTCGGATTTTCTGAAGCTGTACATTTCAGTTGTTATCTCAGTTGTTACTTGGTCTAGAAAGCTGTGCATAGGCTCGTTGGAAAGGTCTATTTCTGCTGAAGACACCAGTATTTGTCCCATTGCTGTGGGCTTTAAACTCACCAAGTTATGCATTTTTGAAATGTTGCAGCTGCTTTGTAACCATTAAAAGTAACGTCGGATTTTCTGAAGCTGTACATTTCAGTTGTTATCTCAGTTGTTACTTGGTCTAGAAAGCTGTGCATAGGCTCGTTGGAAAGGTCTATTTTGCTGAAGACACAGTATTTGTCCCATTGCTGTGGGCTTTAAACTCACCAAGTTATGCATTTTTGAAATGTTGCTCTGCTGTAAATTAAAAGTAACGTCGGATTTTCTGAAGCTGTACATTTCAGTTGTTATCTCAGTTGTTACTTGGTCTAGAAAGCTGTGCATAGGCTCGTTGGAAAGGTCTATTTCTGCTGAAGACACCAGTATTTGTCCCATTGCTGTGGGCTTTAAACTCACCAAGTTATGCATTTTTGAAATGTTGCTCTGCTGTAAATTAAAAGTAACGTCGGATTTTCTGAAGCTGTACATTTCAGTTGTTATCTCAGTTGTTACTTGGTCTAGAAAGCTGTGCATAGGCTCGTTGGAAAGGTCTATTTCTGCTGAAGACACCAGTATTTGTCCCATTGCTGTGGGCTTTAAACTCACCAAGTTATGCATTTTTGAAATGTTGCTCTGCTTTAAGTTACCATTAAAAGTAACGTCGGATATTCTGAAGCTGTACATTTCAGTTGTTATCTCAGTTGTTACTTGGTCTAGAAAGCTGTGCATAGGCTCGTTGGAAAGGTCTATTTCTGCTGAAGACACCAGTATTTGTCCCATTGCTGTGGGCTTTAAACTCACCAAGTTATGCATTTTTGAAATGTTGCTCTGCTGTAAATTAAAAGTAACGTCGGATTTTCTGAAGCTGTACATTTCAGTTGTTATCTCAGTTGTTACTTGGTCTAGAAAGCTGTGCATAGGCTCGTTGGAAAGGTCTATTTCTGCTGAAGACACCAGTATTTGTCTCATTGCTGTGGGCTTTAAACTCACCAAGTTATGCTGTTTTGAAATGTGGCAGCTGCTTTAAGTTACCATTAAAAGTAACGTCGGATTTTCTGAAGCTGTACATTTCAGTTGTTATCTCAGTTGTTACTTGGTCTAGAAAGCTGTGCATAGGCTCGTTGGAAAGGTCTATTTATGCTGAAGACACCAGTATTTGTCCCATTGCTGTGGGCTTTAAACTCACCAAGTTATGCATTTTTGAAATGTTGCTCTGCTGTAAATTAAAAGTAACGTCGGATTTTCTGAAGCTGTACATTTCAGTTGTTATCTCAGTTGTTACTTGGTCTAGAAAGCTGTGCATAGGCTCGTTGGAAAGGTCTATTTATGCTGAAGACACCAGTATTTGTCCCATTGCTGTGGGCTTTAAACTCACCAAGTTATGCATTTTTGAAATGTTGCTCTGCTGTAACTTAAAAGTAACGTCGGATTTTCTGAAGCTGTACATTTCAGTTGTTATCTCAGTTGTTACTTGGTCTAGAAAGCTGTGCATAGGCTCGTTGGAAAGGTCTATTTATGCTGAAGACACCAGTATTTGTCCCATTGCTGTGGGCTTTAAACTCACCAAGTTATGCATTTTTGAAATGTTGCTCTGCTGTAAATTAAAAGTAACGTCGGATATTCTGAAGCTGTACATTTCAGTTGTTATCTCAGTTGTTACTTGGTCTAGAAAGCTGTGCATAGGCTCGTTGGAAAGGTCTATTTCTGCTGAAGACACCAGTATTTGTCCCATTGCTGTGGGCTTTAAACTCACCAAGTTATGCATTTTTGAAATGTTGCTCTGCTTTAAGATACCATTAAAAGTAACGTCGGATTTTCTGAAGCTGTACATTTCAGTTGTTATCTCAGTTGTTACTTGGTCTAGAAAGCTGTGCATAGGCTCGTTGGAAAGGTCTATTTCTGCTGAAGACACCAGTATTTGTCTCATTGCTGTGGGCTTTAAACTCACCAAGTTATGCTGTTTTGAAATGTGGCAGCTGCTTTAAGTTACCATTAAAAGTAACGTCGGATTTTCTGAAGCTGTACATTTCAGTTGTTATCTCAGTTGTTACTTGGTCTAGAAAGCTGTGCATAGGCTCGTTGGAAAGGTCTATTTCTGCTGAAGACACCAGTATTTGTCCCATTGCTGTGGGCTTTAAACTCACCAAGTTATGCATTTTTGAAATGTTGCTCTGCTGTAAATTAAAAGTAACTTCGGATTTTCTGAAGCTGTACATTTCAGTTGTTATCTCAGTTGTTACTTGGTCTAGAAAGCTGTGCATAGGCTCGTTGGAAAGGTCTATTTATGCTGAAGACACCAGTATTTGTCCCATTGCTGTGGGCTTTAAACTCACCAAGTTATGCATTTTTGAAATGTTGCTCTGCTGTAAATTAAAAGTAACGTCGGATTTTCTGAAGCTGTACATTTCAGTTGTTATCTCAGTTGTTACTTGGTCTAGAAAGCTGTGCATAGGCTCGTTGGAAAGGTCTATTTCTGCTGAAGACACCAGTATTTGTCCCATTGCTGTGGGCTTTAAACTCACCAAGTTATGCATTTTTGAAATGTTGCTCTGCTGTAAATTAAAAGTAACGTCGGATATTCTGAAGCTGTACATTTCAGTTGTTATCTCAGTTGTTACTTGGTCTAGAAAGCTGTGCATAGGCTCGTTGGAAAGGTCTATTTCTGCTGAAGACACCAGTATTTGTCTCATTGCTGTGGGCTTTAAACTCACCAAGTTATGCTGTTTTGAAATGTGGCAGCTGCTTTAAGATACCATTAAAAGTAACGTCGGATTTTCTGAAGCTGTACATTTCAGTTGTTATCTCAGTTGTTACTTGGTCTAGAAAGCTGTGCATAGGCTCGTTGGAAAGGTCTATTTATGCTGAAGACACCAGTATTTGTCCCATTGCTGTGGGCTTTAAACTCACCAAGTTATGCATTTTTGAAATGTTGCTCTGCTGTAAATTAAAAGTAACTACGGATTTTCTGAAGCTGTACATTTCAGTTGTTATCTCAGTTGTTACTTGGTCTAGAAAGCTGTGCATAGGCTCGTTGGAAAGGTCTATTTATGCTGAAGACACCAGTATTTGTCCCATTGCTGTGGGCTTTAAACTCACCAAGTTATGCATTTTTGAAATGTTGCTCTGCTGTAAATTAAAAGTAACGTCGGATTTTCTGAAGCTGTACATTTCAGTTGTTATCTCAGTTGTTACTTGGTCTAGAAAGCTGTGCATAGGCTCGTTGGAAAGGTCTATTTATGCTGAAGACACCAGTATTTGTCCCATTGCTGTGGGCTTTAAACTCACCAAGTTATGCATTTTTGAAATGTTGCTCTGCTGTAAATTAAAAGTAACGTCGGATATTCTGAAGCTGTACATTTCAGTTGTTATCTCAGTTGTTACTTGGTCTAGAAAGCTGTGCATAGGCTCGTTGGAAAGGTCTATTTCTGCTGAAGACACCAGTATTTGTCCCATTGCTGTGGGCTTTAAACTCACCAAGTTATGCATTTTTGAAATGTTGTCTGCTGTAAATTAAAAGTAACGTCGGATTTTCTGAAGCTGTACATTTCAGTTGTTATCTCAGTTGTTACTTGGTCTAGAAAGCTGTGCATAGGCTCGTTGGAAAGGTCTATTTCTGCTGAAGACACCAGTATTTGTCTCATTGCTGTGGGCTTTAAACTCACCAAGTTATGTTTTTTTGAAATGTTGCCTGCTGTAAATTAAAAGTAACGTCGGATTTTCTGAAGCTGTACATTTCAGTTGTTATCTCAGTTGTTACTTGGTCTAGAAAGCTGTGCATAGGCTCGTTGGAAAGGTCTATTTCTGCTGAAGACACCAGTATTTGTCTCATTGCTGTGGGCTTTAAACTCACCAAGTTATGCTGTTTTGAAATGTGGCAGCTGCTTTAAGTTACCATTAAAAGTAACGTCGGATTTTCTGAAGCTGTACATTTCAGTTGTTATCTCAGTTGTTACTTGGTCTAGAAAGCTGTGCATAGGCTCGTTGGAAAGGTCTATTTCTGCTGAAGACACCAGTATTTGTCTCATTGCTGTGGGCTTTAAACTCACCAAGTTATGCTGTTTTGAAATGTGGCAGCTGCTTTAAGTTACCATTAAAAGTAACGTCGGATATTCTGAAGCTGTACATTTCAGTTGTTATCTCAGTTGTTACTTGGTCTAGAAAGCTGTGCATAGGCTCGTTGGAAAGGTCTATTTATGCTGAAGACACCAGTATTTGTCCCATTGCTGTGGGCTTTAAACTCACCAAGTTATGCATTTTTGAAATGTTGCTCTGCTGTAAATTAAAAGTAACGTCGGATTTTCTGAAGCTGTACATTTCAGTTGTTATCTCAGTTGTTACTTGGTCTAGAAAGCTGTGCATAGGCTCGTTGGAAAGGTCTATTTATGCTGAAGACACCAGTATTTGTCCCATTGCTGTGGGCTTTAAACTCACCAAGTTATGCATTTTTGAAATGTTGCTCTGCTGTAAATTAAAAGTAACGTCGGATTTTCTGAAGCTGTACATTTCAGTTGTTATCTCAGTTGTTACTTGGTCTAGAAAGCTGTGCATAGGCTCGTTGGAAAGGTCTATTTATGCTGAAGACACCAGTATTTGTCCCATTGCTGTGGGCTTTAAACTCACCAAGTTATGCATTTTTGAAATGTTGCTCTGCTGTAAATTAAAAGTAACGTCGGATTTTCTGAAGCTGTACATTTCAGTTGTTATCTCAGTTGTTACTTGGTCTAGAAAGCTGTGCATAGGCTCGTTGGAAAGGTCTATTTCTGCTGAAGACACCAGTATTTGTCTCATTGCTGTGGGCTTTAAACTCACCAAGTTATGCTGTTTTGAAATGTGGCAGCTGCTTTAAGATACCATTAAAAGTAACGTCGGATTTTCTGAAGCTGTACATTTCAGTTGTTATCTCAGTTGTTACTTGGTCTAGAAAGCTGTGCATAGGCTCGTTGGAAAGGTCTATTTATGCTGAAGACACCAGTATTTGTCCCATTGCTGTGGGCTTTAAACTCACCAAGTTATGCATTTTTGAAATGTTGCTCTGCTGTAAATTAAAAGTAACTTCGGATTTTCTGAAGCTGTACATTTCAGTTGTTATCTCAGTTGTTACTTGGTCTAGAAAGCTGTGCATAGGCTCGTTGGAAAGGTCTATTTCTGCTGAAGACACCAGTATTTGTCCCATTGCTGTGGGCTTTAAACTCACCAAGTTATGCATTTTTGAAATGTTGCTCTGCTGTAAATTAAAAGTAACGTCGGATTTTCTGAAGCTGTACATTTCAGTTGTTATCTCAGTTGTTACTTGGTCTAGAAAGCTGTGCATAGGCTCGTTGGAAAGGTCTATTTATGCTGAAGACACCAGTATTTGTCCCATTGCTGTGGGCTTCAAACTCACCAAGTTATGCATTTTTGAAATGTTGCTCTGCTGTAAATTAAAAGTAACGTCGGATATTCTGAAGCTGTACATTTCAGTTGTTATCTCAGTTGTTACTTGGTCTAGAAAGCTGTGCATAGGCTCGTTGGAAAGGTCTATTTCTGCTGAAGACACCAGTATTTGTCCCATTGCTGTGGGCTTTAAACTCACCAAGTTATGCATTTTTGAAATGTTGCTCTGCTGTAAATTAAAAGTAACGTCGGATTTTCTGAAGCTGTACATTTCAGTTGTTATCTCAGTTGTTACTTGGTCTAGAAAGCTGTGCATAGGCGGTCTAAAGGTCTATTTCTGCTGAAGACACCAGTATTTGTCTCATTGCTGTGGGCTTTAAACTCACCAAGTTATGCTGTTTTGAAATGTGGCAGCTGCTTTAAGTTACCATTAAAAGTAACGTCGGATTTTCTGAAGCTGTACATTTCAGTTGTTATCTCAGTTGTTACTTGGTCTAGAAAGCTGTGCATAGGCTCGTTGGAAAGGTCTATTTATGCTGAAGACACCAGTATTTGTCCCATTGCTGTGGGCTTTAAACTCACCAAGTTATGCATTTTTGAAATGTGCCTGCTTTGATTGTTAATTAAAAGTAACGTCGGATTTTCTGAAGCTGTACATTTCAGTTGTTATCTCAGTTGTTACTTGGTCTAGAAAGCTGTGCATAGGCTCGTTGGAAAGGTCTATTTATGCTGAAGACACCAGTATTTGTCCCATTGCTGTGGGCTTTAAACTCACCAAGTTATGCATTTTTGAAATGTTGCTCTGCTGTAAATTAAAAGTAACGTCGGATTTTCTGAAGCTGTACATTTCAGTTGTTATCTCAGTTGTTACTTGGTCTAGAAAGCTGTGCATAGGCTCGTTGGAAAAATCTATTTATGCTGAAGACACCAGTATTTGTCCCATTGCTGTGGGCTTCAAACTCACCAAGTTATGCATTTTTGAAATGTTGCTCTGCTGTAAATTAAAAGTAACGTCGGATATTCTGAAGCTGTACATTTCAGTTGTTATCTCAGTTGTTACTTGGTCTAGAAAGCTGTGCATAGGCTCGTTGGAAAGGTCTATTTCTGCTGAAGACACCAGTATTTGTCCCATTGCTGTGGGCTTTATACTCACCAAGTTATGCATTTTTGAAATGTTGCTCTGCTGTAAATTAAAAGTAACGTCGGATTTTCTGAAGCTGTACATTTCAGTTGTTATCTCAGTTGTTACTTGGTCTAGAAAGCTGTGCATAGGCTCGTTGGAAAGGTCTATTTCTGCTGAAGACACCAGTATTTGTCCCATTGCTGTGGGCTTTAAACTCACCAAGTTATGCTGTTTTGAAATGTGGCAGCTGCTTTAAGTTACCATTAAAAGTAACGTCGGATTTTCTGAAGCTGTACATTTCAGTTGTTATCTCAGTTGTTACTTGGTCTAGAAAGCTGTGCATAGGCTCGTTGGAAAGGTCTATTTTGCTGAAGACACCAGTATTTGTCCCATTGCTGTGGGCTTTAAACTCACCAAGTTATGCTTTTTGAAATGTTGCCTGCTGTAATTAAAAGTAACGTCGGATTTTCTGAAGCTGTACATTTCAGTTGTTATCTCAGTTGTTACTTGGTCTAGAAAGCTGTGCATAGGCTCGTTGGAAAGGTCTATTTCTGCTGAAGACACCAGTATTTGTCCCATTGCTGTGGGCTTTAAACTCACCAAGTTATGCATTTTTGAAATGTTGCTCTGCTGTAAATTAAAAGTAACGTCGGATATTCTGAAGCTGTACATTTCAGTTGTTATCTCAGTTGTTACTTGGTCTAGAAAGCTGTGCATAGGCTCGTTGGAAAGGTCTATTTCTGCTGAAGACACCAGTATTTGTCCCATTGCTGTGGGCTTTAAACTCACCAAGTTATGCATTTTTGAAATGTTGCTCTGCTGTAAATTAAAAGTAACGTCGGATTTTCTGAAGCTGTACATTTCAGTTGTTATCTCAGTTGTTACTTGGTCTAGAAAGCTGTGCATAGGCTCGTTGGAAAGGTCTATTTCTGCTGAAGACACCAGTATTTGTCTCATTGCTGTGGGCTTTAAACTCACCAAGTTATGCTGTTTTGAAATGTGGCAGCTGCTTTAAGATACCATTAAAAGTAACGTCGGATTTTCTGAAGCTGTACATTTCAGTTGTTATCTCAGTTGTTACTTGGTCTAGAAAGCTGTGCATAGGCTCGTTGGAAAGGTCTATTTATGCTGAAGACACCAGTATTTGTCCCATTGCTGTGGGCTTTAAACTCACCAAGTTATGCATTTTTGAAATGTTGCTCTGCTGTAAATTAAAAGTAACTTCGGATTTTCTGAAGCTGTACATTTCAGTTGTTATCTCAGTTGTTACTTGGTCTAGAAAGCTGTGCATAGGCTCGTTGGAAAGGTCTATTTATGCTGAAGACACCAGTATTTGTCCCATTGCTGTGGGCTTTAAACTCACCAAGTTATGCATTTTTGAAATGTTGCTCTGCTGTAAATTAAAAGTAACGTCGGATTTTCTGAAGCTGTACATTTCAGTTGTTATCTCAGTTGTTACTTGGTCTAGAAAGCTGTGCATAGGCTCGTTGGAAAGGTCTATTTATGCTGAAGACACCAGTATTTGTCCCATTGCTGTGGGCTTCAAACTCACCAAGTTATGCATTTTTGAAATGTTGCTCTGCTGTAAATTAAAAGTAACGTCGGATATTCTGAAGCTGTACATTTCAGTTGTTATCTCAGTTGTTACTTGGTCTAGAAAGCTGTGCATAGGCTCGTTGGAAAGGTCTATTTCTGCTGAAGACACCAGTATTTGTCCCATTGCTGTGGGCTTTAAACTCACCAAGTTATGCATTTTTGAAATGTTGCTCTGCTGTAAATTAAAAGTAACGTCGGATTTTCTGAAGCTGTACATTTCAGTTGTTATCTCAGTTGTTACTTGGTCTAGAAAGCTGTGCATAGGCTCGTTGGAAAGGTCTATTTCTGCTGAAGACACCAGTATTTGTCCCATTGCTGTGGGCTTTAAACTCACCAAGTTATGCATTTTTGAAATGTTGCTCTGCTGTAAATTAAAAGTAACGTCGGATTTTCTGAAGCTGTACATTTCAGTTGTTATCTCAGTTGTTACTTGGTCTAGAAAGCTGTGCATAGGCTCGTTGGAAAGGTCTATTTCTGCTGAAGACACCAGTATTTGTCTCATTGCTGTGGGCTTTAAACTCACCAAGTTATGCTGTTTTGAAATGTGGCAGCTGCTTTAAGTTACCATTAAAAGTAACGTCGGATTTTCTGAAGCTGTACATTTCAGTTGTTATCTCAGTTGTTACTTGGTCTAGAAAGCTGTGCATAGGCTCGTTGGAAAGGTCTATTTCTGCTGAAGACACCAGTATTTGTCTCATTGCTGTGGGCTTTAAACTCACCAAGTTATGCTGTTTTGAAATGTGGCAGCTGCTTTAAGTTACCATTAAAAGTAACGTCGGATATTCTGAAGCTGTACATTTCAGTTGTTATCTCAGTTGTTACTTGGTCTAGAAAGCTGTGCATAGGCTCGTTGGAAAGGTCTATTTCTGCTGAAGACACCAGTATTTGTCCCATTGCTGTGGGCTTTAAACTCACCAAGTTATGCATTTTTGAAATGTTGCTCTGCTGTAAATTAAAAGTAACGTCGGATTTTCTGAAGCTGTACATTTCAGTTGTTATCTCAGTTGTTACTTGGTCTAGAAAGCTGTGCATAGGCTCGTTGGAAAGGTCTATTTATGCTGAAGACACCAGTATTTGTCCCATTGCTGTGGGCTTTAAACTCACCAAGTTATGCATTTTTGAAATGTTGCTCTGCTGTAAATTAAAAGTAACGTCGGATTTTCTGAAGCTGTACATTTCAGTTGTTATCTCAGTTGTTACTTGGTCTAGAAAGCTGTGCATAGGCTCGTTGGAAAGGTCTATTTATGCTGAAGACACCAGTATTTGTCCCATTGCTGTGGGCTTTAAACTCACCAAGTTATGCATTTTTGAAATGTTGCTCTGCTGTAAATTAAAAGTAACGTCGGATTTTCTGAAGCTGTACATTTCAGTTGTTATCTCAGTTGTTACTTGGTCTAGAAAGCTGTGCATAGGCTCGTTGGAAAGGCTATTTCTGCTGAAGACACCAGTATTTGTCTCATTGCTGTGGGCTTTAAACTCACCAAGTTATGCTGTTTTGAAATGTGGCAGCTGCTTTAAGATACCATTAAAAGTAACGTCGGATTTTCTGAAGCTGTACATTTCAGTTGTTATCTCAGTTGTTACTTGGTCTAGAAAGCTGTGCATAGGCTCGTTGGAAAGGTCTATTTATGCTGAAGACACCAGTATTTGTCCCATTGCTGTGGGCTTTAAACTCACCAAGTTATGCATTTTTGAAATGTTGCTCTGCTGTAAATTAAAAGTAACTTCGGATTTTCTGAAGCTGTACATTTCAGTTGTTATCTCAGTTGTTACTTGGTCTAGAAAGCTGTGCATAGGCTCGTTGGAAAGGTCTATTTATGCTGAAGACACCAGTATTTGTCCCATTGCTGTGGGCTTTAAACTCACCAAGTTATGCATTTTTGAAATGTTGCTCTGCTTTAAGTTACCATTAAAAGTAACGTCGGATTTTCTGAAGCTGTACATTTCAGTTGTTATCTCAGTTGTTACTTGGTCTAGAAAGCTGTGCATAGGCTCGTTGGAAAGGTCTATTTATGCTGAAGACACCAGTATTTGTCCCATTGCTGTGGGCTTCAAACTCACCAAGTTATGCATTTTTGAAATGTTGCTCTGCTGTAAATTAAAAGTAACGTCGGATATTCTGAAGCTGTACATTTCAGTTGTTATCTCAGTTGTTACTTGGTCTAGAAAGCTGTGCATAGGCTCGTTGGAAAGGTCTATTTCTGCTGAAGACACCAGTATTTGTCCCATTGCTGTGGGCTTTAAACTCACCAAGTTATGCATTTTTGAAATGTTGCTCTGCTGTAAATTAAAAGTAACGTCGGATTTTCTGAAGCTGTACATTTCAGTTGTTATCTCAGTTGTTACTTGGTCTAGAAAGCTGTGCATAGGCTCGTTGGAAAGGTCTATTTCTGCTGAAGACACCAGTATTTGTCCCATTGCTGTGGGCTTTAAACTCACCAAGTTATGCTGTTTTGAAATGTGGCTCTGCTTTAAGTTACCATTAAAAGTAACGTCGGATTTTCTGAAGCTGTACATTTCAGTTGTTATCTCAGTTGTTACTTGGTCTAGAAAGCTGTGCATAGGCTCGTTGGAAAGGTCTATTTCTGCTGAAGACACCAGTATTTGTCCCATTGCTGTGGGCTTTAAACTCACCAAGTTATGCATTTTTGAAATGTTGCTCTGCTGTAAATTAAAATAACGTCGGATTTTCTGAAGCTGTACATTTCAGTTGTTATCTCAGTTGTTACTTGGTCTAGAAAGCTGTGCATAGGCTCGTTGGAAAGGTCTATTTCTGCTGAAGACACCAGTATTTGTCTCATTGCTGTGGGCTTTAAACTCACCAAGTTATGCTGTTTTGAAATGTGGCAGCTGCTTTAAGTTACCATTAAAAGTAACGTCGGATTTTCTGAAGCTGTACATTTCAGTTGTTATCTCAGTTGTTACTTGGTCTAGAAAGCTGTGCATAGGCTCGTTGGAAAGGTCTATTTATGCTGAAGACACCAGTATTTGTCCCATTGCTGTGGGCTTTAAACTCACCAAGTTATGCATTTTTGAAATGTTGCTCTGCTGTAAATTAAAAGTAACTTCGGATTTTCTGAAGCTGTACATTTCAGTTGTTATCTCAGTTGTTACTTGGTCTAGAAAGCTGTGCATAGGCTCGTTGGAAAGGTCTATTTATGCTGAAGACACCAGTATTTGTCCCATTGCTGTGGGCTTTAAACTCACCAAGTTATGCATTTTTGAAATGTTGCTCTGCTGTAAATTAAAAGTAACGTCGGATTTTCTGAAGCTGTACATTTCAGTTGTTATCTCAGTTGTTACTTGGTCTAGAAAGCTGTGCATAGGCTCGTTGGAAAGGTCTATTTATGCTGAAGACACCAGTATTTGTCCCATTGCTGTGGGCTTCAAACTCACCAAGTTATGCATTTTTGAAATGTTGCTCTGCTGTAAATTAAAAGTAACGTCGGATATTCTGAAGCTGTACATTTCAGTTGTTATCTCAGTTGTTACTTGGTCTAGAAAGCTGTGCATAGGCTCGTTGGAAAGGTCTATTTTGCTGAAGACACCAGTATTTGTCCCATTGCTGTGGGCTTTAAACTCACCAAGTTATGCATTTTTGAAATGTTGCTCTGCTGTAAATTAAAAGTAACGTCGGATTTTCTGAAGCTGTACATTTCAGTTGTTATCTCAGTTGTTACTTGGTCTAGAAAGCTGTGCATAGGCTCGTTGGAAAGGTCTATTTCTGCTGAAGACACCAGTATTTGTCCCATTGCTGTGGGCTTTAAACTCACCAAGTTATGCATTTTTGAAATGTTGCTCTGCTGTAAATTAAAAGTAACGTCGGATTTTCTGAAGCTGTACATTTCAGTTGTTATCTCAGTTGTTACTTGGTCTAGAAAGCTGTGCATAGGCTCGTTGGAAAGGTCTATTTCTGCTGAAGACACCAGTATTTGTCCCATTGCTGTGGGCTTTAAACTCACCAAGTTATGCATTTTTGAAATGTTGCTCTGCTGTAAATTAAAAGTAACGTCGGATTTTCTGAAGCTGTACATTTCAGTTGTTATCTCAGTTGTTACTTGGTCTAGAAAGCTGTGCATAGGCTCGTTGGAAAGGTCTATTTCTGCTGAAGACACCAGTATTTGTCCCATTGCTGTGGGCTTTAAACTCACCAAGTTATGCATTTTTGAAATGTTGCTCTGCTGTAAATTAAAAGTAACGTCGGATTTTCTGAAGCTGTACATTTCAGTTGTTATCTCAGTTGTTACTTGGTCTAGAAAGCTGTGCATAGGCTCGTTGGAAAGGTCTATTTCTGCTGAAGACACCAGTATTTGTCCCATTGCTGTGGGCTTTAAACTCACCAAGTTATGCATTTTTGAAATGTTGCTCTGCTGTAAATTAAAAGTAACGTCGGATTTTCTGAAGCTGTACATTTCAGTTGTTATCTCAGTTGTTACTTGGTCTAGAAAGCTGTGCATAGGCTCGTTGGAAAGGTCTATTTCTGCTGAAGACACCAGTATTTGTCTCATTGCTGTGGGCTTTAAACTCACCAAGTTATGCATTTTTGAAATGTGGCAGCTGCTTTAAGTTACCATTAAAAGTAACGTCGGATTTTCTGAAGCTGTACATTTCAGTTGTTATCTCAGTTGTTACTTGGTCTAGAAAGCTGTGCATAGGCTCGTTGGAAAGGTCTATTTCTGCTGAAGACACCAGTATTTGTCCCATTGCTGTGGGCTTTAAACTCACCAAGTTATGCATTTTTGAAATGTTGCTCTGCTGTAAATTAAAAGTAACGTCGGATTTTCTGAAGCTGTACATTTCAGTTGTTATCTCAGTTGTTACTTGGTCTAGAAAGCTGTGCATAGGCTCGTTGGAAAGGTCTATTTCTGCTGAAGACACCAGTATTTGTCCCATTGCTGTGGGCTTTAAACTCACCAAGTTATGCATTTTTGAAATGTTGCTCTGCTGTAAATTAAAAGTAACGTCGGATTTTCTGAAGCTGTACATTTCAGTTGTTATCTCAGTTGTTACTTGGTCTAGAAAGCTGTGCATAGGCTCGTTGGAAAGGTCTATTTCTGCTGAAGACACCAGTATTTGTCCCATTGCTGTGGGCTTTAAACTCACCAAGTTATGCATTTTTGAAATGTTGCTCTGCTGTAAATTAAAAGTAACGTCGGATTTTCTGAAGCTGTACATTTCAGTTGTTATCTCAGTTGTTACTTGGTCTAGAAAGCTGTGCATAGGCTCGTTGGAAAGGTCTATTTCTGCTGAAGACACCAGTATTTGTCCCATTGCTGTGGGCTTTAAACTCACCAAGTTATGCATTTTTGAAATGTTGCTCTGCTGTAAATTAAAAGTAACGTCGGATTTTCTGAAGCTGTACATTTCAGTTGTTATCTCAGTTGTTACTTGGTCTAGAAAGCTGTGCATAGGCTCGTTGGAAAGGTCTATTTCTGCTGAAGACACCAGTATTTGTCCCATTGCTGTGGGCTTTAAACTCACCAAGTTATGCATTTTTGAAATGTTGCTCTGCTGTAAATTAAAAGTAACGTCGGATTTTCTGAAGCTGTACATTTCAGTTGTTATCTCAGTTGTTACTTGGTCTAGAAAGCTGTGCATAGGCTCGTTGGAAAGGTCTATTTCTGCTGAAGACACCAGTATTTGTCCCATTGCTGTGGGCTTTAAACTCACCAAGTTATGCATTTTTGAAATGTTGCTCTGCTGTAAATTAAAAGTAACGTCGGATTTTCTGAAGCTGTACATTTCAGTTGTTATCTCAGTTGTTACTTGGTCTAGAAAGCTGTGCATAGGCTCGTTGGAAAGGTCTATTTCTGTGAAGACACCAGTATTTGTCCCATTGCTGTGGGCTTTAAACTCACCAAGTTATGCATTTTTGAAATGTGGCAGCTGCTTTAAGTTACCATTAAAAGTAACGTCGGATTTTCTGAAGCTGTACATTTCAGTTGTTATCTCAGTTGTTACTTGGTCTAGAAAGCTGTGCATAGGCTCGTTGGAAAGGTCTATTTCTGCTGAAGACACCAGTATTTGTCCCATTGCTGTGGGCTTTAAACTCACCAAGTTATGCATTTTTGAAATGTTGCTCTGCTGTAAATTAAAAGTAACGTCGGATTTTCTGAAGCTGTACATTTCAGTTGTTATCTCAGTTGTTACTTGGTCTAGAAAGCTGTGCATAGGCTCGTTGGAAAGGTCTATTTCTGCTGAAGACACCAGTATTTGTCTCATTGCTGTGGGCTTTAAACTCACCAAGTTATGCATTTTTGAAATGTTGCTCTGCTGTAAATTAAAAGTAACGTCGGATTTTCTGAAGCTGTACATTTCAGTTGTTATCTCAGTTGTTACTTGGTCTAGAAAGCTGTGCATAGGCTCGTTGGAAAGGTCTATTTCTGCTGAAGACACCAGTATTTGTCCCATTGCTGTGGGCTTTAAACTCACCAAGTTATGCATTTTTGAAATGTTGCTCTGCTGTAAATTAAAAGTAACGTCGGATTTTCTGAAGCTGTACATTTCAGTTGTTATCTCAGTTGTTACTTGGTCTAGAAAGCTGTGCATAGGCTCGTTGGAAAGGTCTATTTCTGCTGAAGACACCAGTATTTGTCCCATTGCTGTGGGCTTTAAACTCACCAAGTTATGCATTTTTGAAATGTTGCTCTGCTGTAAATTAAAAGTAACGTCGGATTTTCTGAAGCTGTACATTTCAGTTGTTATCTCAGTTGTTACTTGGTCTAGAAAAGCTGTGCATAGGCTCGTTGGAAAGGTCTATTTCTGCTGAAGACACCAGTATTTGTCCCATTGCTGTGGGCTTTAAACTCACCAAGTTATGCATTTTTGAAATGTTGCTCTGCTGTAAATTAAAAGTAACGTCGGATTTTCTGAAGCTGTACATTTCAGTTGTTATCTCAGTTGTTACTTGGTCTAGAAAGCTGTGCATAGGCTCGTTGGAAAGGTCTATTTCTGCTGAAGACACCAGTATTTGTCCCATTGCTGTGGGCTTTAAACTCACCAAGTTATGCATTTTTGAAATGTTGCTCTGCTGTAAATTAAAAGTAACGTCGGATTTTCTGAAGCTGTACATTTCAGTTGTTATCTCAGTTGTTACTTGGTCTAGAAAGCTGTGCATAGGCTCGTTGGAAAGGTCTATTTCTGCTGAAGACACCAGTATTTGTCCCATTGCTGTGGGCTTTAAACTCACCAAGTTATGCATTTTTGAAATGTTGCTCTGCTGTAAATTAAAAGTAACGTCGGATTTTCTGAAGCTGTACATTTCAGTTGTTATCTCAGTTGTTACTTGGTCTAGAAAGCTGTGCATAGGCTCGTTGGAAAGGTCTATTTCTGCTGAAGACACCAGTATTTGTCCCATTGCTGTGGGCTTTAAACTCACCAAGTTATGCATTTTTGAAATGTTGCTCTGCTGTAAATTAAAAGTAACGTCGGATTTTCTGAAGCTGTACATTTCAGTTGTTATCTCAGTTGTTACTTGGTCTAGAAAGCTGTGCATAGGCTCGTTGGAAAGGTCTATTTCTGCTGAAGACACCAGTATTTGTCCCATTGCTGTGGGCTTTAAACTCACCAAGTTATGCATTTTTGAAATGTTGCTCTGCTGTAAATTAAAAGTAACGTCGGATTTTCTGAAGCTGTACATTTCAGTTGTTATCTCAGTTGTTACTTGGTCTAGAAAGCTGTGCATAGGCTCGTTGGAAAGGTCTATTTCTGCTGAAGACACCAGTATTTGTCCCATTGCTGTGGGCTTTAAACTCACCAAGTTATGCATTTTTGAAATGTTGCTCTGCTGTAAATTAAAAGTAACGTCGGATTTTCTGAAGCTGTACATTTCAGTTGTTATCTCAGTTGTTACTTGGTCTAGAAAGCTGTGCATAGGCTCGTTGGAAAGGTCTATTTCTGCTGAAGACACCAGTATTTGTCCCATTGCTGTGGGCTTTAAACTCACCAAGTTATGCATTTTTGAAATGTTGCTCTGCTGTAAATTAAAAGTAACGTCGGATTTTCTGAAGCTGTACATTTCAGTTGTTATCTCAGTTGTTACTTGGTCTAGAAAGCTGTGCATAGGCTCGTTGGAAAGGTCTATTTCTGCTGAAGACACCAGTATTTGTCCCATTGCTGTGGGCTTTAAACTCACCAAGTTATGCATTTTTGAAATGTTGCTCTGCTGTAAATTAAAAGTAACGTCGGATTTTCTGAAGCTGTACATTTCAGTTGTTATCTCAGTTGTTACTTGGTCTAGAAAGCTGTGCATAGGCTCGTTGGAAAGGTCTATTTCTGCTGAAGACACCAGTATTTGTCCCATTGCTGTGGGCTTTAAACTCACCAAGTTATGCATTTTTGAAATGTTGCTCTGCTGTAAATTAAAAGTAACGTCGGATTTTCTGAAGCTGTACATTTCAGTTGTTATCTCAGTTGTTACTTGGTCTAGAAAGCTGTGCATAGGCTCGTTGGAAAGGTCTATTTCTGCTGAAGACACCAGTATTTGTCTCATTGCTGTGGGCTTTAAACTCACCAAGTTATGCTGTTTTGAAATGTGGCAGCTGCTTTAAGTTACCATTAAAAGTAACGTCGGATTTTCTGAAGCTGTACATTTCAGTTGTTATCTCAGTTGTTACTTGGTCTAGAAAGCTGTGCATAGGCTCGTTGGAAAGGTCTATTTATGCTGAAGACACCAGTATTTGTCTCATTGCTGTGGGCTTTAAACTCACCAAGTTATGCTGTATTATCCCGTCTTCTCGGCTGTGACAGTGGCAGCAGCTGACAATGGCACACAGCTGCTCCACATCAAGCCTCAATCAAGGGAGTTTATCGTTGGCTGTCCTTGTCAGATGGCTGCAGCAACTTGTCGGTGTCAGCTCGGTCTCTTTTGTCTTCGGTTCTGCGGTTCGGAACGAGGGGGTTCGGGTCGAAGCCCACCTGTTCCTTTCCCCTAATTGAGGCAGAGCGGTGCCTGCCGGTGAACGTCTTTTGTCGGTGGCAGGCTTTCCTTGTCCGTGGCAGGTTGGTGGACTTTCTGTTCGGTTCTGGTGGTGGGGTAGAGGGGGTCTGGGCC
This sequence comes from Valencia hispanica, assembly GCA_963556495.2. Classification (NCBI taxonomy): domain Eukaryota; kingdom Metazoa; phylum Chordata; class Actinopteri; order Cyprinodontiformes; family Valenciidae; genus Valencia; species Valencia hispanica. The sequence goes on along the minus strand of OY747721.1, from coordinate 75,161 downwards.
AAAGCCCACCCGGTTGACAGGTGGTTGGTAAAGTGGAACAAATGTTGTCTTTTTCCCCCTCCTCCAAGGAAACCATGAACCCAGGAAGCAAGGCTCGGTGCTGTCCCCTTTGCAACAACAGCTTCGCCTCATTGCCAAGCCACCTGAAAAGATCACACTTTGTTAACAATCTGGAGGAAAGAAGACTTTTGCTCAACCTCTCCTCAGGCCGGGTCAATGTAAGAGACTACCCGTGTAATGTGAATGGGTGTTTGTACAAGAATTCCCGCTTTGACTACCACATGCGACGCAGCCATCAGGAGCTTTCCATTGAGCAGAGGGAGCGCAACATCACTGCTGCGAAAAAATCAAGAACCATCTCCCTGCTCCGGAGCCTCAGGGAAAGCAACCCCAATCCTCCCCTTGTCTCACAGCTTGATATTGGGGTTGAACCCTGTCTTGAACAAGAGCTCTCCTCAGCTCTAGCACCACTGTCGGATCCAGGGCCCGCGGTTGTCCTCTCTCCATGTCCGGTGTCTCTTTCAGGGGAGGCAGCAGTCGGAGTGACCCTCCCTTCAGCTCCGGCACCACCGCGGGGTGCAGGGCGAGCAGCGGCCGGGGTTGGCCTCTCCCCAGTGGTGGTGCTGGAGAGACTGGACCCCTATGCGTTGGTTCCAGCAGGAGCAGCAAGAACAACGGCAGCAGCAGCAGCCGGAGTGGACCTGTCCGAGGACAGACCCACAGACCCGGGGACCAGGGGCAACGTTTTCCCTAAATCCATCAGTAGGTGACTTGGAGATTTGATGTGTCGTACGGTATGGTATGGTTTGGTATGGTGCTTCAGGTGACCATGCTTTTCTTGTCTGGTTGTTTTCACAGCAAAGTACTTGGGAGCTTACCAGGCTTACATCAAAGGTTTCAACCCGTCACGAATGAAGTTGAAAAACTCATGCTCACAGCTTTCGAGGGTGAAGGAGTTCCTCTCCTACATGGCAGAGGGAGCCCAGCAAACACACGACTGGCTCTTCCTAGACGATGTTCACCGGATCCATGGGTAATCCTCTCTCGCCTGATGTGCAGGTCTGCTGTGAAAATGCTTGGATGTCAGGTTCTTTTTATGCATGTTTGCAGATGGGCTTCGCACCTGCTCGGGAATGGAAGGAAGCTGTCCACAGTCCACAACTATCTGGGTCAACTCCAAAAGTTCCTTCGGTACCTGACTGACACACCGCCGTTCCAGTGCAGGCTCTCCAAGAGACAGATCTTTTCAGTGCGTCGTACCATCCAGAACTGTCTTAAGGAGATCCGTGGAGGCCTTCTCACCTACCAGATCGAGCTGAAGGCCAAGAAATCAGAGCGGGCAATTTCCCTGCAGACCCTCACCAGATGTCGGGAGCGTGCCAGCAGAAAGATCCCTGAGCTTCTGGAGGAAATCGCCAAACAGCCCTCGCGCCGCTTAACTTATCTTTTCTTTGGTTACTTTGCTGCGTATCTCTCGTGCATTTATGGCCACAGAAAGGGGGTCCTTGTAAACATGACTGTGGAAGAGGTTGCGGCGGCCAGGGAGAACTGCAAGTCCCCCGAGCAAGGTTACCTGATTAACGTGCATGAGCACAAGACAAAAGGATCATACGGAACTGCCCAGATCTTCCTGAAGCCGGAAGAGTTCGACTGGCTGGATCGATGGTTGAAGATCCGGGCCGGTCTCCGTCCCCCAACAAACCAGGTCCTTTGCCACCTTTGGAGGTCTGTCGGCCACAGCATTGATCAGTACTTACGGGTGGCATGGGGAGAGATGGGTTTGCCAGGGAGACCTACTTTCACGGACATCAGGAGCGCAGTGGCAACCCATGTGAAGAACCATAACTCTGTGAGACAGCGCGAGCGAATGTCTGAATTCATGTGTCACAGCCCTGGCACAGCTGACCGGTTCTATGTTTTCCACCTGGACGTAGATCAAGCAAGGGAAATCAGACAACACTTTGACCGACTCTTGGTGTTGGAGGGGTAGTAAAGTAGACTATGGACTGACTTGTTGAAATAAAATCATAAACTTCCAACTAAATGTGTCTTGTGTAATGAAAAAAATATTCTAAGTGTCGTTATCTGCCTTACCAGAGGCACCAGATGCGTAAAAATGACTAAGTGTCGGCCCGCTGCCTTACCAGAGGCACCAGATGCGTAAAAACGACTAAGTGTCGGCCCGCTGCCTTACCAGAGGCACGAACTGAGCGTATGGTTCTATACTGCGTAGCATGGGTTGCCCATTGGACATGGTCTCTCATGGTAGTCGCCAGGAGCCCAGTCGAGAAAAACACCTCCCGCAGGATAGTAAGAGCGAGTCTTTTAGGAGCGTGGCAAGGAAAAAAAGTCTAAGTCTTGGGAGTAAGGCCCGTTGCCCTGGAGCCGGATCCCCAAGTCCTCTCCCTCCGGCCTGTGAGCAGCATGCCCTGGGTGAGTCTTGGGGTCGGGTCCTGTGTCCTGGATCCAGCCTCGAGCTCCTCTCCCTCCGGCCTGTGAGCAGCATGCCCTGGGTGAGTCTTGGGGTCGGGTCCTGGGTCCTGGATCCAGCCTCGAGCTACTCTCCCTCCGGCCTGTGAGCAGCATGCCCTGGGTGAGTCTTGGGGTCGGGTCCTGGGTCCTGGATCCAGCCTCGAGCTCCTCTCCCTCCGGCCTGTGAGCAGCATGCCCTGGGTGAGTCTTGGGGTCGGGTCCTGTGTCCTGGATCCAGCCTCGAGCTCCTCTCCCTCCGGCCTGTGAGCAGCATGCCCTGGGTGAGTCTTGGGGTCGGGTCCTGGGTCCTGGATCCAGCCTCGAGCTACTCTCCCTCCGGCCTGTGAGCAGCATGCCCTGGGTGAGTCTTGGGGTCGGGTCCTGGGTCCTGGATCCAGCCTCGAGCTCCTCTCCCTCCGGCCTGTGAGCAGCATGCCCTGGGTGAGTCTTGGGGTCGGGTCCTGGATCCTGTATCCAGCCTCGAGCTCCTCTCCCTCCGGCCTGTGAGCAGCATGCCCTGGGTGAGTCTTGGGGTCGGGTCCTGGATCCTGTATCCAGCCTCGAGCTCCTCTCCCTTCGGCCTGTGAGCAGCATGCCCTGGGTGAGTCTTGGGGTCGGGTCCTGGGTCCTGGATCCAGCCTCGAGCTCCTCTCCCTCCGGCCTGTGAGCAGCATGCCCTGGGTGAGTCTTGGGGTCGGGTTCTGGGTCCTGGAGCCAGGGCAGGCCGTGTCTGACGAAGGAGCAGGCTGGCTGGAGGCACGGAGCAAGGCAGAGGAACCCAGATGCGTAAAAACGACTAAGTGTCGGCCCCAGCCTGGGGGGGAGGCTCGGGGTTCCCATGCCCAGGCAGAGGCCCCTTCCCTGGGTAAAAAGAGTCAGCCACAGCCCCTCGCCTCACCAGAGGCACCAGATGCGGAAAAACGACTAAGTGTCAGCCCCAGCCTGGGGGGGAGGCTCGGGTTTCCCATGCCCAGGAAGAGGCCCCGTCCCTGGGTAAAAAGAGTCAGCCACAGCCCCTCGCCTTACCAGAGGCACCAGATGCGGAAAAACGACTAAGTGTCAGCCCCAGCCTGGGGGGGAGGCTCGGGGTTCCCATGCCCAGGAAGAGGCCCCGTCCCTGGGTAAAAAGAGTCAGCCACAGCCCCTCGCCTTACAAGAGGCACCAGATGCGGAAAAACGACTAAGTGTCAGCCCCAGCCTGGGGGGGAGGCTCGGGGTTCCCATGCCCAGGAAGAGGCCCCGTCCCTGGGTAAAAAGAGTCAGCCACAGCCCCTCGCCTTACCAGAGGCACCAGATGCGGAAAAACGACTAAGTGTCAGCCCCAGCCTGGGGGGGAGGCTCGGGGTTCCCATGCCCAGGAAGAGGCCCCGTCCCTGGGTAAAAAGAGTCAGCCACAGCCCCTCGCCTTACCAGAGGCACCAGATGCGGAAAAATGACTAAGTGTCAGCCACTCGCCTTACCAGAGGCACCAGAAGCGGAAAAATGACTAAGTGTCAGCCACTCGCCTTACCAGAGGCACGCTTCGAGCGTATGGTTCTATACTGCGTAGCATGGGTTGCCCATTGGACATGGTCTCTCATGGTAGTCGCCAGGAGCCCAGTCGAGAAAAACACCTCCGGCAGGTTGGTAGGAGCGTGTGCCGGGACCGAGACCCTGCCTGGAGGGGAAGGCACTGGGGGTTCCCATGCCCAGGAAGAGGCCCCGTCCCTGGGTAAAAAGAGTCAGCCACAGCCCCTCGCTTTACCAGAGGCACCGGATGCGGAAAAAAGACTAAGTGTCAGCCCCAGCCTGGGGGGGAGGCTCGGGGTTCCCATGCCCAGGAAGAGGCCCCGTCCCTGGGTAAAAAGAGTCAGCCACAGCCCCTCGCCTTACCAGAGGCACCAGATGCGGAAAAATGACTAAGTGTCAGCCCCAGCCTGGGTGGGAGGCTCGGGGTTCCCATGCCCAGGAAGAGGCCCCGTCCCTGGGTAAAAAGAGTCAGCCACAGCCCCTCGCCTTACCAGAGGCACCAGATGCGAAAAAATGACTAAGTGTCAGCCACTCGCCTTACCAGAGGCACCAGAAGCGAAAAAATGACTAAGTGTCAGCCCCTCGCCTTACCAGAGGCACCAGAAGCGGAAAAATGACTAAGTGTCAGCCCCTCGCCTTACCAGTTGCACCAGAAGCGGAAAAATGACTAAGTGTCAGCCACTCGCCTTACCAGAGGCTCCGGATGCGGAAAAATGACTAAGTGTCAGCCCCAGCCTGGAGGGGAGGCTCGGGGTTCCCATGCCCAGGAAGAGGCCCCGTCCCTGGGTAAAAAGAGTCAGCCACAGCCCCTCGCCTTACCAGAGGCACCAGATGCGAAAAAATGACTAAGTGTCAGCCACTCGCCTTACCAGAGGCACCAGAAGCGAAAAAATGACTAAGTGTCAGCCCCTCGCCTTACCAGAGGCACCAGAAGCGGAAAAATGACTAAGTGTCAGCCCCTCGCCTTACCAGTTGCACCAGAAGCGGAAAAATGACTAAGTGTCAGCCACTCGCCTTACCAGAGGCACCGGATGCGGAAACATGACTAAGTGTCAGCCCCAGCCTGGAGGGGAGGCTCGGGGTTCCCATGCCCAGGAAGAGGCCCCGTCCCTGGGTAAAAAGAGTCAGCCACAGCCCCTCGCCTTACCAGAGGCACCAGATGCGGAAAAACGACTAAGTGTCAGCCCCAGCCTGGGGGGGAGGCTCGGGGTTCCCATGCCCAGGAAGAGGCCCCGTCCCTGGGTAAAAAGAGTCAGCCACAGCCCCTCGCCTTACCAGAGGCACCAGATGCGAAAAAATGACTAAGTGTCAGCCCCTCGCCTTACCAGAGGCACCAGAAGCGGAAAAATGACTAAGTGTCAGCCCCTCGCCTTACCAGAGGCACCAGATGCGGAAAATATCCTAAGTGTCAGCCACTCGCCTTACCAGAGGCACCAGAAGCGGAAAAATGACTAAGTGTCAGCCACTCGCCTTACCAGAGGCACCAGATGCGGAAAAATGACTAAGTGTCAGCCCCAGCCTGGGGGGGAGGCTCGGGGTTCCCATGCCCAGGAAGAGGCCCCGTCCCTGGGTAAAAAGAGTCAGCCACAGCCCCTCGCCTTACCAGAGGCACCAGATGCGGAAAAACGACTAAGTGTCAGCCCCAGCCTGCGGGGGAGGCTCGGGGTTCCCATGCCCAGGAAGAGGCCCCATCCCTGGGTAAAAAGAGTCAGCCACAGCCCCTCGCCTTACCAGAGGCACCAGATGCGGAAAAATGACTAAGTGTCAGCCACTCGCCTTACCAGAGGCACCAGAAGCGGAAAAATGACTAAGTGTCAGCCACTCGCCTTACCAGAGGCACCGGATGCGGAAAAACGACTAAGTGTCGGCCACTCGCCTTACCAGAGGCACCGGATGCGGAAAAAAGACTAAGTGTCAGCCCCAGCCTGGAGGGGAGGCTCGGGGTTCCCATGCCCAGGAAGAGGCCCCGTCCCTGGGTAAAAAGAGTCAGCCACAGCCCCTCGCCTTACCAGAGGCGCCAGATGCGAAAAAACGACTAAGTGTCGGCCCGCTGCCTTACCAGAGGCACGAACTGAGCGTATGGTTCTATACTGCGTAGCATGGGTTGCCCATTGGACATGGTCTCTCATGGTAGTCGCCAGAAGCCCAGTCGAGAAAAACACCTCCCGCAGGATAGTAGGAAGGTGTTTTTGGACCCAGCCCGGCCGGTTCCATGCCCGGGAAGATGCTTGGTTCCCGGGTAAAAAGAACCAGCCTAAGTCCCTTGTCTTTCCAGTCTCACCGGATGCGTGAAAATGACTAAGTGTCGGCCCCAGGCTGTGGGGATCCGCAGGGTTTACATGCCCAGGAAGAAGCCCGTTCCTGGGTAAAAAGAGCGAGACTCAGCCCCTCGCCTTACCAGAGGCACCGGATGCGGAAAAAAGACTAAGTGTCAGCCCCAGCCTGGGGGGGAGGCTCGGGGTTCCCATGCCCAGGAAGAGGCCCCGTCCCTGGGTAAAAAGAGTCAGCCACAGCCCCTCGCCTTACCAGAGGCACCAGATGCGAAAAAATGACTAAGTGTCAGCCACTCGCCTTACCAGAGGCACCAGAAGCGAAAAAATGACTAAGTGTCAGCCCCTCGCCTTACCAGAGGCACCAGAAGCGGAAAAATGACTAAGTGTCAGCCCCTCGCCTTACCAGAGGCACCAGAAGCGGAAAAATGACTAAGTGTCAGCCACTCGCCTTACCAGAGGCACCGGATGCGGAAAAATGACTAAGTGTCAGCCACTCGCCTTACCAGAGGCACCGGATGCGGAAAAAAGACTAAGTGTCAGCCCCAGCCTGGAGGGGAGGCTCGGGGTTCCCATGCCCAGGAAGAGGCCCCGTCCCTGGGTAAAAAGAGTCAGCCACAGCCCCTCGCCTTACCAGAGGCGCCAGATGCGAAAAAACGACTAAGTGTCGGCCCGCTGCCTTACCAGAGGCACGAACTGAGCGTATGGTTCTATACTGCGTAGCATGGGTTGCCCATTGGACATGGTCTCTCATGGTAGTCGCCAGAAGCCCAGTCGAGAAAAACACCTCCCGCAGGATAGTAGGAAGGTGTTTTTGGACCCAGCCCGGCCGGTTCCATGCCCGGGAAGATGCTTGGTTCCCGGGTAAAAAGAACCAGCCTAAGTCCCTTGTCTTTCCAGTCTCACCGGATGCGTGAAAATGACTAAGTGTCGGCCCCAGGCTGTGGGGATCCGCAGGGTTTACATGCCCAGGAAGAAGCCCGTTCCTGGGTAAAAAGAGCGAGACTCAGCCCCTCGCCTTACCAGAGGCACCGGATGCGGAAAAAAGACTAAGTGTCAGCCCCAGCCTGGGGGGGAGGCTCGGGGTTCCCATGCCCAGGAAGAGGCCCCGTCCCTGGGTAAAAAGAGTCAGCCACAGCCCCTCGCCTTACCAGAGGCACCAGATGCGAAAAAATGACTAAGTGTCAGCCACTCGCCTTACCAGAGGCACCAGAAGCGAAAAAATGACTAAGTGTCAGCCCCTCGCCTTACCAGAGGCACCAGAAGCGGAAAAATGACTAAGTGTCAGCCCCTCGCCTTACCAGAGGCACCAGAAGCGGAAAAATGACTAAGTGTCAGCCACTCGCCTTACCAGAGGCACCGGATGCGGAAAAATGACTAAGTGTCAGCCACTCGCCTTACCAGAGGCACCGGATGCGGAAAAAAGACTAAGTGTCAGCCCCAGCCTGGAGGGGAGGCTCGGGGTTCCCATGCCCAGGAAGAGGCCCCGTCCCTGGGTAAAAAGAGTCAGCCACAGCCCCTCGCCTTACCAGAGGCGCCAGATGCGAAAAAACGACTAAGTGTCGGCCCGCTGCCTTACCAGAGGCACGAACTGAGCGTATGGTTCTATACTGCGTAGCATGGGTTGCCCATTGGACATGGTCTCTCATGGTAGTCGCCAGAAGCCCAGTCGAGAAAAACACCTCCCGCAGGATAGTAGGAAGGTGTTTTTGGACCCAGCCCGGCCGGTTCCATGCCCGGGAAGATGCTTGGTTCCCGGGTAAAAAGAACCAGCCTAAGTCCCTTGTCTTTCCAGTCTCACCGGATGCGTGAAAATGACTAAGTGTCGGCCCCAGGCTGTGGGGATCCGCAGGGTTTACATGCCCAGGAAGAAGCCCGTTCCTGGGTAAAAAGAGCGAGACTCAGCCCCTCGCCTTACCAGAGGCACCGGATGCGGAAAAAAGACTAAGTGTCAGCCCCAGCCTGGGGGGGAGGCTCGGGGTTCCCATGCCCAGGAAGAGGCCCCGTCCCTGGGTAAAAAAGTCAGCCACAGCCCCTCGCCTTACCAGAGGCACCAGATGCAAAAGCCCCTCGCCTTACCAGAGGCACCAGATGCGAAAAAATGACTAAGTGTCAGCCACTCGCCTTACCAGAGGCACCAGAAGCGAAAAAATGACTAAGTGTCAGCCCCTCGCCTTACCAGAGGCACCAGAAGCGGAAAAATGACTAAGTGTCAGCCCCTCGCCTTACCAGAGGCACCAGAAGCGGAAAAATGACTAAGTGTCAGCCACTCGCCTTACCAGAGGCACCGGATGCGGAAAAATGACTAAGTGTCAGCCACTCGCCTTACCAGAGGCATCGGATGCGGAAAAAAGACTAAGTGTCAGCCCCAGCCTGGAGGGGAGGCTCGGGGTTCCCATGCCCAGGAAGAGGCCCCGTCCCTGGGTAAAAAGAGTCAGCCACAGCCCCTCGCCTTACCAGAGGCGCCAGATGCGAAAAAACGACTAAGTGTCGGCCCGCTGCCTTACCAGAGGCACGAACTGAGCGTATGGTTCTATACTGCGTAGCATGGGTTGCCCATTGGACATGGTCTCTCATGGTAGTCGCCAGAAGCCCAGCGAGAAAAACACCTCCCGCAGGATAGTAGGAAGGTGTTTTTGGACCCAGCCCGGCCGGTTCCATGCCCGGGAAGATGCTTGGTTCCCGGGTAAAAAGAACCAGCCTAAGTCCCTTGTCTTTCCAGTCTCACCGGATGCGTGAAAATGACTAAGTGTCGGCCCCAGGCTGTGGGGATCCGCAGGGTTTACATGCCCAGGAAGAAGCCCGTTCCTGGGTAAAAAGAGCGAGACTCAGCCCCTCGCCTTACCAGAGGCACCGGATGCGGAAAAACGACTAAGTGTCAGCCCCAGCCTGGGGGGGAGGCTCGGGGTTCCCATGCCCAGGAAGAGGCCCCATCCCTGGGTAAAAAGAGTCAGCCACAGCCCCTCGCCTTACCAGAGGCGCCAGATGCGGAAAAATGACTGTCAGCCCCTCGCCTTACCAGAGGCACCAGAAGCGGAAAAATGACTAAGTGTCGGCTCGCTGCCTTACCAGAGGCACCAGATGCGTAAAAACGACTAAGTGTCGGCCCGCTGCCTTACCAGAGGCACGAACTGAGCGTATGGTTCTATACTGCGTAGCATGGGTTGCCCATTGGACATGGTCTCTCATGGTGGTCGCCAGGAGCCCAGTCGAGAAAAACACCTCCCGCAGGTTTATGATGTTCTTTTTCACACAACGTCTTAAAAAAGGAGCGAAAAGATCGAAATGGTCATGATTGTGGAGGCTTTTTGTCCAGCAGCCCTGGAGCTATTCTGCCAATGGCAGGCGTTTGTCGGTCGGTCCTGCCAATGGCAGGCGTTTGTCGGTCAGTCCTGTCAATGGCAGGCCTCGGTCGGGCTGTCAATGGCAGACCTCGGTCGGTCGGTCGGTCGGTCCTGTCAATGGCAGACCCTTGTCGGTCGGTCCTGTCAATGGCAGGCCTCGGTCGGGCTGTCAATGGCAGACCTCGGTCGGTCGGTCCTGTCAATGGCAGACCCTTGTCGGTCGGTCCTGTCAATGGCAGGCCTCGGTCGGGCTGTCAATGGCAGACCTCGGTCGGTCGGTCCTGTCAATGGCAGACCCTTGTCGGTCGGTCCTGTCAATGGCAGGCCTCGGTCGGGCTGTCAATGGCAGACCTCGGTCGGTCGGTCCTGTCAATGGCAGACCCTTGTCGGTCGGTCCTGTCAATGGCAGGCCTCGGTCGGGCTGTCAATGGCAGACCTCGGTCGGTCGGTCCTCAATGGCAGACCCTTGTCGGTCGGTCCTGTCAATGGCAGGCCTCGGTCGGGCTGTCAATGGCAGAACTCTGACACTTCCCGCACATGAAAGTAACACATTTTCACTGCGGTGAATTGTGTGACAATGTCCGCAAACTCCATTGGAAGTGTGTGCCACTGACAGGACTTTGGGTTAAGCTGTATTATCCCGTCTTCTCGGCTGTGACAGTGGCAGCAGCTGACAATGGCACACAGCTGCTCCACATCAAGCCTCAATCAAGGGAGTTTATCGTTGGCTGTCCTTGTCAGATGGCTGCAGCAACTTGTCGGTGTCAGCTCGGTCTCTTTTGTCTTCGGTTCTGCGGTTCGGAACGAGGGGGTTCGGGTCGAAGCCCACCTGTTCCTTTCCCCTAATTGAGGCAGAGCGGTGCCTGCCGGTGAACGTCTTTTGTCGGTGGCAGGCTTTCCTTGTCCGTGGCAGGTTGGTGGACTTTCTGTTCGGTTCTGGTGGTGGGGTAGAGGGGGTCTGGGCCAAAGCCCACCCGGTTGACAGGTGGTTGGTAAAGTGGAACAAATGTTGTCTTTTTCCCCCTCCTCCAAGGAAACCATGAACCCAGGAAGCAAGGCTCGGTGCTGTCCCCTTTGCAACAACAGCTTCGCCTCATTGCCAAGCCACCTGAAAAGATCACACTTTGTTAACAATCTGGAGGAAAGAAGACTTTTGCTCAACCTCTCCTCAGGCCGGGTCAATGTAAGAGACTACCCGTGTAATGTGAATGGGTGTTTGTACAAGAATTCCCGCTTTGACTACCACATGCGACGCAGCCATCAGGAGCTTTCCATTGAGCAGAGGGAGCGCAACATCACTGCTGCGAAAAAATCAAGAACCATCTCCCTGCTCCGGAGCCTCAGGGAAAGCAACCCCAATCCTCCCCTTGTCTCACAGCTTGATATTGGGGTTGAACCCTGTCTTGAACAAGAGCTCTCCTCAGCTCTAGCACCACTGTCGGATCCAGGGCCCGCGGTTGTCCTCTCTCCATGTCCGGTGTCTCTTTCAGGGGAGGCAGCAGTCGGAGTGACCCTCCCTTCAGCTCCGGCACCACCGCGGGGTGCAGGGCGAGCAGCGGCCGGGGTTGGCCTCTCCCCAGTGGTGGTGCTGGAGAGACTGGACCCCTATGCGTTGGTTCCAGCAGGAGCAGCAAGAACAACGGCAGCAGCAGCAGCCGGAGTGGACCTGTCCGAGGACAGACCCACAGACCCGGGGACCAGGGGCAACGTTTTCCCTAAATCCATCAGTAGGTGACTTGGAGATTTGATGTGTCGTACGGTATGGTATGGTTTGGTATGGTGCTTCAGGTGACCATGCTTTTCTTGTCTGGTTGTTTTCACAGCAAAGTACTTGGGAGCTTACCAGGCTTACATCAAAGGTTTCAACCCGTCACGAATGAAGTTGAAAAACTCATGCTCACAGCTTTCGAGGGTGAAGGAGTTCCTCTCCTACATGGCAGAGGGAGCCCAGCAAACACACGACTGGCTCTTCCTAGACGATGTTCACCGGATCCATGGGTAATCCTCTCTCGCCTGATGTGCAGGTCTGCTGTGAAAATGCTTGGATGTCAGGTTCTTTTTATGCATGTTTGCAGATGGGCTTCGCACCTGCTCGGGAATGGAAGGAAGCTGTCCACAGTCCACAACTATCTGGGTCAACTCCAAAAGTTCCTTCGGTACCTGACTGACACACCGCCGTTCCAGTGCAGGCTCTCCAAGAGACAGATCTTTTCAGTGCGTCGTACCATCCAGAACTGTCTTAAGGAGATCCGTGGAGGCCTTCTCACCTACCAGATCGAGCTGAAGGCCAAGAAATCAGAGCGGGCAATTTCCCTGCAGACCCTCACCAGATGTCGGGAGCGTGCCAGCAGAAAGATCCCTGAGCTTCTGGAGGAAATCGCCAAACAGCCCTCGCGCCGCTTAACTTATCTTTTCTTTGGTTACTTTGCTGCGTATCTCTCGTGCATTTATGGCCACAGAAAGGGGGTCCTTGTAAACATGACTGTGGAAGAGGTTGCGGCGGCCAGGGAGAACTGCAAGTCCCCCGAGCAAGGTTACCTGATTAACGTGCATGAGCACAAGACAAAAGGATCATACGGAACTGCCCAGATCTTCCTGAAGCCGGAAGAGTTCGACTGGCTGGATCGATGGTTGAAAATCCGGGCCGGTCTCCGTCCCCCAACAAACCAGGTCCTTTGCCACCTTTGGAGGTCTGTCGGCCACAGCATTGATCAGTACTTACGGGTGGCATGGGGAGAGATGGGTTTGCCAGGGAGACCTACTTTCACGGACATCAGGAGCGCAGTGGCAACCCATGTGAAGAACCATAACTCTGTGAGACAGCGCGAGCGAATGTCTGAATTCATGTGTCACAGCCCTGGCACAGCTGACCGGTTCTATGTTTTCCACCTGGACGTAGATCAAGCAAGGGAAATCAGACAACACTTTGACCGACTCTTGGTGTTGGAGGGGTAGTAAAGTAGACTATGGACTGACTTGTTGAAATAAAATCATAAACTTCCAACTAAATGTGTCTTGTGTAATGAAAAAAATATTCTAAGTGTCGTTATCTGCCTTACCAGAGGCACCAGATGCGTAAAAATGACTAAGTGTCGGCCCGCTGCCTTACCAGAGGCACCAGATGCGTAAAAACGACTAAGTGTCGGCCCGCTGCCTTACCAGAGGCACGAACTGAGCGTATGGTTCTATACTGCGTAGCATGGGTTGCCCATTGGACATGGTCTCTCATGGTAGTCGCCAGGAGCCCAGTCGAGAAAAACACCTCCCGCAGGATAGTAAGAGCGAGTCTTTTAGGAGCGTGGCAAGGAAAAAAAGTCTAAGTCTTGGGAGTAAGGCCCGTTGCCCTGGAGCCGGATCCCCAAGTCCTCTCCCTCCGGCCTGTGAGCAGCATGCCCTGGGTGAGTCTTGGGGTCGGGTCCTGTGTCCTGGATCCAGCCTCGAGCTCCTCTCCCTCCGGCCTGTGAGCAGCATGCCCTGGGTGAGTCTTGGGGTCGGGTCCTGGGTCCTGGATCCAGCCTCGAGCTACTCTCCCTCCGGCCTGTGAGCAGCATGCCCTGGGTGAGTCTTGGGGTCGGGTCCTGGGTCCTGGATCCAGCCTCGAGCTCCTCTCCCTCCGGCCTGTGAGCAGCATGCCCTGGGTGAGTCTTGGGGTCGGGTCCTGTGTCCTGGATCCAGCCTCGAGCTCCTCTCCCTCCGGCCTGTGAGCAGCATGCCCTGGGTGAGTCTTGGGGTCGGGTCCTGGGTCCTGGATCCAGCCTCGAGCTACTCTCCCTCCGGCCTGTGAGCAGCATGCCCTGGGTGAGTCTTGGGGTCGGGTCCTGGGTCCTGGATCCAGCCTCGAGCTCCTCTCCCTCCGGCCTGTGAGCAGCATGCCCTGGGTGAGTCTTGGGGTCGGGTCCTGGATCCTGTATCCAGCCTCGAGCTCCTCTCCCTCCGGCCTGTGAGCAGCATGCCCTGGGTGAGTCTTGGGGTCGGGTCCTGGATCCTGTATCCAGCCTCGAGCTCCTCTCCCTTCGGCCTGTGAGCAGCATGCCCTGGGTGAGTCTTGGGGTCGGGTCCTGGGTCCTGGATCCAGCCTCGAGCTCCTCTCCCTCCGGCCTGTGAGCAGCATGCCCTGGGTGAGTCTTGGGGTCGGGTTCTGGGTCCTGGAGCCAGGGCAGGCCGTGTCTGACGAAGGAGCAGGCTGGCTGGAGGCACGGAGCAAGGCAGAGGAACCCAGATGCGTAAAAACGACTAAGTGTCGGCCCCAGCCTGGGGGGGAGGCTCGGGGTTCCCATGCCCAGGCAGAGGCCCCTTCCCTGGGTAAAAAGAGTCAGCCACAGCCCCTCGCCTCACCAGAGGCACCAGATGCGGAAAAACGACTAAGTGTCAGCCCCAGCCTGGGGGGGAGGCTCGGGTTTCCCATGCCCAGGAAGAGGCCCCGTCCCTGGGTAAAAAGAGTCAGCCACAGCCCCTCGCCTTACCAGAGGCACCAGATGCGGAAAAACGACTAAGTGTCAGCCCCAGCCTGGGGGGGAGGCTCGGGGTTCCCATGCCCAGGAAGAGGCCCCGTCCCTGGGTAAAAAGAGTCAGCCACAGCCCCTCGCCTTACCAGAGGCACCAGATGCGGAAAAACGACTAAGTGTCAGCCCCAGCCTGGGGGGGAGGCTCGGGGTTCCCATGCCCAGGAAGAGGCCCCGTCCCTGGGTAAAAAGAGTCAGCCACAGCCCCTCGCCTTACCAGAGGCACCAGATGCGGAAAAACGACTAAGTGTCAGCCCCAGCCTGGGGGGGAGGCTCGGGGTTCCCATGCCCAGGAAGAGGCCCCGTCCCTGGGTAAAAAGAGTCAGCCACAGCCCCTCGCCTTACCAGAGGCACCAGATGCGGAAAAATGACTAAGTGTCAGCCACTCGCCTTACCAGAGGCACCAGAAGCGGAAAAATGACTAAGTGTCAGCCACTCGCCTTACCAGAGGCACGCTTCGAGCGTATGGTTCTATACTGCGTAGCATGGGTTGCCCATTGGACATGGTCTCTCATGGTAGTCGCCAGGAGCCCAGTCGAGAAAAACACCTCCGGCAGGTTGGTAGGAGCGTGTGCCGGGACCGAGACCCTGCCTGGAGGGGAAGGCACTGGGGGGTCCCATGCCCAGGAAGAGGCCCCGTCCCTGGGCAAAAAGAGCGAGACTCAGCCCCTCGCCTTACCAGAGGCACCGGATGCGGAAAAAAGACTAAGTGTCAGCCCCAGCCTGGGGGGGAGGCTCGGGGTTCCCATGCCCAGGAAGAGGCCCCGTCCCTGGGTAAAAAGAGTCAGCCACAGCCCCTCGCTTTACCAGAGGCACCGGATGCGGAAAAAAGACTAAGTGTCAGCCCCAGCCTGGGTGGGAGGCTCGGGGTTCCCATGCCCAGGAAGAGGCCCCGTCCCTGGGTAAAAAGAGTCAGCCACAGCCCCTCGCCTTACCAGAGGCACCAGATGCGGAAAAACGACTAAGTGTCAGCCCCAGCCTGGGGGGGAGGCTCGGGGTTCCCATGCCCAGGAAGAGGCCCCGTCCCTGGGTAAAAAGAGTCAGCCACAGCCCCTCGCCTTACC
>OY747721.1:0-50000 GCA_963556495.2 Valencia hispanica | reverse complement strand
AAATGTTCAAAGTGTTGAGCTCCAGCACGACAGGGGTGCTGGGTCTTGGCACTATGAGCCCGAGTGGAGGCACTCGGGCCCGGATGGGAGCCCCAGGCCAGCTCCCATCCACCGGTGGAGCGCTTGTGATCGGGAAAGGAAAATGTTCAAAGTGTTGAGCTCCAGCACGACAGGGGTGCTGGGTCTTGGCACTATGAGCCCGAGTGGAGGCACTCGGGCCCGGATGGGAGCCCCAGGCCAGCTCCCATCCACCGGTGGAGCGCTTGTGATCGGTAAAGGAAAATGTTCAAAGTGTTGAGCT
This sequence comes from Valencia hispanica, assembly GCA_963556495.2. Taxonomy (NCBI): domain Eukaryota; kingdom Metazoa; phylum Chordata; class Actinopteri; order Cyprinodontiformes; family Valenciidae; genus Valencia; species Valencia hispanica. The sequence continues at coordinate 49,699 of OY747721.1, read as the reverse complement.
CCAGCACGACAGGGGTGCTGGGTCTTGGCACTATGAGCCCGAGTGGAGGCACTCGGGCCCGGATGGGAGCCCCAGGCCAGCTCCCATCCACCGGTGGAGCGCTTGTGATCGGTAAAGGAAAATGTTCAAAGTGTTGAGCTCCAGCACGACAGGGGTGCTGGGTCTTGGCACGACAGGGGTGCTGGGTGGAGCGCTTAAGGGCACTATTGGAGCCCGAGTGGAGGCACTCGGGCCCGGATGGGAGCCCCAGGCCAGCTCCCATCCACCGGTGGAGCGCTTGTGATCGGGAAAGGAAAATGTTCAAAGTGTTGAGCTCCAGCACGACAGGGGTGCTGGGTCTTGGCACTATGAGCCCGAGTGGAGGCACTCGGGCCCGGATGGGAGCCCCAGGCCAGCTCCCATCCACCGGTGGAGCGCTTGTGATCGGGAAAGGAAAATGTTCAAAGTGTTGAGCTCCAGCACGACAGGGGTGCTGGGTCTTGGCACTATGAGCCCGAGTGGAGGCACTCGGGCCCGGATGGGAGCCCCAGGCCAGCTCCCATCCACCGGTGGAGCTGTGCCTTACCAGAGGAACAGATCTCTTCGTGCCTTACCAGAGGCACGAGGCTCTCTGTGCCTTACCAGAGGCACGAGAAAGTTGGCGGTGCGTGTGGCTTGGCTTAGTCCGCGGAGGGGTGCTTAAGTGTGGGTACCCCGGTCCGCACGGTGGTCATGGTTCTGGTGGGGTGGTTGGTCCAGCAGCCCTGGAGCCAGCCTCAAGCTCCTCTCCCTCTGTCCTGTGAGCAGCAGCAGCAGGCCCTGGGTGAGGGCTGGGGTCGGGCCCTGGGTCCTGGAGCCGGATCTCCTGCCCCTCTCCCTCTGTCCTGTGAGCAGCAGCAGCAGGCCCTGGGTGAGGGCTGGGGTCGGGCCCTGGGTCCTGGAGCCGGATCTCCTGCCCCTCTCCCTCTGTCCTGTGAGCAGCAGCAGCAGGCCTGGAGGGCTGGGGTCGGGCCCTGGGTCCTGAGAGGCCCTGGGATCGGGCCCTGGGTCCTGGAGCCGGATCTCCTGCCCCTCTCCCTCTGTCCTGTGAGCAGCAGCAGCAGGCCCTGGGTGAGGGCTGGGGTCGGGCCCTGGGTCCTGGAGCCGGATCTCCTGCCCCTCTCCCTCTGTCCTGTGAGCAGCAGCAGCAGGCCCTGGGTGAGCGCTGGGGTCGGGCCCTGGGTCCTGGAGCCGGATCTCCTGCCCCTCTCCCTCTGTCCTGTGAGCAGCAGCAGCAGGCCCTGGGTGAGGGCTGGGGTCGGGCCTTGTGTCCTGGAGCTGGCCTCAAGCTCTCCTCCCTTCTGCCTGTGAGCAGCAGCAGGCCCTGGGTGAGGGCTGGGGTCGGGCCCTGGGTCCTGGAGCCGGATCTCCTGCCCCTCTCCCTCTGTCCTGTGAGCAGCAGCAGCAGGCCCTGGGTGAGCGCTGGGGTCGGGCCCTGGGTCCTGGAGCCGGATCTCCTGCCCCTCTCCCTCTGTCCTGTGAGCAGCAGCAGCAGGCCCTGGGTGAGGGCTGGGGTCGGGCCCTGGGTCCTGGAGCCGGATCTCCTGCCCCTCTCCCTCTGTCCTGTGAGCAGCAGCAGCAGGCCCTGGGTGAGGGCTGGGGTCGGGCCCTGGGTCCTGGAGCCGGATCTCCTGCCCCTCTCCCTCTGTCCTGTGAGCAGCAGCAGCAGGCCCTGGGTGAGGGCTGGGGTCGGGCCCTGGGTCCTGGAGCCGGATCTCCTGCCCCTCTCCCTCTGTCCTGTGAGCAGCAGCAGCAGGCCCTGGGTGAGGGCTGGGGTCGGGCCCTGGGTCCTGGAGCCGGATCTCCTGCCCCTCTCCCTCTGTCCTGTGAGCAGCAGCAGCAGGCCCTGGGTGAGGGCTGGGGTCGGGCCCTGGGTCCTGGAGCCGGATCTCCTGCCCCTCTCCCTCTGTCCTGTGAGCAGCAGCAGCAGGCCCTGGGTGAGGGCTGGGGTCGGGCCCTGGGTCCTGGAGCTAGCCTCAAGCTCTCCTCCCTTCTGCCTGTGAGCAGCAGCAGGCCCTGGGTGAGGGCTGGGGTCGGGCCCTGGGTCCTGGAGCTAGCCCAGACCGTGTGTGGTGCAGGAGCGAGGAAAGAGATGCGAAAAAAATCCTAAGTGTCAGCCCCTCCTCTTACCAGAGGCACCAGATGCGGAAAAATGACTAAGTGTCAGCCCCTCGCCTTACCAGAGGCACCAGATGCGGAAAATATCCTAAGTGTCAGCCCCTCGCCTAACCAGAGGCACCAGATGCGGAAAATATCCTAAGTGTCAGCCCCCTGCCTGAAGGGGAGGCACGGGCGGCCCCATACCCGGGAAGAGGCCCGCTTCCCGGGTAAAGACAGCTAGCCTCAGCCCCTCGCCTTACCAGAGGCACCAGATGCGGAAAAATGACTAAGTGTCAGCCCCTCGCCTTACCAGAGGCACCAGAAGCGGAAAAATGACTAAGTGTCAGCCACTCGCCTTACCAGAGGCTCGGGGTTCCCATGCCCAGGAAGAGGCCCCGTCCCTGGGTAAAAAGAGTCAGCCACAGCCCCTCGCCTTACCAGAGGCACCAGATGCGAAAAAATGACTAAGTGTCAGCCACTCGCCTTACCAGAGGCACCAGAAGCGAAAAAAATCCTAAGTGTCAGCCCCTCCTCTTACCAGAGGCACCAGATGCGGAAAAATGACTAAGTGTCAGCCCCTCGCCTTACCAGAGGCACCAGATGCGGAAAATATCCTAAGTGTCAGCCCCTCGCCTAACCAGAGGCACCAGATGCGGAAAATATCCTAAGTGTCAGCCCCCTGCCTGAAGGGGAGGCACGGGCGGCCCCATACCCGGGAAGAGGCCCGCTTCCCGGGTAAAGACAGCTAGCCTCAGCCCCTCGCCTTACCAGAGGCACCAGATGCGGAAAAATGACTAAGTGTCAGCCCCTCGCCTTACCAGAGGCACCAGAAGCGGAAAAATGACTAAGTGTCAGCCCCTCGCCTTACCAGAGGCACCAGAAGCGGAAAAATGACTAAGTGTCAGCCACTCGCCTTACCAGAGGCACCGGATGCGGAAAAATGACTAAGTGTCAGCCACTCGCCTTACCAGAGGCACCGGATGCGGAAAAAAGACTAAGTGTCAGCCACTCGCCTTACCAGAGGCACCGGATGCGGAAAAAAGACTAAGTGTCAGCCCCAGCCTGGAGGGGAGGCTCGGGGTTCCCATGCCCAGGAAGAGGCCCCGTCCCTGGGTAAAAAGAGTCAGCCACAGCCCCTCGCCTTACCAGAGGCGCCAGATGCGAAAAAACGACTAAGTGTCGGCCCGCTGCCTGACTAAGTGTCGGCCCGCTGCCTTACCAGAGGCACGAACTGAGCGTATGGTTCTATACTGCGTAGCATGGGTTGCCCATTGGACATGGTCTCTCATGGTAGTCGCCAGAAGCCCAGTCGAGAAAAACACCTCCCGCAGGATAGTAGGAAGGTGTTTTTGGACCCAGCCCGGCCGGTTCCATGCCCGGGAAGATGCTTGGTTCCCGGGTAAAAAGAACCAGCCTAAGTCCCTTGTCTTTCCAGTCTCACCGGATGCGTGAAAATGACTAAGTGTCGGCCCCAGGCTGTGGGGATCCGCAGGGTTTACATGCCCAGGAAGAAGCCCGTTCCTGGGTAAAAAGAGCGAGACTCAGCCCCTCGCCTTACCAGAGGCACCGGATGCGGAAAAAAGACTAAGTGTCAGCCCCAGCCTGGGGGGGAGGCTCGGGGTTCCCATGCCCAGGAAGAGGCCCCGTCCCTGGGTAAAAAGAGTCAGCCACAGCCCCTCGCCTTACCAGAGGCACCAGATGCGAAAAAATGACTAAGTGTCAGCCACTCGCCTTACCAGAGGCACCAGAAGCGAAAAAATGACTAAGTGTCAGCCCCTCGCCTTACCAGAGGCACCAGAAGCGGAAAAATGACTAAGTGTCAGCCCCTCGCCTTACCAGAGGCACCAGAAGCGGAAAAATGACTAAGTGTCAGCCACTCGCCTTACCAGAGGCACCGGATGCGGAAAAATGACTAAGTGTCAGCCACTCGCCTTACCAGAGGCACCGGATGCGGAAAAAAGACTAAGTGTCAGCCCCAGCCTGGAGGGGAGGCTCGGGGTTCCCATGCCCAGGAAGAGGCCCCGTCCCTGGGTAAAAAGAGTCAGCCACAGCCCCTCGCCTTACCAGAGGCGCCAGATGCGAAAAAACGACTAAGTGTCGGCCCGCTGCCTTACCAGAGGCACGAACTGAGCGTATGGTTCTATACTGCGTAGCATGGGTTGCCCATTGGACATGGTCTCTCATGGTAGTCGCCAGAAGCCCAGTCGAGAAAAACACCTCCCGCAGGATAGTAGGAAGGTGTTTTTGGACCCAGCCCGGCCGGTTCCATGCCCGGGAAGATGCTTGGTTCCCGGGTAAAAAGAACCAGCCTAAGTCCCTTGTCTTTCCAGTCTCACCGGATGCGTGAAAATGACTAAGTGTCGGCCCCAGGCTGTGGGGATCCGCAGGGTTTACATGCCCAGGAAGAAGCCCGTTCCTGGGTAAAAAGAGCGAGACTCAGCCCCTCGCCTTACCAGAGGCACCGGATGCGGAAAAAAGACTAAGTGTCAGCCCCAGCCTGGGGGGGAGGCTCGGGGTTCCCATGCCCAGGAAGAGGCCCCGTCCCTGGGTAAAAAGAGTCAGCCACAGCCCCTCGCCTTACCAGAGGCACCAGATGCGAAAAAATGACTAAGTGTCAGCCACTCGCCTTACCAGAGGCACCAGAAGCGAAAAAATGACTAAGTGTCAGCCCCTCGCCTTACCAGAGGCACCAGAAGCGGAAAAATGACTAAGTGTCAGCCCCTCGCCTTACCAGAGGCACCAGAAGCGGAAAAATGACTAAGTGTCAGCCACTCGCCTTACCAGAGGCACCGGATGCGGAAAAATGACTAAGTGTCAGCCACTCGCCTTACCAGAGGCACCGGATGCGGAAAAAAGACTAAGTGTCAGCCCCAGCCTGGAGGGGAGGCTCGGGGTTCCCATGCCCAGGAAGAGGCCCCGTCCCTGGGTAAAAAGAGTCAGCCACAGCCCCTCGCCTTACCAGAGGCGCCAGATGCGAAAAAACGACTAAGTGTCGGCCCGCTGCCTTACCAGAGGCACGAACTGAGCGTATGGTTCTATACTGCGTAGCATGGGTTGCCCATTGGACATGGTCTCTCATGGTAGTCGCCAGAAGCCCAGTCGAGAAAAACACCTCCCGCAGGATAGTAGGAAGGTGTTTTTGGACCCAGCCCGGCCGGTTCCATGCCCGGGAAGATGCTTGGTTCCCGGGTAAAAAGAACCAGCCTAAGTCCCTTGTCTTTCCAGTCTCACCGGATGCGTGAAAATGACTAAGTGTCGGCCCCAGGCTGTGGGGATCCGCAGGGTTTACATGCCCAGGAAGAAGCCCGTTCCTGGGTAAAAAGAGCGAGACTCAGCCCCTCGCCTTACCAGAGGCACCGGATGCGGAAAAACGACTAAGTGTCAGCCCCAGCCTGGGGGGGAGGCTCGGGGTTCCCATGCCCAGGAAGAGGCCCCATCCCTGGGTAAAAAGAGTCAGCCACAGCCCCTCGCCTTACCAGAGGCGCCAGATGCGGAAAAATGACTGTCAGCCCCTCGCCTTACCAGAGGCACCAGAAGCGGAAAAATGACTAAGTGTCGGCTCGCTGCCTTACCAGAGGCGCCAGATGCGAAAAAACGACTAAGTGTCGGCCCGCTGCCTTACCAGAGGCACCAGAAGCGGAAAAATGACTAAGTGTCAGCCACTCGCCTTACCAGAGGCACCGGATGCGGAAAAATGACTAAGTGTCAGCCACTCGCCTTACCAGAGGCACCGGATGCGGAAAAAAGACTAAGTGTCAGCCCCAGCCTGGAGGGGAGGCTCGGGGTTCCCATGCCCAGGAAGAGGCCCCGTCCCTGGGTAAAAAGAGTCAGCCACAGCCCCTCGCCTTACCAGAGGCGCCAGATGCGAAAAAACGACTAAGTGTCGGCCCGCTGCCTTACCAGAGGCACGAACTGAGCGTATGGTTCTATACTGCGTAGCATGGGTTGCCCATTGGACATGGTCTCTCATGGTAGTCGCCAGAAGCCCAGTCGAGAAAAACACCTCCCGCAGGATAGTAGGAAGGTGTTTTTGGACCCAGCCCGGCCGGTTCCATGCCCGGGAAGATGCTTGGTTCCCGGGTAAAAAGAACCAGCCTAAGTCCCTTGTCTTTCCAGTCTCACCGGATGCGTGAAAATGACTAAGTGTCGGCCCCAGGCTGTGGGGATCCGCAGGGTTTACATGCCCAGGAAGAAGCCCGTTCCTGGGTAAAAAGAGCGAGACTCAGCCCCTCGCCTTACCAGAGGCACCGGATGCGGAAAAAAGACTAAGTGTCAGCCCCAGCCTGGGGGGGAGGCTCGGGGTTCCCATGCCCAGGAAGAGGCCCCGTCCCTGGGTAAAAAGAGTCAGCCACAGCCCCTCGCCTTACCAGAGGCACCAGATGCGAAAAAATGACTAAGTGTCAGCCACTCGCCTTACCAGAGGCACCAGAAGCGAAAAAATGACTAAGTGTCAGCCCCTCGCCTTACCAGAGGCACCAGAAGCGGAAAAATGACTAAGTGTCAGCCCCTCGCCTTACCAGAGGCACCAGAAGCGGAAAAATGACTAAGTGTCAGCCACTCGCCTTACCAGAGGCACCGGATGCGGAAAAATGACTAAGTGTCAGCCACTCGCCTTACCAGAGGCACCGGATGCGGAAAAAAGACTAAGTGTCAGCCCCAGCCTGGAGGGGAGGCTCGGGGTTCCCATGCCCAGGAAGAGGCCCCGTCCCTGGGTAAAAAGAGTCAGCCACAGCCCCTCGCCTTACCAGAGGCGCCAGATGCGAAAAAACGACTAAGTGTCGGCCCGCTGCCTTACCAGAGGCACGAACTGAGCGTATGGTTCTATACTGCGTAGCATGGGTTGCCCATTGGACATGGTCTCTCATGGTAGTCGCCAGAAGCCCAGTCGAGAAAAACACCTCCCGCAGGATAGTAGGAAGGTGTTTTTGGACCCAGCCCGGCCGGTTCCATGCCCGGGAAGATGCTTGGTTCCCGGGTAAAAAGAACCAGCCTAAGTCCCTTGTCTTTCCAGTCTCACCGGATGCGTGAAAATGACTAAGTGTCGGCCCCAGGCTGTGGGGATCCGCAGGGTTTACATGCCCAGGAAGAAGCCCGTTCCTGGGTAAAAAGAGCGAGACTCAGCCCCTCGCCTTACCAGAGGCACCGGATGCGGAAAAAAGACTAAGTGTCAGCCCCAGCCTGGGGGGGAGGCTCGGGGTTCCCATGCCCAGGAAGAGGCCCCGTCCCTGGGTAAAAAGAGTCAGCCACAGCCCCTCGCCTTACCAGAGGCACCAGATGCGAAAAAATGACTAAGTGTCAGCCACTCGCCTTACCAGAGGCACCAGAAGCGAAAAAATGACTAAGTGTCAGCCCCTCGCCTTACCAGAGGCACCAGAAGCGGAAAAATGACTAAGTGTCAGCCCCTCGCCTTACCAGAGGCACCAGAAGCGGAAAAATGACTAAGTGTCAGCCACTCGCCTTACCAGAGGCACCGGATGCGGAAAAATGACTAAGTGTCAGCCACTCGCCTTACCAGAGGCACCGGATGCGGAAAAAAGACTAAGTGTCAGCCCCAGCCTGGAGGGGAGGCTCGGGGTTCCCATGCCCAGGAAGAGGCCCCGTCCCTGGGTAAAAAGAGTCAGCCACAGCCCCTCGCCTTACCAGAGGCGCCAGATGCGAAAAAACGACTAAGTGTCGGCCCGCTGCCTTACCAGAGGCACGAACTGAGCGTATGGTTCTATACTGCGTAGCATGGGTTGCCCATTGGACATGGTCTCTCATGGTAGTCGCCAGAAGCCCAGTCGAGAAAAACACCTCCCGCAGGATAGTAGGAAGGTGTTTTTGGACCCAGCCCGGCCGGTTCCATGCCCGGGAAGATGCTTGGTTCCCGGGTAAAAAGAACCAGCCTAAGTCCCTTGTCTTTCCAGTCTCACCGGATGCGTGAAAATGACTAAGTGTCGGCCCCAGGCTGTGGGGATCCGCAGGGTTTACATGCCCAGGAAGAAGCCCGTTCCTGGGTAAAAAGAGCGAGACTCAGCCCCTCGCCTTACCAGAGGCACCGGATGCGGAAAAAAGACTAAGTGTCAGCCCCAGCCTGGGGGGGAGGCTCGGGGTTCCCATGCCCAGGAAGAGGCCCCGTCCCTGGGTAAAAAGAGTCAGCCACAGCCCCTCGCCTTACCAGAGGCACCAGATGCGAAAAAATGACTAAGTGTCAGCCACTCGCCTTACCAGAGGCACCAGAAGCGGAAAAATGACTAAGTGTCAGCCCCTCGCCTTACCAGAGGCACCAGAAGCGGAAAAATGACTAAGTGTCAGCCCCAGCCTGGAGGGGAGGCTCGGGGTTCCCATGCCCAGGAAGAGGCCCCGTCCCTGGGTAAAAAGAGTCAGCCACAGCCCCTCGCCTTACCAGAGGCGCCAGATGCGAAAAAACGACTAAGTGTCGGCCCGCTGCCTTACCAGAGGCACGAACTGAGCGTATGGTTCTATACTGCGTAGCATGGGTTGCCCATTGGACATGGTCTCTCATGGTAGTCGCCAGAAGCCCAGTCGAGAAAAACACCTCCCGCAGGATAGTAGGAAGGTGTTTTTGGACCCAGCCCGGCCGGTTCCATGCCCGGGAAGATGCTTGGTTCCCGGGTAAAAAGAACCAGCCTAAGTCCCTTGTCTTTCCAGTCTCACCGGATGCGTGAAAATGACTAAGTGTCGGCCCCAGGCTGTGGGGATCCGCAGGGTTTACATGCCCAGGAAGAAGCCCGTTCCTGGGTAAAAAGAGCGAGACTCAGCCCCTCGCCTTACCAGAGGCACCGGATGCGGAAAAAAGACTAAGTGTCAGCCCCAGCCTGGGGGGGAGGCTCGGGGTTCCCATGCCCAGGAAGAGGCCCCGTCCCTGGGTAAAAAGAGTCAGCCACAGCCCCTCGCCTTACCAGAGGCACCGGATGCGGAAAAAAGACTAAGTGTCAGCCCCAGCCTGGAGGGGAGGCTCGGGGTTCCCATGCCCAGGAAGAGGCCCCGTCCCTGGGTAAAAAGAGTCAGCCACAGCCCCTCGCCTTACCAGAGGCGCCAGATGCGAAAAAACGACTAAGTGTCGGCCCGCTGCCTTACCAGAGGCACGAACTGAGCGTATGGTTCTATACTGCGTAGCATGGGTTGCCCATTGGACATGGTCTCTCATGGTAGTCGCCAGAAGCCCAGTCGAGAAAAACACCTCCCGCAGGATAGTAGGAAGGTGTTTTTGGACCCAGCCCGGCCGGTTCCATGCCCGGGAAGATGCTTGGTTCCCGGGTAAAAAGAACCAGCCTAAGTCCCTTGTCTTTCCAGTCTCACCGGATGCGTGAAAATGACTAAGTGTCGGCCCCAGGCTGTGGGGATCCGCAGGGTTTACATGCCCAGGAAGAAGCCCGTTCCTGGGTAAAAAGAGCGAGACTCAGCCCCTCGCCTTACCAGAGGCACCGGATGCGGAAAAAAGACTAAGTGTCAGCCCCAGCCTGGGGGGGAGGCTCGGGGTTCCCATGCCCAGGAAGAGGCCCCGTCCCTGGGTAAAAAGAGTCAGCCACAGCCCCTCGCCTTACCAGAGGCACCAGATGCGAAAAAATGACTAAGTGTCAGCCACTCGCCTTACCAGAGGCACCAGAAGCGAAAAAATGACTAAGTGTCAGCCCCTCGCCTTACCAGAGGCACCAGAAGCGGAAAAATGACTAAGTGTCAGCCCCTCGCCTTACCAGAGGCACCAGAAGCGGAAAAATGACTAAGTGTCAGCCACTCGCCTTACCAGAGGCACCGGATGCGGAAAAATGACTAAGTGTCAGCCACTCGCCTTACCAGAGGCACCGGATGCGGAAAAAAGACTAAGTGTCAGCCCCAGCCTGGAGGGGAGGCTCGGGGTTCCCATGCCCAGGAAGAGGCCCCGTCCCTGGGTAAAAAGAGTCAGCCACAGCCCCTCGCCTTACCAGAGGCGCCGATGCGAAAAAACGACTAAGTGTCGGCCCGCTGCCTTACCAGAGGCACGAACTGAGCGTATGGTTCTATACTGCGTAGCATGGGTTGCCCATTGGACATGGTCTCTCATGGTAGTCGCCAGAAGCCCAGTCGAGAAAAACACCTCCCGCAGGATAGTAGGAAGGTGTTTTTGGACCCAGCCCGGCCGGTTCCATGCCCGGGAAGATGCTTGGTTCCCGGGTAAAAAGAACCAGCCTAAGTCCCTTGTCTTTCCAGTCTCACCGGATGCGTGAAAATGACTAAGTGTCGGCCCCAGGCTGTGGGGATCCGCAGGGTTTACATGCCCAGGAAGAAGCCCGTTCCTGGGTAAAAAGAGCGAGACTCAGCCCCTCGCCTTACCAGAGGCACCGGATGCGGAAAAAAGACTAAGTGTCAGCCCCAGCCTGGGGGGGAGGCTCGGGGTTCCCATGCCCAGGAAGAGGCCCCGTCCCTGGGTAAAAAGAGTCAGCCACAGCCCCTCGCCTTACCAGAGGCACCAGATGCGAAAAAATGACTAAGTGTCAGCCACTCGCCTTACCAGAGGCACCAGAAGCGAAAAAATGACTAAGTGTCAGCCCCTCGCCTTACCAGAGGCACCAGAAGCGGAAAAATGACTAAGTGTCAGCCCCTCGCCTTACCAGAGGCACCAGAAGCGGAAAAATGACTAAGTGTCAGCCACTCGCCTTACCAGAGGCACCGGATGCGGAAAAATGACTAAGTGTCAGCCACTCGCCTTACCAGAGGCACCGGATGCGGAAAAAAGACTAAGTGTCAGCCCCAGCCTGGAGGGGAGGCTCGGGGTTCCCATGCCCAGGAAGAGGCCCCGTCCCTGGGTAAAAAGAGTCAGCCACAGCCCCTCGCCTTACCAGAGGCGCCAGATGCGAAAAAACGACTAAGTGTCGGCCCGCTGCCTTACCAGAGGCACGAACTGAGCGTATGGTTCTATACTGCGTAGCATGGGTTGCCCATTGGACATGGTCTCTCATGGTAGTCGCCAGAAGCCCAGTCGAGAAAAACACCTCCCGCAGGATAGTAGGAAGGTGTTTTTGGACCCAGCCCGGCCGGTTCCATGCCCGGGAAGATGCTTGGTTCCCGGGTAAAAAGAACCAGCCTAAGTCCCTTGTCTTTCCAGTCTCACCGGATGCGTGAAAATGACTAAGTGTCGGCCCCAGGCTGTGGGGATCCGCAGGGTTTACATGCCCAGGAAGAAGCCCGTTCCTGGGTAAAAAGAGCGAGACTCAGCCCCTCGCCTTACCAGAGGCACCGGATGCGGAAAAACGACTAAGTGTCAGCCCCAGCCTGGGGGGGAGGCTCGGGGTTCCCATGCCCAGGAAGAGGCCCCATCCCTGGGTAAAAAGAGTCAGCCACAGCCCCTCGCCTTACCAGAGGCGCCAGATGCGGAAAAATGACTGTCAGCCCCTCGCCTTACCAGAGGCACCAGAAGCGGAAAAATGACTAAGTGTCGGCTCGCTGCCTTACCAGAGGCACCAGATGCGTAAAAACGACTAAGTGTCGGCCCGCTGCCTTACCAGAGGCACGAACTGAGCGTATGGTTCTATACTGCGTAGCATGGGTTGCCCATTGGACATGGTCTCTCATGGTGGTCGCCAGGAGCCCAGTCGAGAAAAACACCTCCCGCAGGTTTATGATGTTCTTTTTCACACAACGTCTTAAAAAAGGAGCGAAAAGATCGAAATGGTCATGATTGTGGAGGCTTTTTGTCCAGCAGCCCTGGAGCTATTCTGCCAATGGCAGGCGTTTGTCGGTCGGTCCTGCCAATGGCAGGCGTTTGTCGGTCAGTCCTGTCAATGGCAGGCCTCGGTCGGGCTGTCAATGGCAGACCTCGGTCGGTCGGTCGGTCGGTCCTGTCAATGGCAGACCCTTGTCGGTCGGTCCTGTCAATGGCAGGCCTCGGTCGGGCTGTCAATGGCAGACCTCGGTCGGTCGGTCCTGTCAATGGCAGACCCTTGTCGGTCGGTCCTGTCAATGGCAGGCCTCGGTCGGGCTGTCAATGGCAGACCTCGGTCGGTCGGTCCTGTCAATGGCAGACCCTTGTCGGTCGGTCCTGTCAATGGCAGGCCTCGGTCGGGCTGTCAATGGCAGACCTCGGTCGGTCGGTCCTGTCAATGGCAGACCCTTGTCGGTCGGTCCTGTCAATGGCAGGCCTCGGTCGGGCTGTCAATGGCAGAACTCTGACACTTCCCGCACATGAACGTAACACATTTTCACTGCGGTGAATTGTGTGACAATGTCCGCAAACTCCATTGGAAGTGTGTGCCACTGACAGGACTTTGGGTTAAGCATTTTTGAAATGTTGCTCTGCTGTAAATTAAAAGTAACGTCGGATTTTCTGAAGCTGTACATTTCAGTTGTTATCTCAGTTGTTACTTGGTCTAGAAAGCTGTGCATAGGCTCGTTGGAAAGGTCTATTTCTGCTGAAGACACCAGTATTTGTCCCATTGCTGTGGGCTTTAAACTCACCAAGTTATGCATTTTTGAAATGTTGCTCTGCTGTAAATTAAAAGTAACGTCGGATTTTCTGAAGCTGTACATTTCAGTTGTTATCTCAGTTGTTACTTGGTCTAGAAAGCTGTGCATAGGCTCGTTGGAAAGGTCTATTTCTGCTGAAGACACCAGTATTTGTCCCATTGCTGTGGGCTTTAAACTCACCAAGTTATGCATTTTTGAAATGTTGCTCTGCTGTAAATTAAAAGTAACGTCGGATTTTCTGAAGCTGTACATTTCAGTTGTTATCTCAGTTGTTACTTGGTCTAGAAAGCTGTGCATAGGCTCGTTGGAAAGGTCTATATCTGCTGAAGACACCAGTATTTGTCTCATTGCTGTGGGCTTTAAACTCACCAAGTTATGCTGTTTTGAAATGTGGCAGCTGCTTTAAGTTACCATTAAAAGTAACGTCGGATTTTCTGAAGCTGTACATTTCAGTTGTTATCTCAGTTGTTACTTGGTCTAGAAAGCTGTGCATAGGCTCGTTGGAAAGGTCTATTTATGCTGAAGACACCAGTATTTGTCCCATTGCTGTGGGCTTTAAACTCACCAAGTTATGCATTTTTGAAATGTTGCTCTGCTGTAAATTAAAAGTAACGTCGGATTTTCTGAAGCTGTACATTTCAGTTGTTATCTCAGTTGTTACTTGGTCTAGAAAGCTGTGCATAGGCTCGTTGGAAAGGTCTATTTATGCTGAAGACACCAGTATTTGTCCCATTGCTGTGGGCTTTAAACTCACCAAGTTATGCATTTTTGAAATGTTGCTCTGCTGTAAATTAAAAGTAACGTCGGATTTTCTGAAGCTGTACATTTCAGTTGTTATCTCAGTTGTTACTTGGTCTAGAAAGCTGTGCATAGGCTCGTTGGAAAGGTCTATTTCTGCTGAAGACACCAGTATTTGTCCCATTGCTGTGGGCTTTAAACTCACCAAGTTATGCTGTTTTGAAATGTGGCAGCTGCTTTAAGTTACCATTAAAAGTAACGTCGGATTTTCTGAAGCTGTACATTTCAGTTGTTATCTCAGTTGTTACTTGGTCTAGAAAGCTGTGCATAGGCTCGTTGGAAAGGTCTATTTATGCTGAAGACACCAGTATTTGTCCCATTGCTGTGGGCTTTAAACTCACCAAGTTATGCATTTTTGAAATGTTGCTCTGCTGTAAATTAAAAGTAACGTCGGATTTTCTGAAGCTGTACATTTCAGTTGTTATCTCAGTTGTTACTTGGTCTAGAAAGCTGTGCATAGGCTCGTTGGAAAGGTCTATTTCTGCTGAAGACACCAGTATTTGTCCCATTGCTGTGGGCTTTAAACTCACCAAGTTATGCATTTTTGAAATGTTGCTCTGCTGTAAATTAAAAGTAACGTCGGATTTTCTGAAGCTGTACATTTCAGTTGTTATCTCAGTTGTTACTTGGTCTAGAAAGCTGTGCATAGGCTCGTTGGAAAGGTCTATTTATGCTGAAGACACCAGTATTTGTCTCATTGCTGTGGGCTTTAAACTCACCAAGTTATGCTGTTTTGAAATGTGGCAGCTGCTTTAAGTTACCATTAAAAGTAACGTCGGATTTTCTGAAGCTGTACATTTCAGTTGTTATCTCAGTTGTTACTTGGTCTAGAAAGCTGTGCATAGGCTCGTTGGAAAGGTCTATTTATGCTGAAGACACCAGTATTTGTCCCATTGCTGTGGGCTTTAAACTCACCAAGTTATGCATTTTTGAAATGTTGCTCTGCTGTAAATTAAAAGTAACGTCGGATTTTCTGAAGCTGTACATTTCAGTTGTTATCTCAGTTGTTACTTGGTCTAGAAAGCTGTGCATAGGCTCGTTGGAAAGGTCTATTTCTGCTGAAGACACCAGTATTTGTCCCATTGCTGTGGGCTTTAAACTCACCAAGTTATGCATTTTTGAAATGTTGCTCTGCTGTAAATTAAAAGTAACGTCGGATTTTCTGAAGCTGTACATTTCAGTTGTTATCTCAGTTGTTACTTGGTCTAGAAAGCTGTGCATAGGCTCGTTGGAAAGGTCTATTTCTGCTGAAGACACCAGTATTTGTCCCATTGCTGTGGGCTTTAAACTCACCAAGTTATGCATTTTTGAAATGTTGCAGCTGCTTTGTAAATTAAAAGTAACGTCGGATTTTCTGAAGCTGTACATTTCAGTTGTTATCTCAGTTGTTACTTGGTCTAGAAAGCTGTGCATAGGCTCGTTGGAAAGGTCTATTTCTGCTGAAGACACCAGTATTTGTCCCATTGCTGTGGGCTTTAAACTCACCAAGTTATGCATTTTTGAAATGTTGCTCTGCTGTAAATTAAAAGTAACGTCGGATTTTCTGAAGCTGTACATTTCAGTTGTTATCTCAGTTGTTACTTGGTCTAGAAAGCTGTGCATAGGCTCGTTGGAAAGGTCTATTTATGCTGAAGACACCAGTATTTGTCCCATTGCTGTGGGCTTTAAACTCACCAAGTTATGCATTTTTGAAATGTTGCTCTGCTGTAAATTAAAAGTAACGTCGGATTTTCTGAAGCTGTACATTTCAGTTGTTATCTCAGTTGTTACTTGGTCTAGAAAGCTGTGCATAGGCTCGTTGGAAAGGTCTATTTCTGCTGAAGACACCAGTATTTGTCCCATTGCTGTGGGCTTTAAACTCACCAAGTTATGCATTTTTGAAATGTTGCAGCTGCTTTAAGTTACCATTAAAAGTAACGTCGGATTTTCTGAAGCTGTACATTTCAGTTGTTATCTCAGTTGTTACTTGGTCTAGAAAGCTGTGCATAGGCTCGTTGGAAAGGTCTATTTCTGCTGAAGACACCAGTATTTGTCCCATTGCTGTGGGCTTTAAACTCACCAAGTTATGCATTTTTGAAATGTTGCTCTGCTGTAAATTAAAAGTAACGTCGGATTTTCTGAAGCTGTACATTTCAGTTGTTATCTCAGTTGTTACTTGGTCTAGAAAGCTGTGCATAGGCTCGTTGGAAAGGTCTATTTCTGCTGAAGACACCAGTATTTGTCCCATTGCTGTGGGCTTTAAACTCACCAAGTTATGCATTTTTGAAATGTTGCTCTGCTGTAAATTAAAAGTAACGTCGGATTTTCTGAAGCTGTACATTTCAGTTGTTATCTCAGTTGTTACTTGGTCTAGAAAGCTGTGCATAGGCTCGTTGGAAAGGTCTATTTCTGCTGAAGACACCAGTATTTGTCCCATTGCTGTGGGCTTTAAACTCACCAAGTTATGCATTTTTGAAATGTTGCTCTGCTGTAAATTAAAAGTAACGTCGGATTTTCTGAAGCTGTACATTTCAGTTGTTATCTCAGTTGTTACTTGGTCTAGAAAGCTGTGCATAGGCTCGTTGGAAAGGTCTATTTCTGCTGAAGACACCAGTATTTGTCCCATTGCTGTGGGCTTTAAACTCACCAAGTTATGCATTTTTGAAATGTTGCTCTGCTGTAAATTAAAAGTAACGTCGGATTTTCTGAAGCTGTACATTTCAGTTGTTATCTCAGTTGTTACTTGGTCTAGAAAGCTGTGCATAGGCTCGTTGGAAAGGTCTATTTCTGCTGAAGACACCAGTATTTGTCCCATTGCTGTGGGCTTTAAACTCACCAAGTTATGCATTTTTGAAATGTTGCTCTGCTGTAAATTAAAAGTAACGTCGGATTTTCTGAAGCTGTACATTTCAGTTGTTATCTCAGTTGTTACTTGGTCTAGAAAGCTGTGCATAGGCTCGTTGGAAAGGTCTATTTCTGCTGAAGACACCAGTATTTGTCCCATTGCTGTGGGCTTTAAACTCACCAAGTTATGCATTTTTGAAATGTTGCTCTGCTGTAAATTAAAAGTAACGTCGGATTTTCTGAAGCTGTACATTTCAGTTGTTATCTCAGTTGTTACTTGGTCTAGAAAGCTGTGCATAGGCTCGTTGGAAAGGTCTATTTATGCTGAAGACACCAGTATTTGTCCCATTGCTGTGGGCTTTAAACTCACCAAGTTATGCATTTTTGAAATGTTGCTCTGCTGTAAATTAAAAGTAACGTCGGATTTTCTGAAGCTGTACATTTCAGTTGTTATCTCAGTTGTTACTTGGTCTAGAAAGCTGTGCATAGGCTCGTTGGAAAGGTCTATTTCTGCTGAAGACACCAGTATTTGTCCCATTGCTGTGGGCTTTAAACTCACCAAGTTATGCATTTTTGAAATGTGGCAGCTGCTTTAAGTTACCATTAAAAGTAACGTCGGATTTTCTGAAGCTGTACATTTCAGTTGTTATCTCAGTTGTTACTTGGTCTAGAAAGCTGTGCATAGGCTCGTTGGAAAGGTCTATTTATGCTGAAGACACCAGTATTTGTCCCATTGCTGTGGGCTTTAAACTCACCAAGTTATGCATTTTTGAAATGTTGCTCTGCTGTAAATTACCATTAAAAGTAACGTCGGATTTTCTGAAGCTGTACATTTCAGTTGTTATCTCAGTTGTTACTTGGTCTAGAAAGCTGTGCATAGGCTCGTTGGAAAGGTCTATTTATGCTGAAGACACCAGTATTTGTCCCATTGCTGTGGGCTTTAAACTCACCAAGTTATGCATTTTTGAAATGTTGCTCTGCTGTAAATTAAAAGTAACGTCGGATTTTCTGAAGCTGTACATTTCAGTTGTTATCTCAGTTGTTACTTGGTCTAGAAAGCTGTGCATAGGCTCGTTGGAAAGGTCTATTTATGCTGAAGACACCAGTATTTGTCCCATTGCTGTGGGCTTTAAACTCACCAAGTTATGCATTTTTGAAATGTTGCTCTGCTGTAAATTAAAAGTAACGTCGGATTTTCTGAAGCTGTACATTTCAGTTGTTATCTCAGTTGTTACTTGGTCTAGAAAGCTGTGCATAGGCTCGTTGGAAAGGTCTATTTCTGCTGAAGACACCAGTATTTGTCCCATTGCTGTGGGCTTTAAACTCACCAAGTTATGCTGTTTTGAAATGTTGCTCTGCTGTAAATTAAAAGTAACGTCGGATTTTCTGAAGCTGTACATTTCAGTTGTTATCTCAGTTGTTACTTGGTCTAGAAAGCTGTGCATAGGCTCGTTGGAAAGGTCTATTTCTGCTGAAGACACCAGTATTTGTCCCATTGCTGTGGGCTTTAAACTCACCAAGTTATGCATTTTTGAAATGTTGCTCTGCTGTAAATTAAAAGTAACGTCGGATTTTCTGAAGCTGTACATTTCAGTTGTTATCTCAGTTGTTACTTGGTCTAGAAAGCTGTGCATAGGCTCGTTGGAAAGGTCTATTTCTGCTGAAGACACCAGTATTTGTCCCATTGCTGTGGGCTTTAAACTCACCAAGTTATGCATTTTTGAAATGTGGCAGCTGCTTTAAGTTACCATTAAAAGTAACGTCGGATTTTCTGAAGCTGTACATTTCAGTTGTTATCTCAGTTGTTACTTGGTCTAGAAAGCTGTGCATAGGCTCGTTGGAAAGGTCTATTTCTGCTGAAGACACCAGTATTTGTCCCATTGCTGTGGGCTTTAAACTCACCAAGTTATGCTGTTTTGAAATGTGGCAGCTGCTTTAAGTTACCATTAAAAGTAACGTCGGATTTTCTGAAGCTGTACATTTCAGTTGTTATCTCAGTTGTTACTTGGTCTAGAAAGCTGTGCATAGGCTCGTTGGAAAGGTCTATTTCTGCTGAAGACACCAGTATTTGTCCCATTGCTGTGGGCTTTAAACTCACCAAGTTATGCATTTTTGAAATGTTGCTCTGCTGTAAATTAAAAGTAACGTCGGATTTTCTGAAGCTGTACATTTCAGTTGTTATCTCAGTTGTTACTTGGTCTAGAAAGCTGTGCATAGGCTCGTTGGAAAGGTCTATTTCTGCTGAAGACACCAGTATTTGTCCCATTGCTGTGGGCTTTAAACTCACCAAGTTATGCTGTTTTGAAATGTTGCTCTGCTGTAAAATTAAAAGTAACGTCGGATTTTCTGAAGCTGTACATTTCAGTTGTTATCTCAGTTGTTACTTGGTCTAGAAAGCTGTGCATAGGCTCGTTGGAAAGGTCTATTTCTGCTGAAGACACCAGTATTTGTCCCATTGCTGTGGGCTTTAAACTCACCAAGTTATGCATTTTTGAAATGTTGCTCTGCTGTAAATTAAAAGTAACGTCGGATTTTCTGAAGCTGTACATTTCAGTTGTTATCTCAGTTGTTACTTGGTCTAGAAAGCTGTGCATAGGCTCGTTGGAAAGGTCTATTTATGCTGAAGACACCAGTATTTGTCCCATTGCTGTGGGCTTTAAACTCACCAAGTTATGCATTTTTGAAATGTTGCTCTGCTGTAAATTAAAAGTAACGTCGGATTTTCTGAAGCTGTACATTTCAGTTGTTATCTCAGTTGTTACTTGGTATAGAAAGCTGTGCATAGGCTCGTTGGAAAGGTCTATTTCTGCTGAAGACACCAGTATTTGTCCCATTGCTGTGGGCTTTAAACTCACCAAGTTATGCATTTTTGAAATGTGGCAGATGCTTTAAGTTACCATTAAAAGTAACGTCGGATTTTCTGAAGCTGTACATTTCAGTTGTTATCTCAGTTGTTACTTGGACTAGAAAGCTGTGCATAGGCTCGTTGGAAAGGTCTATTTCTGCTGAAGACACCAGTATTTGTCTCATTGCTGTGGGCTTTAAACTCACCAAGTTATGCATTTTTGAAATGTTGCTCTGCTGTAAATTAAAAGTAACGTCGGATATTCTGAAGCTGTACATTTCAGTTGTTATCTCAGTTGTTACTTGGTCTAGAAAGCTGTGCATAGGCTCGTTGGAAAGGTCTATTTCTGCTGAAGACACCAGTATTTGTCCCATTGCTGTGGGCTTTAAACTCACCAAGTTATGCATTTTTGAAATGTTGCTCTGCTTTAAGTTACCATTAAAAGTAACGTCGGATTTTCTGAAGCTGTACATTTCAGTTGTTATCTCAGTTGTTACTTGGTCTAGAAAGCTGTGCATAGGCTCGTTGGAAAGGTCTATTTCTGCTGAAGACACCAGTATTTGTCCCATTGCTGTGGGCTTTAAACTCACCAAGTTATGCATTTTTGAAATGTTGCTCTGCTGTAAATTAAAAGTAACGTCGGATTTTCTGAAGCTGTACATTTCAGTTGTTATCTCAGTTGTTACTTGGTCTAGAAAGCTGTGCATAGGCTCGTTGGAAAGGTCTATTTCTGCTGAAGACACCAGTATTTGTCTCATTGCTGTGGGCTTTAAACTCACCAAGTTATGCTGTTTTGAAATGTTGCTCTGCTGTAAATTAAAAGTAACGTCGGATTTTCTGAAGCTGTACATTTCAGTTGTTATCTCAGTTGTTACTTGGTCTAGAAAGCTGTGCATAGGCTCGTTGGAAAGGTCTATTTATGCTGAAGACACCAGTATTTGTCCCATTGCTGTGGGCTTTAAACTCACCAAGTTATGCATTTTTGAAATGTTGCTCTGCTGTAAATTAAAAGTAACGTCGGATTTTCTGAAGCTGTACATTTCAGTTGTTATCTCAGTTGTTACTTGGTCTAGAAAGCTGTGCATAGGCTCGTTGGAAAGGTCTATTTCTGCTGAAGACACCAGTATTTGTCCCATTGCTGTGGGCTTTAAACTCACCAAGTTATGCATTTTTGAAATGTTGCTCTGCTGTAAATTAAAAGTAACGTCGGATTTTCTGAAGCTGTACATTTCAGTTGTTATCTCAGTTGTTACTTGGTCTAGAAAGCTGTGCATAGGCTCGTTGGAAAGGTCTATTTCTGCTGAAGACACCAGTATTTGTCCCATTGCTGTGGGCTTTAAACTCACCAAGTTATGCATTTTTGAAATGTTGCTCTGCTGTAAATTAAAAGTAACGTCGGATTTTCTGAAGCTGTACATTTCAGTTGTTATCTCAGTTGTTACTTGGTCTAGAAAGCTGTGCATAGGCTCGTTGGAAAGGTCTATTTCTGCTGAAGACACCAGTATTTGTCCCATTGCTGTGGGCTTTAAACTCACCAAGTTATGCATTTTTGAAATGTTGCTCTGCTGTAAATTAAAAGTAACGTCGGATTTTCTGAAGCTGTACATTTCAGTTGTTATCTCAGTTGTTACTTGGTCTAGAAAGCTGTGCATAGGCTCGTTGGAAAGGTCTATTTCTGCTGAAGACACCAGTATTTGTCCCATTGCTGTGGGCTTTAAACTCACCAAGTTATGCATTTTTGAAATGTTGCTCTGCTGTAAATTAAAAGTAACGTCGGATTTTCTGAAGCTGTACATTTCAGTTGTTATCTCAGTTGTTACTTGGTCTAGAAAGCTGTGCATAGGCTCGTTGGAAAGGTCTATTTCTGCTGAAGACACCAGTATTTGTCTCATTGCTGTGGGCTTTAAACTCACCAAGTTATGCTGTTTTGAAATGTTGCTCTGCTGTAAATTAAAAGTAACGTCGGATCTTCTGAAGCTGTACATTTCAGTTGTTATCTCAGTTGTTACTTGGTCTAGAAAGCTGTGCATAGGCTCGTTGGAAAGGTCTATTTATGCTGAAGACACCAGTATTTGTCCCATTGCTGTGGGCTTTAAACTCACCAAGTTATGCATTTTTGAAATGTTGCTCTGCTGTAAATTAAAAGTAACGTCGGATTTTCTGAAGCTGTACATTTCAGTTGTTATCTCAGTTGTTACTTGGTCTAGAAAGCTGTGCATAGGCTCGTTGGAAAGGTCTATTTCTGCTGAAGACACCAGTATTTGTCCCATTGCTGTGGGCTTTAAACTCACCAAGTTATGCATGTTTTGAAATGTTGCTCTGCTGTAAATTAAAAGTAACGTCGGATTTTCTGAAGCTGTACATTTCAGTTGTTATCTCAGTTGTTACTTGGTCTAGAAAGCTGTGCATAGGCTCGTTGGAAAGGTCTATTTATGCTGAAGACACCAGTATTTGTCCCATTGCTGTGGGCTTTAAACTCACCAAGTTATGCATTTTTGAAATGTTGCTCTGCTGTAAATTAAAAGTAACGTCGGATTTTCTGAAGCTGTACATTTCAGTTGTTATCTCAGTTGTTACTTGGTCTAGAAAGCTGTGCATAGGCTCGTTGGAAAGGTCTATTTATGCTGAAGACACCAGTATTTGTCTCATTGCTGTGGGCTTTAAACTCACCAAGTTATGCTGTTTTGAAATGTGGCAGCTGCTTTAAGTTACCATTAAAAGTAACGTCGGATTTTCTGAAGCTGTACATTTCAGTTGTTATCTCAGTTGTTACTTGGTCTAGAAAGCTGTGCATAGGCTCGTTGGAAAGGTCTATTTATGCTGAAGACACCAGTATTTGTCCCATTGCTGTGGGCTTTAAACTCACCAAGTTATGCATTTTTGAAATGTTGCTCTGCTGTAAATTAAAAGTAACGTCGGATTTTCTGAAGCTGTACATTTCAGTTGTTATCTCAGTTGTTACTTGGTCTAGAAAGCTGTGCATAGGCTCGTTGGAAAGGTCTATTTCTGCTGAAGACACCAGTATTTGTCCCATTGCTGTGGGCTTTAAACTCACCAAGTTATGCATTTTTGAAATGTTGCTCTGCTGTAAATTAAAAGTAACGTCGGATTTTCTGAAGCTGTACATTTCAGTTGTTATCTCAGTTGTTACTTGGTCTAGAAAGCTGTGCATAGGCTCGTTGGAAAGGTCTATTTCTGCTGAAGACACCAGTATTTGTCCCATTGCTGTGGGCTTTAAACTCACCAAGTTATGCATTTTTGAAATGTGGCAGCTGCTTTAAGTTACCATTAAAAGTAACGTCGGATTTTCTGAAGCTGTACATTTCAGTTGTTATCTCAGTTGTTACTTGGTCTAGAAAGCTGTGCATAGGCTCGTTGGAAAGGTCTATTTTGCTGAAGCTATTTTGCTGAAGACACCAGTATTTGTCCCATTGCTGTGGGCTTTAAACTCACCAAGTTATGCATTTTTGAAATGTTGCTCTGCTGTAAATTAAAAGTAACGTCGGATTTTCTGAAGCTGTACATTTCAGTTGTTATCTCAGTTGTTACTTGGTCTAGAAAGCTGTGCATAGGCTCGTTGGAAAGGTCTATTTATGCTGAAGACACCAGTATTTGTCTCATTGCTGTGGGCTTTAAACTCACCAAGTTATGCTGTTTTGAAATGTGGCTCTGCTTTAAGTTACCATTAAAAGTAACGTCGGATTTTCTGAAGCTGTACATTTCAGTTGTTATCTCAGTTGTTACTTGGTCTAGAAAGCTGTGCATAGGCTCGTTGGAAAGGTCTATTTATGCTGAAGACACCAGTATTTGTCCCATTGCTGTGGGCTTTAAACTCACCAAGTTATGCATTTTTGAAATGT
This sequence comes from Valencia hispanica, assembly GCA_963556495.2. Classification (NCBI taxonomy): domain Eukaryota; kingdom Metazoa; phylum Chordata; class Actinopteri; order Cyprinodontiformes; family Valenciidae; genus Valencia; species Valencia hispanica. Next base: position 26,812 of record OY747721.1, on the reverse strand, counting down.
TGCTCTGCTGTAAATTAAAAGTAACGTCGGATTTTCTGAAGCTGTACATTTCAGTTGTTATCTCAGTTGTTACTTGGTCTAGAAAGCTGTGCATAGGCTCGTTGGAAAGGTCTATTTCTGCTGAAGACACCAGTATTTGTCCCATTGCTGTGGGCTTTAAACTCACCAAGTTATGCTGTTTTGAAATGTGGCAGCTGCTTTAAGTTACCATTAAAAGTAACGTCGGATTTTCTGAAGCTGTACATTTCAGTTGTTATCTCAGTTGTTACTTGGTCTAGAAAGCTGTGCATAGGCTCGTTGGAAAGGTCTATTTCTGCTGAAGACACCAGTATTTGTCCCATTGCTGTGGGCTTTAAACTCACCAAGTTATGCATTTTTGAAATGTTGCTCTGCTGTAAATTAAAAGTAACGTCGGATTTTCTGAAGCTGTACATTTCAGTTGTTATCTCAGTTGTTACTTGGTCTAGAAAGCTGTGCATAGGCTCGTTGGAAAGGTCTATTTCTGCTGAAGACACCAGTATTTGTCCCATTGCTGTGGGCTTTAAACTCACCAAGTTATGCATTTTTGAAATGTTGCTCTGCTGTAAATTAAAAGTAACGTCGGATTTTCTGAAGCTGTACATTTCAGTTGTTATCTCAGTTGTTACTTGGTCTAGAAAGCTGTGCATAGGCTCGTTGGAAAGGTCTATTTATGCTGAAGACACCAGTATTTGTCCCATTGCTGTGGGCTTTAAACTCACCAAGTTATGCATTTTTGAAATGTGGCAGCTGCTTTAAGTTACCATTAAAAGTAACGTCGGATTTTCTGAAGCTGTACATTTCAGTTGTTATCTCAGTTGTTACTTGGTCTAGAAAGCTGTGCATAGGCTCGTTGGAAAGGTCTATTTCTGCTGAAGACACCAGTATTTGTCTCATTGCTGTGGGCTTTAAACTCACCAAGTTATGCTGTTTTGAAATGTGGCAGCTGCTGTAAGTTACCATTAAAAGTAACGTCGGATTTTCTGAAGCTGTACATTTCAGTTGTTATCTCAGTTGTTACTTGGTCTAGAAAGCTGTGCATAGGCTCGTTGGAAAGGTCTATTTATGCTGAAGACACCAGTATTTGTCCCATTGCTGTGGGCTTTAAACTCACCAAGTTATGCATTTTTGAAATGTTGCTCTGCTGTAAATTAAAAGTAACGTCGGATTTTCTGAAGCTGTACATTTCAGTTGTTATCTCAGTTGTTACTTGGTCTAGAAAGCTGTGCATAGGCTCGTTGGAAAGGTCTATTTCTGCTGAAGACACCAGTATTTGTCCCATTGCTGTGGGCTTTAAACTCACCAAGTTATGCATTTTTGAAATGTTGCTCTGCTGTAAATTAAAAGTAACGTCGGATTTTCTGAAGCTGTACATTTCAGTTGTTATCTCAGTTGTTACTTGGTCTAGAAAGCTGTGCATAGGCTCGTTGGAAAGGTCTATTTCTGCTGAAGACACCAGTATTTGTCCCATTGCTGTGGGCTTTAAACTCACCAAGTTATGCATTTTTGAAATGTTGCTCTGCTGTAAATTAAAAGTAACGTCGGATTTTCTGAAGCTGTACATTTCAGTTGTTATCTCAGTTGTTACTTGGTCTAGAAAGCTGTGCATAGGCTCGTTGGAAAGGTCTATTTCTGCTGAAGACACCAGTATTTGTCCCATTGCTGTGGGCTTTAAACTCACCAAGTTATGCATTTTTGAAATGTGGCTCTGCTTTAAGTTACCATTAAAAGTAACGTCGGATTTTCTGAAGCTGTACATTTCAGTTGTTATCTCAGTTGTTACTTGGTCTAGAAAGCTGTGCATAGGCTCGTTGGAAAGGTCTATTTCTGCTGAAGACACCAGTATTTGTCCCATTGCTGTGGGCTTTAAACTCACCAAGTTATGCATTTTTGAAATGTTGCTCTGCTGTAAATTAAAAGTAACGTCGGATTTTCTGAAGCTGTACATTTCAGTTGTTATCTCAGTTGTTACTTGGTCTAGAAAGCTGTGCATAGGCTCGTTGGAAAGGTCTATTTCTGCTGAAGACACCAGTATTTGTCCCATTGCTGTGGGCTTTAAACTCACCAAGTTATGCATTTTTGAAATGTTGCTCTGCTGTAAATTAAAAGTAACGTCGGATTTTCTGAAGCTGTACATTTCAGTTGTTATCTCAGTTGTTACTTGGTCTAGAAAGCTGTGCATAGGCTCGTTGGAAAGGTCTATTTATGCTGAAGACACCAGTATTTGTCCCATTGCTGTGGGCTTTAAACTCACCAAGTTATGCATTTTTGAAATGTTGCTCTGCTGTAAATTAAAAGTAACGTCGGATTTTCTGAAGCTGTACATTTCAGTTGTTATCTCAGTTGTTACTTGGTCTAGAAAGCTGTGCATAGGCTCGTTGGAAAGGTCTATTTCTGCTGAAGACACCAGTATTTGTCCCATTGCTGTGGGCTTTAAACTCACCAAGTTATGCATTTTTGAAATGTTGCTCTGCTGTAAATTAAAAGTAACGTCGGATTTTCTGAAGCTGTACATTTCAGTTGTTATCTCAGTTGTTACTTGGTCTAGAAAGCTGTGCATAGGCTCGTTGGAAAGGTCTATTTATGCTGAAGACACCAGTATTTGTCCCATTGCTGTGGGCTTTAAACTCACCAAGTTATGCATTTTTGAAATGTTGCTCTGCTGTAAATTAAAAGTAACGTCGGATTTTCTGAAGCTGTACATTTCAGTTGTTATCTCAGTTGTTACTTGGTCTAGAAAGCTGTGCATAGGCTCGTTGGAAAGGTCTATTTATGCTGAAGACACCAGTATTTGTCCCATTGCTGTGGGCTTTAAACTCACCAAGTTATGCATTTTTGAAATGTTGCTCTGCTGTAAATTAAAAGTAACGTCGGATTTTCTGAAGCTGTACATTTCAGTTGTTATCTCAGTTGTTACTTGGTCTAGAAAGCTGTGCATAGGCTCGTTGGAAAGGTCTATTTCTGCTGAAGACACCAGTATTTGTCCCATTGCTGTGGGCTTTAAACTCACCAAGTTATGCATTTTTGAAATGTTGCTCTGCTGTAAATTAAAAGTAACGTCGGATTTTCTGAAGCTGTACATTTCAGTTGTTATCTCAGTTGTTACTTGGTCTAGAAAGCTGTGCATAGGCTCGTTGGAAAGGTCTATTTCTGCTGAAGACACCAGTATTTGTCTCATTGCTGTGGGCTTTAAACTCACCAAGTTATGCTGTTTTGAAATGTGGCTCTGCTTTAAGTTACCATTAAAAGTAACGTCGGATTTTCTGAAGCTGTACATTTCAGTTGTTATCTCAGTTGTTACTTGGACTAGAAAGCTGTGCATAGGCTCGTTGGAAAGGTCTATTTATGCTGAAGACACCAGTATTTGTCCCATTGCTGTGGGCTTTAAACTCACCAAGTTATGCATTTTTGAAATGTTGCTCTGCTGTAAATTAAAAGTAACGTCGGATTTTCTGAAGCTGTACATTTCAGTTGTTATCTCAGTTGTTACTTGGTCTAGAAAGCTGTGCATAGGCTCGTTGGAAAGGTCTATTTCTGCTGAAGACACCAGTATTTGTCTCATTGCTGTGGGCTTTAAACTCACCAAGTTATGCTGTTTTGAAATGTGGCAGATGCTGTAAGTTACCATTAAAAGTAACGTCGGATTTTCTGAAGCTGTACATTTCAGTTGTTATCTCAGTTGTTACTTGGTCTAGAAAGCTGTGCATAGGCTCGTTGGAAAGGTCTATTTCTGCTGAAGACACCAGTATTTGTCTCATTGCTGTGGGCTTTAAACTCACCAAGTTATGCATTTTTGAAATGTTGCTCTGCTGTAAATTAAAAGTAACGTCGGATTTCTGAAGCTGTACATTTCAGTTGTTATCTCAGTTGTTACTTGGTCTAGACAGCTGTGCATAGGCTCGTTGGAAAGGTCTATTTCTGCTGAAGACACCAGTATTTGTCCCATTGCTGTGGGCTTTAAACTCACCAAGTTATGCATTTTTGAAATGTTGCTCTGCTGTAAATTAAAAGTAACGTCGGATTTTCTGAAGCTGTACATTTCAGTTGTTATCTCAGTTGTTACTTGGTCTAGAAAGCTGTGCATAGGCTCGTTGGAAAGGTCTATTTCTGCTGAAGACACCAGTATTTGTCTCATTGCTGTGGGCTTTAAACTCACCAAGTTATGCTGTTTTGAAATGTGGCAGCTGCTTTAAATTACCATTAAAAGTAACGTCGGATTTTCTGAAGCTGTACATTTCAGTTGTTATCTCACTTGTTACTTGGTCTAGAAAGCTGTGCATAGGCTCGTTGGAAAGGTCTATTTCTGCTGAAGACACCAGTATTTGTCCCATTGCTGTGGGCTTTAAACTCACCAAGTTATGCATTTTTGAAATGTTGCTCTGCTGTAAATTAAAAGTAACGTCGGATTTTCTGAAGCTGTACATTTCAGTTGTTATCTCAGTTGTTACTTGGTCTAGAAAGCTGTGCATAGGCTCGTTGGAAAGGTCTATTTCTGCTGAAGACACCAGTATTTGTCTCATTGCTGTGGGCTTTAAACTCACCAAGTTATGCTGTTTTGAAATGTGGCAGCTGCTGTAAGTTACCATTAAAAGTAACGTCGGATCTTCTGAAGCTGTACATTTCAGTTGTTATCTCAGTTGTTACTTGGACTAGAAAGCTGTGCATAGGCTCGTTGGAAAGGTCTATTTATGCTGAAGACACCAGTATTTGTCCCATTGCTGTGGGCTTTAAACTCACCAAGTTATGCATTTTTGAAATGTTGCTCTGCTGTAAATTAAAAGTAACGTCGGATATTCTGAAGCTGTACATTTCAGTTGTTATCTCAGTTGTTACTTGGTCTAGAAAGCTGTGCATAGGCTCGTTGGAAAGGTCTATTTCTGCTGAAGACACCAGTATTTGTCTCATTGCTGTGGGCTTTAAACTCACCAAGTTATGCTGTTTTGAAATGTGGCAGATGCTTTAAGTTACCATTAAAAGTAACGTCGGATTTTCTGAAGCTGTACATTTCAGTTGTTATCTCAGTTGTTACTTGGTCTAGAAAGCTGTGCATAGGCTCGTTGGAAAGGTCTATTTCTGCTGAAGACACCAGTATTTGTCCCATTGCTGTGGGCTTTAAACTCACCAAGTTATGCATTTTTGAAATGTTGCTCTGCTTTAAGTTACCATTAAAAGTAACGTCGGATTTTCTGAAGCTGTACATTTCAGTTGTTATCTCAGTTGTTACTTGGTCTAGAAAGCTGTGCATAGGCTCGTTGGAAAGGTCTATTTATGCTGAAGACACCAGTATTTGTCCCATTGCTGTGGGCTTTAAACTCACCAAGTTATGCATTTTTGAAATGTTGCTCTGCTGTAAATTAAAAGTAACGTCGGATTTTCTGAAGCTGTACATTTCAGTTGTTATCTCAGTTGTTACTTGGTCTAGAAAGCTGTGCATAGGCTCGTTGGAAAGGTCTATTTATGCTGAAGACACCAGTATTTGTCCCATTGCTGTGGGCTTTAAACTCACCAAGTTATGCATTTTTGAAATGTTGCTCTGCTGTAAATTAAAAGTAACGTCGGATTTTCTGAAGCTGTACATTTCAGTTGTTATCTCAGTTGTTACTTGGTCTAGAAAGCTGTGCATAGGCTCGTTGGAAAGGTCTATTTATGCTGAAGACACCAGTATTTGTCCCATTGCTGTGGGCTTTAAACTCACCAAGTTATGCATTTTTGAAATGTTGCTCTGCTTTAAGTTACCATTAAAAGTAACGTCGGATTTTCTGAAGCTGTACATTTCAGTTGTTATCTCAGTTGTTACTTGGTCTAGAAAGCTGTGCATAGGCTCGTTGGAAAGGTCTATTTCTGCTGAAGACACCAGTATTTGTCCCATTGCTGTGGGCTTTAAACTCACCAAGTTATGCATTTTTGAAATGTTGCTCTGCTGTAAATTAAAAGTAACGTCGGATTTTCTGAAGCTGTACATTTCAGTTGTTATCTCAGTTGTTACTTGGTCTAGAAAGCTGTGCATAGGCTCGTTGGAAAGGTCTATTTCTGCTGAAGACACCAGTATTTGTCCCATTGCTGTGGGCTTTAAACTCACCAAGTTATGCATTTTTGAAATGTTGCTCTGCTGTAAATTAAAAGTAACGTCGGATTTTCTGAAGCTGTACATTTCAGTTGTTATCTCAGTTGTTACTTGGTCTAGAAAGCTGTGCATAGGCTCGTTGGAAAGGTCTATTTATGCTGAAGACACCAGTATTTGTCCCATTGCTGTGGGCTTTAAACTCACCAAGTTATGCATTTTTGAAATGTTGCTCTGCTGTAAATTAAAAGTAACGTCGGATTTTCTGAAGCTGTACATTTCAGTTGTTATCTCAGTTGTTACTTGGTCTAGAAAGCTGTGCATAGGCTCGTTGGAAAGGTCTATTTCTGCTGAAGACACCAGTATTTGTCCCATTGCTGTGGGCTTTAAACTCACCAAGTTATGCATTTTTGAAATGTTGCTCTGCTGTAAATTAAAAGTAACGTCGGATTTTCTGAAGCTGTACATTTCAGTTGTTATCTCAGTTGTTACTTGGTCTAGAAAGCTGTGCATAGGCTCGTTGGAAAGGTCTATTTCTGCTGAAGACACCAGTATTTGTCCCATTGCTGTGGGCTTTAAACTCACCAAGTTATGCATTTTTGAAATGTTGCTCTGCTGTAAATTAAAAGTAACGTCGGATTTTCTGAAGCTGTACATTTCAGTTGTTATCTCAGTTGTTACTTGGTCTAGAAAGCTGTGCATAGGCTCGTTGGAAAGGTCTATTTCTGCTGAAGACACCAGTATTTGTCCCATTGCTGTGGGCTTTAAACTCACCAAGTTATGCTGTTTTGAAATGTGGCAGCTGCTTTAAGTTACCATTAAAAGTAACGTCGGATTTTCTGAAGCTGTACATTTCAGTTGTTATCTCAGTTGTTACTTGGTCTAGAAAGCTGTGCATAGGCTCGTTGGAAAGGTCTATTTCTGCTGAAGACACCAGTATTTGTCCCATTGCTGTGGGCTTTAAACTCACCAAGTTATGCATTTTTGAAATGTTGCTCTGCTGTAAATTAAAAGTAACGTCGGATTTTCTGAAGCTGTACATTTCAGTTGTTATCTCAGTTGTTACTTGGTCTAGAAAGCTGTGCATAGGCTCGTTGGAAAGGTCTATTTCTGCTGAAGACACCAGTATTTGTCTCATTGCTGTGGGCTTTAAACTCACCAAGTTATGCATTTTTGAAATGTTGCTCTGCTGTAAATTAAAAGTAACGTCGGATTTTCTGAAGCTGTACATTTCAGTTGTTATCTCAGTTGTTACTTGGTCTAGAAAGCTGTGCATAGGCTCGTTGGAAAGGTCTATTTCTGCTGAAGACACCAGTATTTGTCCCATTGCTGTGGGCTTTAAACTCACCAAGTTATGCATTTTTGAAATGTTGCTCTGCTGTAAGTTACCATTAAAAGTAACGTCGGATTTTCTGAAGCTGTACATTTCAGTTGTTATCTCAGTTGTTACTTGGTCTAGAAAGCTGTGCATAGGCTCGTTGGAAAGGTCTATTTCTGCTGAAGACACCAGTATTTGTCCCATTGCTGTGGGCTTTAAACCTGCTTTAAGTTACCATTAAAAGTAACGTCGGATTTTCTGAAGCTGTACATTTCAGTTGTTATCTCAGTTGTTACTTGGACTAGAAAGCTGTGCATAGGCTCGTTGGAAAGGTCTATTTATGCTGAAGACACCAGTATTTGTCTCATTGCTGTGGGCTTTAAACTCACCAAGTTATGCATTTTTGAAATGTTGCTCTGCTGTAAATTAAAAGTAACGTCGGATTTTCTGAAGCTGTACATTTCAGTTGTTATCTCAGTTGTTACTTGGTCTAGAAAGCTGTGCATAGGCTCGTTGGAAAGGTCTATTTCTGCTGAAGACACCAGTATTTGTCCCATTGCTGTGGGCTTTAAACTCACCAAGTTATGCATTTTTGAAATGTTGCTCTGCTTTAAGTTACCATTAAAAGTAACGTCGGATTTTCTGAAGCTGTACATTTCAGTTGTTATCTCAGTTGTTACTTGGTCTAGAAAGCTGTGCATAGGCTCGTTGGAAAGGTCTATTTATGCTGAAGACACCAGTATTTGTCCCATTGCTGTGGGCTTTAAACTCACCAAGTTATGCATTTTTGAAATGTTGCTCTGCTGTAAATTAAAAGTAACGTCGGATTTTCTGAAGCTGTACATTTCAGTTGTTATCTCAGTTGTTACTTGGTCTAGAAAGCTGTGCATAGGCTCGTTGGAAAGGTCTATTTCTGCTGAAGACACCAGTATTTGTCCCATTGCTGTGGGCTTTAAACTCACCAAGTTATGCATTTTTGAAATGTTGCTCTGCTGTAAATTAAAAGTAACGTCGGATTTTCTGAAGCTGTACATTTCAGTTGTTATCTCAGTTGTTACTTGGACTAGAAAGCTGTGCATAGGCTCGTTGGAAAGGTCTATTTCTGCTGAAGACACCAGTATTTGTCTCATTGCTGTGGGCTTTAAACTCACCAAGTTATGCATTTTTGAAATGTTGCTCTGCTGTAAATTAAAAGTAACGTCGGATTTTCTGAAGCTGTACATTTCAGTTGTTATCTCAGTTGTTACTTGGTCTAGAAAGCTGTGCATAGGCTCGTTGGAAAGGTCTATTTCTGCTGAAGACACCAGTATTTGTCCCATTGCTGTGGGCTTTAAACTCACCAAGTTATGCATTTTTGAAATGTTGCTCTGCTGTAAATTAAAAGTAACGTCGGATTTTCTGAAGCTGTACATTTCAGTTGTTATCTCAGTTGTTACTTGGTCTAGAAAGCTGTGCATAGGCTCGTTGGAAAGGTCTATTTCTGCTGAAGACACCAGTATTTGTCCCATTGCTGTGGGCTTTAAACTCACCAAGTTATGCATTTTTGAAATGTTGCTCTGCTGTAAATTAAAAGTAACGTCGGATTTTCTGAAGCTGTACATTTCAGTTGTTATCTCAGTTGTTACTTGGTCTAGAAAGCTGTGCATAGGCTCGTTGGAAAGGTCTATTTATGCTGAAGACACCAGTATTTGTCCCATTGCTGTGGGCTTTAAACTCACCAAGTTATGCATTTTTGAAATGTTGCTCTGCTGTAAATTAAAAGTAACGTCGGATTTTCTGAAGCTGTACATTTCAGTTGTTATCTCAGTTGTTACTTGGTCTAGAAAGCTGTGCATAGGCTCGTTGGAAAGGTCTATTTCTGCTGAAGACACCAGTATTTGTCCCATTGCTGTGGGCTTTAAACTCACCAAGTTATGCATTTTTGAAATGTGGCTCTGCTGTAAGTTAATTAAAAGTAACGTCGGATTTTCTGAAGCTGTACATTTCAGTTGTTATCTCAGTTGTTACTTGGTCTAGAAAGCTGTGCATAGGCTCGTTGGAAAGGTCTATTTCTGCTGAAGACACCAGTATTTGTCCCATTGCTGTGGGCTTTAAACTCACCAAGTTATGCATTTTTGAAATGTTGCTCTGCTGTAAATTAAAAGTAACGTCGGATTTTCTGAAGCTGTACATTTCAGTTGTTATCTCAGTTGTTACTTGGTCTAGAAAGCTGTGCATAGGCTCGTTGGAAAGGTCTATTTCTGCTGAAGACACCAGTATTTGTCCCATTGCTGTGGGCTTTAAACTCACCAAGTTATGCATTTTTGAAATGTTGCTCTGCTGTAAATTAAAAGTAACGTCGGATTTTCTGAAGCTGTACATTTCAGTTGTTATCTCAGTTGTTACTTGGTCTAGAAAGCTGTGCATAGGCTCGTTGGAAAGGTCTATTTCTGCTGAAGACACCAGTATTTGTCCCATTGCTGTGGGCTTTAAACTCACCAAGTTATGCATTTTTGAAATGTTGCATCTGCTGTAAATTAAAAGTAACGTCGGATTTTCTGAAGCTGTACATTTCAGTTGTTATCTCAGTTGTTACTTGGTCTAGAAAGCTGTGCATAGGCTCGTTGGAAAGGTCTATTTCTGCTGAAGACACCAGTATTTGTCCCATTGCTGTGGGCTTTAAACTCACCAAGTTATGCATTTTTGAAATGTTGCTCTGCTGTAAATTAAAAGTAACGTCGGATTTTCTGAAGCTGTACATTTCAGTTGTTATCTCAGTTGTTACTTGGTCTAGAAAGCTGTGCATAGGCTCGTTGGAAAGGTCTATTTCTGCTGAAGACACCAGTATTTGTCCCATTGCTGTGGGCTTTAAACTCACCAAGTTATGCATTTTTGAAATGTTGCTCTGCTGTAAATTAAAAGTAACGTCGGATTTTCTGAAGCTGTACATTTCAGTTGTTATCTCAGTTGTTACTTGGTCTAGAAAGCTGTGCATAGGCTCGTTGGAAAGGTCTATTTCTGCTGAAGACACCAGTATTTGTCCCATTGCTGTGGGCTTTAAACTCACCAAGTTATGCATTTTTGAAATGTTGCTCTGCTGTAAATTAAAAGTAACGTCGGATTTTCTGAAGCTGTACATTTCAGTTGTTATCTCAGTTGTTACTTGGTCTAGAAAGCTGTGCATAGGCTCGTTGGAAAGGTCTATTTCTGCTGAAGACACCAGTATTTGTCCCATTGCTGTGGGCTTTAAACTCACCAAGTTATGCATTTTTGAAATGTTGCTCTGCTGTAAATTAAAAGTAACGTCGGATTTTCTGAAGCTGTACATTTCAGTTGTTATCTCAGTTGTTACTTGGTCTAGAAAGCTGTGCATAGGCTCGTTGGAAAGGTCTATTTATGCTGAAGACACCAGTATTTGTCCCATTGCTGTGGGCTTTAAACTCACCAAGTTATGCATTTTTGAAATGTTGCTCTGCTGTAAATTAAAAGTAACGTCGGATTTTCTGAAGCTGTACATTTCAGTTGTTATCTCAGTTGTTACTTGGTCTAGAAAGCTGTGCATAGGCTCGTTGGAAAGGTCTATTTCTGCTGAAGACACCAGTATTTGTCTCATTGCTGTGGGCTTTAAACTCACCAAGTTATGCTGTTTTGAAATGTGGCTCTGCTTTAAGTTACCATTAAAAGTAACGTCGGATTTTCTGAAGCTGTACATTTCAGTTGTTATCTCAGTTGTTACTTGGTCTAGAAAGCTGTGCATAGGCTCGTTGGAAAGGTCTATTTCTGCTGAAGACACCAGTATTTGTCCCATTGCTGTGGGCTTTAAACTCACCAAGTTATGCATTTTTGAAATGTTGCTCTGCTGTAAATTAAAAGTAACGTCGGATTTTCTGAAGCTGTACATTTCAGTTGTTATCTCAGTTGTTACTTGGTCTAGAAAGCTGTGCATAGGCTCGTTGGAAAGGTCTATTTCTGCTGAAGACACCAGTATTTGTCCCATTGCTGTGGGCTTTAAACTCACCAAGTTATGCATTTTTGAAATGTTGCTCTGCTGTAAATTAAAAGTAACGTCGGATTTTCTGAAGCTGTACATTTCAGTTGTTATCTCAGTTGTTACTTGGTCTAGAAAGCTGTGCATAGGCTCGTTGGAAAGGTCTATTTCTGCTGAAGACACCAGTATTTGTCCCATTGCTGTGGGCTTTAAACTCACCAAGTTATGCATTTTTGAAATGTTGCTCTGCTGTAAATTAAAAGTAACGTCGGATTTTCTGAAGCTGTACATTTCAGTTGTTATCTCAGTTGTTACTTGGTCTAGAAAGCTGTGCATAGGCTCGTTGGAAAGGTCTATTTCTGCTGAAGACACCAGTATTTGTCCCATTGCTGTGGGCTTTAAACTCACCAAGTTATGCATTTTTGAAATGTGGCTCTGCTTTAAGTTACCATTAAAAGTAACGTCGGATTTTCTGAAGCTGTACATTTCAGTTGTTATCTCAGTTGTTACTTGGTCTAGAAAGCTGTGCATAGGCTCGTTGGAAAGGTCTATTTATGCTGAAGACACCAGTATTTGTCCCATTGCTGTGGGCTTTAAACTCACCAAGTTATGCATTTTTGAAATGTTGCTCTGCTGTAAATTAAAAGTAACGTCGGATTTTCTGAAGCTGTACATTTCAGTTGTTATCTCAGTTGTTACTTGGTCTAGAAAGCTGTGCATAGGCTCGTTGGAAAGGTCTATTTCTGCTGAAGACACCAGTATTTGTCTCATTGCTGTGGGCTTTAAACTCACCAAGTTATGCTGTTTTGAAATGTGGCAGCTGCTTTAAGTTACCATTAAAAGTAACGTCGGATTTTCTGAAGCTGTACATTTCAGTTGTTATCTCAGTTGTTACTTGGTCTAGAAAGCTGTGCATAGGCTCGTTGGAAAGGTCTATTTATGCTGAAGACACCAGTATTTGTCCCATTGCTGTGGGCTTTAAACTCACCAAGTTATGCATTTTTGAAATGTTGCTCTGCTGTAAATTAAAAGTAACGTCGGATTTTCTGAAGCTGTACATTTCAGTTGTTATCTCAGTTGTTACTTGGTCTAGAAAGCTGTGCATAGGCTCGTTGGAAAGGTCTATTTCTGCTGAAGACACCAGTATTTGTCTCATTGCTGTGGGCTTTAAACTCACCAAGTTATGCATTTTTGAAATGTGGCTCTGCTGTAAATTAAAAGTAACGTCGGATTTTCTGAAGCTGTACATTTCAGTTGTTATCTCAGTTGTTACTTGGTCTAGAAAGCTGTGCATAGGCTCGTTGGAAAGGTCTATTTATGCTGAAGACACCAGTATTTGTCCCATTGCTGTGGGCTTTAAACTCACCAAGTTATGCATTTTTGAAATGTTGCTCTGCTGTAAATTAAAAGTAACGTCGGATATTCTGAAGCTGTACATTTCAGTTGTTATCTCAGTTGTTACTTGGTCTAGAAAGCTGTGCATAGGCTCGTTGGAAAGGTCTATTTCTGCTGAAGACACCAGTATTTGTCTCATTGCTGTGGGCTTTAAACTCACCAAGTTATGCTGTTTTGAAATGTGGCAGATGCTGTAAGTTACCATTAAAAGTAACGTCGGATTTTCTGAAGCTGTACATTTCAGTTGTTATCTCAGTTGTTACTTGGTCTAGAAAGCTGTGCATAGGCTCGTTGGAAAGGTCTATTTCTGCTGAAGACACCAGTATTTGTCTCATTGCTGTGGGCTTTAAACTCACCAAGTTATGCTGTTTTGAAATGTGGCTCTGCTGTAAATTAAAAGTAACGTCGGATTTTCTGAAGCTGTACATTTCAGTTGTTATCTCAGTTGTTACTTGGACTAGAAAGCTGTGCATAGGCTCGTTGGAAAGGTCTATTTATGCTGAAGACACCAGTATTTGTCCCATTGCTGTGGGCTTTAAACTCACCAAGTTATGCATTTTTGAAATGTTGCTCTGCTTAAGTTACCATTAAAAGTAACGTCGGATATTCTGAAGCTGTACATTTCAGTTGTTATCTCAGTTGTTACTTGGTCTAGAAAGCTGTGCATAGGCTCGTTGGAAAGGTCTATTTCTGCTGAAGACACCAGTATTTGTCTCATTGCTGTGGGCTTTAAACTCACCAAGTTATGCTGTTTTGAAATGTGGCAGATGCTTTAAGTTACCATTAAAAGTAACGTCGGATTTTCTGAAGCTGTACATTTCAGTTGTTATCTCAGTTTTTACTTGGTCTAGAAAGCTGTGCATAGGCTCGTTGGAAAGGTCTATTTATGCTGAAGACACCAGTATTTGTCCCATTGCTGTGGGCTTTAAACTCACCAAGTTATGCATTTTTGAAATGTTGCTCTGCTGTAAGTTATTTAAAAGTAACGTCGGATTTTCTGAAGCTGTACATTTCAGTTGTTATCTCAGTTGTTACTTGGTCTAGAAAGCTGTGCATAGGCTCGTTGGAAAGGTCTATTTCTGCTGAAGACACCAGTATTTGTCCCATTGCTGTGGGCTTTAAACTCACCAAGTTATGCATTTTTGAAATGTTGCTCTGCTGTAAATTAAAAGTAACGTCGGATTTTCTGAAGCTGTACATTTCAGTTGTTATCTCAGTTGTTACTTGGTCTAGAAAGCTGTGCATAGGCTCGTTGGAAAGGTCTATTTCTGCTGAAGACACCAGTATTTGTCCCATTGCTGTGGGCTTTAAACTCACCAAGTTATGCATTTTTGAAATGTTGCTCTGCTGTAAATTAAAAGTAACGTCGGATTTTCTGAAGCTGTACATTTCAGTTGTTATCTCAGTTGTTACTTGGTCTAGAAAGCTGTGCATAGGCTCGTTGGAAAGGTCTATTTCTGCTGAAGACACCAGTATTTGTCCCATTGCTGTGGGCTTTAAACTCACCAAGTTATGCATTTTTGAAATGTTGCTCTGCTGTAAATTAAAAGTAACGTCGGATTTTCTGAAGCTGTACATTTCAGTTGTTATCTCAGTTGTTACTTGGTCTAGAAAGCTGTGCATAGGCTCGTTGGAAAGGTCTATTTCTGCTGAAGACACCAGTATTTGTCTCATTGCTGTGGGCTTTAAACTCACCAAGTTATGCTGTTTTGAAATGTGGCAGCTGCTTTAAGTTACCATTAAAAGTAACGTCGGATTTTCTGAAGCTGTACATTTCAGTTGTTATCTCAGTTGTTACTTGGTCTAGAAAGCTGTGCATAGGCTCGTTGGAAAGGTCTATTTCTGCTGAAGACACCAGTATTTGTCCCATTGCTGTGGGCTTTAAACTCACCAAGTTATGCATTTTTGAAATGTTGCTCTGCTGTAAATTAAAAGTAACGTCGGATTTTCTGAAGCTGTACATTTCAGTTGTTATCTCAGTTGTTACTTGGTCTAGAAAGCTGTGCATAGGCTCGTTGGAAAGGTCTATTTCTGCTGAAGACACCAGTATTTGTCCCATTGCTGTGGGCTTTAAACTCACCAAGTTATGCTGTTTTGAAATGTGGCTCTGCTTTAAGTTACCATTAAAAGTAACGTCGGATTTTCTGAAGCTGTACATTTCAGTTGTTATCTCAGTTGTTACTTGGTCTAGAAAGCTGTGCATAGGCTCGTTGGAAAGGTCTATTTCTGCTGAAGACACCAGTATTTGTCCCATTGCTGTGGGCTTTAAACTCACCAAGTTATGCATTTTTGAAATGTTGCTCTGCTGTAAATTAAAAGTAACGTCGGATTTTCTGAAGCTGTACATTTCAGTTGTTATCTCAGTTGTTACTTGGTCTAGAAAGCTGTGCATAGGCTCGTTGGAAAGGTCTATTTCTGCTGAAGACACCAGTATTTGTCCCATTGCTGTGGGCTTTAAACTCACCAAGTTATGCTTTTTGAAATGTTGCTCTGCTGTAAATTAAAAGTAACGTCGGATTTTCTGAAGCTGTACATTTCAGTTGTTATCTCAGTTGTTACTTGGTCTAGAAAGCTGTGCATAGGCTCGTTGGAAAGGTCTATTTCTGCTGAAGACACCAGTATTTGTCCCATTGCTGTGGGCTTTAAACTCACCAAGTTATGCATTTTTGAAATGTTGCTCTGCTGTAAATTAAAAGTAACGTCGGATTTTCTGAAGCTGTACATTTCAGTTGTTATCTCAGTTGTTACTTGGTCTAGAAAGCTGTGCATAGGCTCGTTGGAAAGGTCTATTTCTGCTGAAGACACCAGTATTTGTCCCATTGCTGTGGGCTTTAAACTCACCAAGTTATGCATTTTTGAAATGTTGCTCTGCTGTAAATTAAAAGTAACGTCGGATTTTCTGAAGCTGTACATTTCAGTTGTTATCTCAGTTGTTACTTGGTCTAGAAAGCTGTGCATAGGCTCGTTGGAAAGGTCTATTTCTGCTGAAGACACCAGTATTTGTCCCATTGCTGTGGGCTTTAAACTCACCAAGTTATGCATTTTTGAAATGTTGCTCTGCTGTAAGTTAAAAGTAACGTCGGATATTCTGAAGCTGTACATTTCAGTTGTTATCTCAGTTGTTACTTGGTCTAGAAAGCTGTGCATAGGCTCGTTGGAAAGGTCTATTTCTGCTGAAGACACCAGTATTTGTCTCATTGCTGTGGGCTTTAAACTCACCAAGTTATGCTGTTTTGAAATGTGGCAGATGCTGTAAGTTACCATTAAAAGTAACGTCGGATTTTCTGAAGCTGTACATTTCAGTTGTTATCTCAGTTGTTACTTGGTCTAGAAAGCTGTGCATAGGCTCGTTGGAAAGGTCTATTTCTGCTGAAGACACCAGTATTTGTCTCATTGCTGTGGGCTTTAAACTCACCAAGTTATGCTGTTTTGAAATGTTGCTCTGCTGTAAATTAAAAGTAACGTCGGATTTTCTGAAGCTGTACATTTCAGTTGTTATCTCAGTTGTTACTTGGTCTAGAAAGCTGTGCATAGGCTCGTTGGAAAGGTCTATTTATGCTGAAGACACCAGTATTTGTCCCATTGCTGTGGGCTTTAAACTCACCAAGTTATGCATTTTTGAAATGTTGCTCTGCTGTAAATTAAAAGTAACGTCGGATATTCTGAAGCTGTACATTTCAGTTGTTATCTCAGTTGTTACTTGGTCTAGAAAGCTGTGCATAGGCTCGTTGGAAAGGTCTATTTCTGCTGAAGACACCAGTATTTGTCTCATTGCTGTGGGCTTTAAACTCACCAAGTTATGCTGTTTTGAAATGTGGCAGATGCTTTAAGTTACCATTAAAAGTAACGTCGGATTTTCTGAAGCTGTACATTTCAGTTGTTATCTCAGTTGTTACTTGGTCTAGAAAGCTGTGCATAGGCTCGTTGGAAAGGTCTATTTCTGCTGAAGACACCAGTATTTGTCCCATTGCTGTGGGCTTTAAACTCACCAAGTTATGCATTTTTGAAATGTTGCTCTGCTGTAAATTAAAAGTAACGTCGGATTTTCTGAAGCTGTACATTTCAGTTGTTATCTCAGTTGTTACTTGGTCTAGAAAGCTGTGCATAGGCTCGTTGGAAAGGTCTATTTATGCTGAAGACACCAGTATTTGTCCCATTGCTGTGGGCTTTAAACTCACCAAGTTATGCATTTTTGAAATGTTGCTCTGCTGTAAATTAAAAGTAACGTCGGATTTTCTGAAGCTGTACATTTCAGTTGTTATCTCAGTTGTTACTTGGTCTAGAAAGCTGTGCATAGGCTCGTTGGAAAGGTCTATTTCTGCTGAAGACACCAGTATTTGTCCCATTGCTGTGGGCTTTAAACTCACCAAGTTATGCATTTTTGAAATGTTGCTCTGCTGTAAATTAAAAGTAACGTCGGATTTTCTGAAGCTGTACATTTCAGTTGTTATCTCAGTTGTTACTTGGTCTAGAAAGCTGTGCATAGGCTCGTTGGAAAGGTCTATTTCTGCTGAAGACACCAGTATTTGTCTCATTGCTGTGGGCTTTAAACTCACCAAGTTATGCATTTTTGAAATGTTGCTCTGCTGTAAATTAAAAGTAACGTCGGATTTTCTGAAGCTGTACATTTCAGTTGTTATCTCAGTTGTTACTTGGTCTAGAAAGCTGTGCATAGGCTCGTTGGAAAGGTCTATTTCTGCTGAAGACACCAGTATTTGTCCCATTGCTGTGGGCTTTAAACTCACCAAGTTATGCTTTTTGAAATGTTGCTCTGCTTTGTACCATTAAAAGTAACGTCGGATTTTCTGAAGCTGTACATTTCAGTTGTTATCTCAGTTGTTACTTGGTCTAGAAAGCTGTGCATAGGCTCGTTGGAAAGGTCTATTTCTGCTGAAGACACCAGTATTTGTCCCATTGCTGTGGGCTTTAAACTCACCAAGTTATGCATTTTTGAAATGTTGCTCTGCTGTAAATTAAAAGTAACGTCGGATTTTCTGAAGCTGTACATTTCAGTTGTTATCTCAGTTGTTACTTGGTCTAGAAAGCTGTGCATAGGCTCGTTGGAAAGGTCTATTTCTGCTGAAGACACCAGTATTTGTCTCATTGCTGTGGGCTTTAAACTCACCAAGTTATGCATTTTTGAAATGTTGCTCTGCTGTAAATTAAAAGTAACGTCGGATATTCTGAAGCTGTACATTTCAGTTGTTATCTCAGTTGTTACTTGGTCTAGAAAGCTGTGCATAGGCTCGTTGGAAAGGTCTATTTCTGCTGAAGACACCAGTATTTGTCCCATTGCTGTGGGCTTTAAACTCACCAAGTTATGCATTTTTGAAATGTTGCTCTGCCGTTAATTTAAAAGTAACGTCGGGTTTTCTGAAGCTGTACATTTCAGTTGTTATCTCAGTTGTTACTTGGTCTAGAAAGCTGTGCATAGGCTCGTTGGAAAGGTCTATTTCTGCTGAAGACACCAGTATTTGTCTCATTGCTGTGGGCTTTAAACTCACCAAGTTATGCTGTTTTGAAATGTGGCAGATGCTTTAAGTTACCATTAAAAGTAACGTCGGATTTTCTGAAGCTGTACATTTCAGTTGTTATCTCAGTTTTTACTTGGTCTAGAAAGCTGTGCATAGGCTCGTTGGAAAGGTCTATTTCTGCTGAAGACACCAGTATTTGTCCCATTGCTGTGGGCTTTAAACTCACCAAGTTATGCATTTTTGAAATGTTGCTCTGCTGTAAATTAAAAGTAACGTCGGATTTTCTGAAGCTGTACATTTCAGTTGTTATCTCAGTTGTTACTTGGTCTAGAAAGCTGTGCATAGGCTCGTTGGAAAGGTCTATTTCTGCTGAAGACACCAGTATTTGTCCCATTGCTGTGGGCTTTAAACTCACCAAGTTATGCATTTTTGAAATGTTGCTCTGCTGTAAATTAAAAGTAACGTCGGATTTTCTGAAGCTGTACATTTCAGTTGTTATCTCAGTTGTTACTTGGTCTAGAAAGCTGTGCATAGGCTCGTTGGAAAGGTCTATTTCTGCTGAAGACACCAGTATTTGTCCCATTGCTGTGGGCTTTAAACTCACCAAGTTATGCATTTTTGAAATGTTGCTCTGCTGTAAGTTAAAAGTAACGTCGGATTGTCTGAAGCTGTACATTTCAGTTGTTATCTCAGTTGTTACTTGGTCTAGAAAGCTGTGCATAGGCTCGTTGGAAAGGTCTATTTCTGCTGAAGACACCAGTATTTGTCTCATTGCTGTGGGCTTTAAACTCACCAAGTTATGCTGTTTTGAAATGTGGCAGCTGCTGTAAGTTACCATTAAAAGTAACGTCGGATTTTCTGAAGCTGTACATTTCAGTTGTTATCTCAGTTGTTACTTGGTCTAGAAAGCTGTGCATAGGCTCGTTGGAAAGGTCTATTTCTGCTGAAGACACCAGTATTTGTCCCATTGCTGTGGGCTTTAAACTCACCAAGTTATGCATTTTTGAAATGTTGCTCTGCTGTAAATTAAAAGTAACGTCGGATATTCTGAAGCTGTACATTTCAGTTGTTATCTCAGTTGTTACTTGGTCTAGAAAGCTGTGCATAGGCTCGTTGGAAAGGTCTATTTCTGCTGAAGACACCAGTATTTGTCTCATTGCTGTGGGCTTTAAACTCACCAAGTTATGCTGTTTTGAAATGTTGCTCTGCTGTAAATTAAAAGTAACGTCGGATTTTCTGAAGCTGTACATTTCAGTTGTTATCTCAGTTGTTACTTGGTCTAGAAAGCTGTGCATAGGCTCGTTGGAAAGGTCTATTTCTGCTGAAGACACCAGTATTTGTCTCATTGCTGTGGGCTTTAAACTCACCAAGTTATGCTGTTTTGAAATGTGGCAGATGCTTTAAGTTACCATTAAAAGTAACGTCGGATTTTCTGAAGCTGTACATTTCAGTTGTTATCTCAGTTGTTACTTGGTCTAGAAAGCTGTGCATAGGCTCGTTGGAAAGGTCTATTTATGCTGAAGACACCAGTATTTGTCCCATTGCTGTGGGCTTTAAACTCACCAAGTTATGCATTTTTGAAATGTTGCTCTGCTGTAAGTTAAAAGTAACGTCGGATATTCTGAAGCTGTACATTTCAGTTGTTATCTCAGTTGTTACTTGGTCTAGAAAGCTGTGCATAGGCTCGTTGGAAAGGTCTATTTCTGCTGAAGACACCAGTATTTGTCCCATTGCTGTGGGCTTTAAACTCACCAAGTTATGCTGTTTTGAAATGTGGCTCTGCTTTAAGTTACCATTAAAAGTAACGTCGGATTTTCTGAAGCTGTACATTTCAGTTGTTATCTCAGTTGTTACTTGGTCTAGAAAGCTGTGCATAGGCTCGTTGGAAAGGTCTATTTCTGCTGAAGACACCAGTATTTGTCCCATTGCTGTGGGCTTTAAACTCACCAAGTTATGCATTTTTGAAATGTTGCTCTGCTGTAAATTAAAAGTAACGTCGGATTTTCTGAAGCTGTACATTTCAGTTGTTATCTCAGTTGTTACTTGGTCTAGAAAGCTGTGCATAGGCTCGTTGGAAAGGTCTATTTCTGCTGAAGACACCAGTATTTGTCCCATTGCTGTGGGCTTTAAACTCACCAAGTTATGCATTTTTGAAATGTTGCTCTGCTGTAAATTAAAAGTAACGTCGGATTTTCTGAAGCTGTACATTTCAGTTGTTATCTCAGTTGTTACTTGGTCTAGAAAGCTGTGCATAGGCTCGTTGGAAAGGTCTATTTCTGCTGAAGACACCAGTATTTGTCTCATTGCTGTGGGCTTTAAACTCACCAAGTTATGCATTTTTGAAATGTTGCTCTGCTGTAAATTAAAAGTAACGTCGGATTTTCTGAAGCTGTACATTTCAGTTGTTATCTCAGTTGTTACTTGGTCTAGAAAGCTGTGCATAGGCTCGTTGGAAAGGTCTATTTCTGCTGAAGACACCAGTATTTGTCCCATTGCTGTGGGCTTTAAACTCACCAAGTTATGCATTTTTGAAATGTTGCTCTGCTGTAAGTTAAAAGTAACGTCGGATTTTCTGAAGCTGTACATTTCAGTTGTTATCTCAGTTGTTACTTGGTCTAGAAAGCTGTGCATAGGCTCGTTGGAAAGGTCTATTTCTGCTGAAGACACCAGTATTTGTCTCATTGCTGTGGGCTTTAAACTCACCAAGTTATGCTGTTTTGAAATGTGGCAGATGCTTTAAGTTACCATTAAAAGTAACGTCGGATTTTCTGAAGCTGTACATTTCAGTTGTTATCTCAGTTTTTACTTGGTCTAGAAAGCTGTGCATAGGCTCGTTGGAAAGGTCTATTTCTGCTGAAGACACCAGTATTTGTCCCATTGCTGTGGGCTTTAAACTCACCAAGTTATGCATTTTTGAAATGTTGCTCTGCTGTAAATTAAAAGTAACGTCGGATTTTCTGAAGCTGTACATTTCAGTTGTTATCTCAGTTGTTACTTGGTCTAGAAAGCTGTGCATAGGCTCGTTGGAAAGGTCTATTTCTGCTGAAGACACCAGTATTTGTCCCATTGCTGTGGGCTTTAAACTCACCAAGTTATGCATTTTTGAAATGTTGCTCTGCTGTAAATTAAAAGTAACGTCGGATTTTCTGAAGCTGTACATTTCAGTTGTTATCTCAGTTGTTACTTGGTCTAGAAAGCTGTGCATAGGCTCGTTGGAAAGGTCTATTTCTGCTGAAGACACCAGTATTTGTCCCATTGCTGTGGGCTTTAAACTCACCAAGTTATGCATTTTTGAAATGTTGCTCTGCTGTAAATTAAAAGTAACGTCGGATTTTCTGAAGCTGTACATTTCAGTTGTTATCTCAGTTGTTACTTGGTCTAGAAAGCTGTGCATAGGCTCGTTGGAAAGGTCTATTTCTGCTGAAGACACCAGTATTTGTCCCATTGCTGTGGGCTTTAAACTCACCAAGTTATGCATTTTTGAAATGTTGCTCTGCTGTAAATTAAAAGTAACGTCGGATTTTCTGAAGCTGTACATTTCAGTTGTTATCTCAGTTGTTACTTGGTCTAGAAAGCTGTGCATAGGCTCGTTGGAAAGGTCTATTTCTGCTGAAGACACCAGTATTTGTCCCATTGCTGTGGGCTTTAAACTCACCAAGTTATGCATTTTTGAAATGTTGCTCTGCTGTAAATTAAAAGTAACGTCGGATATTCTGAAGCTGTACATTTCAGTTGTTATCTCAGTTGTTACTTGGTCTAGAAAGCTGTGCATAGGCTCGTTGGAAAGGTCTATTTCTGCTGAAGACACCAGTATTTGTCTCATTGCTGTGGGCTTTAAACTCACCAAGTTATGCTGTTTTGAAATGTGGCAGATGCTTTAAGTTACCATTAAAAGTAACGTCGGATTTTCTGAAGCTGTACATTTCAGTTGTTATCTCAGTTGTTACTTGGTCTAGAAAGCTGTGCATAGGCTCGTTGGAAAGGTCTATTTCTGCTGAAGACACCAGTATTTGTCCCATTGCTGTGGGCTTTAAACTCACCAAGTTATGCATTTTTGAAATGTTGCTCTGCTGTAAGTTAAAAGTAACGTCGGATTTTCTGAAGCTGTACATTTCAGTTGTTATCTCAGGTGTTACTTGGTCTAGAAAGCTGTGCATAGGCTCGTTGGAAAGGTCTATTTCTGCTGAAGACACCAGTATTTGTCCCATTGCTGTGGGCTTTAAACTCACCAAGTTATGCATTTTTGAAATGTTGCTCTGCTGTAAATTAAAAGTAACGTCGGATTTTCTGAAGCTGTACATTTCAGTTGTTATCTCAGTTGTTACTTGGTCTAGAAAGCTGTGCATAGGCTCGTTGGAAAGGTCTATTTCTGCTGAAGACACCAGTATTTGTCCCATTGCTGTGGGCTTTAAACTCACCAAGTTATGCATTTTTGAAATGTTGCTCTGCTGTAAATTAAAAGTAACGTCGGATTTTCTGAAGCTGTACATTTCAGTTGTTATCTCAGTTGTTACTTGGTCTAGAAAGCTGTGCATAGGCTCGTTGGAAAGGTCTATTTCTGCTGAAGACACCAGTATTTGTCCCATTGCTGTGGGCTTTAAACTCACCAAGTTATGCATTTTTGAAATGTTGCTCTGCTGTAAATTAAAAGTAACGTCGGATTTTCTGAAGCTGTACATTTCAGTTGTTATCTCAGTTGTTACTTGGTCTAGAAAGCTGTGCATAGGCTCGTTGGAAAGGTCTATTTCTGCTGAAGACACCAGTATTTGTCCCATTGCTGTGGGCTTTAAACTCACCAAGTTATGCATTTTTGAAATGTTGCTCTGCTGTAAATTAAAAGTAACGTCGGATTTTCTGAAGCTGTACATTTCAGTTGTTATCTCAGTTGTTACTTGGTCTAGAAAGCTGTGCATAGGCTCGTTGGAAAGGTCTATTTCTGCTGAAGACACCAGTATTTGTCCCATTGCTGTGGGCTTTAAACTCACCAAGTTATGCATTTTTGAAATGTTGCTCTGCTGTAAATTAAAAGTAACGTCGGATTTTCTGAAGCTGTACATTTCAGTTGTTATCTCAGTTGTTACTTGGTCTAGAAAGCTGTGCATAGGCTCGTTGGAAAGGTCTATTTCTGCTGAAGACACCAGTATTTGTCCCATTGCTGTGGGCTTTAAACTCACCAAGTTATGCATTTTTGAAATGTTGCTCTGCTGTAAATTAAAAGTAACGTCGGATTTTCTGAAGCTGTACATTTCAGTTGTTATCTCAGTTGTTACTTGGTCTAGAAAGCTGTGCATAGGCTCGTTGGAAAGGTCTATTTCTGCTGAAGACACCAGTATTTGTCTCATTGCTGTGGGCTTTAAACTCACCAAGTTATGCTGTTTTGAAATGTTGCTCTGCTGTAAATTAAAAGTAACGTCGGATTTTCTGAAGCTGTACATTTCAGTTGTTATCTCAGTTGTTACTTGGTCTAGAAAGCTGTGCATAGGCTCGTTGGAAAGGTCTATTTCTGCTGAAGACACCAGTATTTGTCCCATTTCTGTGGGCTTTAAACTCACCAAGTTATGCATTTTTGAAATGTTGCTCTGCTGTAAATTAAAAGTAACGTCGGATTTTCTGAAGCTGTACATTTCAGTTGTTATCTCAGTTGTTACTTGGTCTAGAAAGCTGTGCATAGGCTCGTTGGAAAGGTCTATTTCTGCTGAAGACACCAGTATTTGTCTCATTGCTGTGGGCTTTAAACTCACCAAGTTATGCTGTTTTGAAATGTGGCTCTGCTGTAAATTAAAAGTAACGTCGGATTTTCTGAAGCTGTACATTTCAGTTGTTATCTCAGTTGTTACTTGGTCTAGAAAGCTGTGCATAGGCTCGTTGGAAAGGTCTATTTATGCTGAAGACACCAGTATTTGTCCCATTGCTGTGGGCTTTAAACTCACCAAGTTATGCATTTTTGAAATGTTGCTCTGCTGTAAATTAAAAGTAACGTCGGATATTCTGAAGCTGTACATTTCAGTTGTTATCTCAGTTGTTACTTGGTCTAGAAAGCTGTGCATAGGCTCGTTGGAAAGGTCTATTTCTGCTGAAGACACCAGTATTTGTCTCATTGCTGTGGGCTTTAAACTCACCAAGTTATGCTGTTTTGAAATGTTGCTCTGCTGTAAATTAAAAGTAACGTCGGATTTTCTGAAGCTGTACATTTCAGTTGTTATCTCAGTTGTTACTTGGTCTAGAAAGCTGTGCATAGGCTCGTTGGAAAGGTCTATTTCTGCTGAAGACACCAGTATTTGTCTCATTGCTGTGGGCTTTAAACTCACCAAGTTATGCTGTTTTGAAATGTGGCAGATGCTTTAAGTTACCATTAAAAGTAACGTCGGATTTTCTGAAGCTGTACATTTCAGTTGTTATCTCAGTTGTTACTTGGTCTAGAAAGCTGTGCATAGGCTCGTTGGAAAGGTCTATTTATGCTGAAGACACCAGTATTTGTCCCATTGCTGTGGGCTTTAAACTCACCAAGTTATGCATTTTTGAAATGTTGCTCTGCTGTAAGTTAAAAGTAACGTCGGATATTCTGAAGCTGTACATTTCAGTTGTTATCTCAGTTGTTACTTGGTCTAGAAAGCTGTGCATAGGCTCGTTGGAAAGGTCTATTTCTGCTGAAGACACCAGTATTTGTCCCATTGCTGTGGGCTTTAAACTCACCAAGTTATGCATTTTTGAAATGTTGCTCTGCTGTAAATTAAAAGTAACGTCGGATATTCTGAAGCTGTACATTTCAGTTGTTATCTCAGTTGTTACTTGGTCTAGAAAGCTGTGCATAGGCTCGTTGGAAAGGTCTATTTCTGCTGAAGACACCAGTATTTGTCCCATTGCTGTGGGCTTTAAACTCACCAAGTTATGCATTTTTGAAATGTTGCTCTGCTGTAAATTAAAAGTAACGTCGGATTTTCTGAAGCTGTACATTTCAGTTGTTATCTCAGTTGTTACTTGGTCTAGAAAGCTGTGCATAGGCTCGTTGGAAAGGTCTATTTCTGCTGAAGACACCAGTATTTGTCTCATTGCTGTGGGCTTTAAACTCACCAAGTTATGCTGTTTTGAAATGTGGCAGCTGCTTTAAGTTACCATTAAAAGTAACGTCGGATTTTCTGAAGCTGTACATTTCAGTTGTTATCTCAGTTGTTACTTGGTCTAGAAAGCTGTGCATAGGCTCGTTGGAAAGGTCTATTTCTGCTGAAGACACCAGTATTTGTCCCATTGCTGTGGGCTTTAAACTCACCAAGTTATGCATTTTTGAAATGTTGCTCTGCTGTAAATTAAAAGTAACGTCGGATTTTCTGAAGCTGTACATTTCAGTTGTTATCTCAGTTGTTACTTGGTCTAGAAAGCTGTGCATAGGCTCGTTGGAAAGGTCTATTTCTGCTGAAGACACCAGTATTTGTCCCATTGCTGTGGGCTTTAAACTCACCAAGTTATGCATTTTTGAAATGTTGCTCTGCTGTAAATTAAAAGTAACGTCGGATTTTCTGAAGCTGTACATTTCAGTTGTTATCTCAGTTGTTACTTGGTCTAGAAAGCTGTGCATAGGCTCGTTGGAAAGGTCTATTTCTGCTGAAGACACCAGTATTTGTCCCATTGCTGTGGGCTTTAAACTCACCAAGTTATGCATTTTTGAAATGTTGCTCTGCTGTAAATTAAAAGTAACGTCGGATTTTCTGAAGCTGTACATTTCAGTTGTTATCTCAGTTGTTACTTGGTCTAGAAAGCTGTGCATAGGCTCGTTGGAAAGGTCTATTTCTGCTGAAGACACCAGTATTTGTCCCATTGCTGTGGGCTTTAAACTCACCAAGTTATGCATTTTTGAAATGTTGCTCTGCTGTAAATTAAAAGTAACGTCGGATTTTCTGAAGCTGTACATTTCAGTTGTTATCTCAGTTGTTACTTGGTCTAGAAAGCTGTGCATAGGCTCGTTGGAAAGGTCTATTTCTGCTGAAGACACCAGTATTTGTCCCATTGCTGTGGGCTTTAAACTCACCAAGTTATGCATTTTTGAAATGTTGCTCTGCTGTAAATTAAAAGTAACGTCGGATTTTCTGAAGCTGTACATTTCAGTTGTTATCTCAGTTGTTACTTGGTCTAGAAAGCTGTGCATAGGCTCGTTGGAAAGGTCTATTTCTGCTGAAGACACCAGTATTTGTCCCATTGCTGTGGGCTTTAAACTCACCAAGTTATGCATTTTTGAAATGTTGCTCTGCTGTAAATTAAAAGTAACGTCGGATTTTCTGAAGCTGTACATTTCAGTTGTTATCTCAGTTGTTACTTGGTCTAGAAAGCTGTGCATAGGCTCGTTGGAAAGGTCTATTTCTGCTGAAGACACCAGTATTTGTCCCATTGCTGTGGGCTTTAAACTCACCAAGTTATGCATTTTTGAAATGTGGCATCTGCTGTAAATTAAAAGTAACGTCGGATTTTCTGAAGCTGTACATTTCAGTTGTTATCTCAGTTGTTACTTGGTCTAGAAAGCTGTGCATAGGCTCGTTGGAAAGGTCTATTTCTGCTGAAGACACCAGTATTTGTCCCATTGCTGTGGG
>OY747720.1:47503409-47505306 GCA_963556495.2 Valencia hispanica | reverse complement strand
TATTGCTCCCTAACCCTAACCCTAACCCTAACCCTAACCCTAACCCTAACCCTAACCCTAACCCTAACCCTAACCCTAACCCTAACCCTAACCCTAACCCTAACCCTAACCCTAACCCTAACCCTAACCCTAACCCTAACCCTAACCCTAACCCTAACCCTAACCCTAACCCTAACCCTAACCCTAACCCTAACCCTAACCCTAACCCTAACCCTAACCCTAACCCTAACCCTAACCCTAACCCTAACCCTAACCCTAACCCTAACCCTAACCCTAACCCTAACCCTAACCCTAACCCTAACCCTAACCCTAACCCTAACCCTAACCCTAACCCTAACCCTAACCCTAACCCTAACCCTAACCCTAACCCTAACCCTAACCCTAACCCTAACCCTAACCCTAACCCTAACCCTAACCCTAACCCTAACCCTAACCCTAACCCTAACCCTAACCCTAACCCTAACCCTAACCCTAACCCTAACCCTAACCCTAACCCTAACCCTAACCCTAACCCTAACCCTAACCCTAACCCTAACCCTAACCCTAACCCTAACCCTAACCCTAACCCTAACCCTAACCCTAACCCTAACCCTAACCCTAACCCTAACCCTAACCCTAACCCTAACCCTAACCCTAACCCTAACCCTAACCCTAACCCTAACCCTAACCCTAACCCTAACCCTAACCCTAACCCTAACCCTAACCCTAACCCTAACCCTAACCCTAACCCTAACCCTAACCCTAACCCTAACCCTAACCCTAACCCTAACCCTAACCCTAACCCTAACCCTAACCCTAACCCTAACCCTAACCCTAACCCTAACCCTAACCCTAACCCTAACCCTAACCCTAACCCTAACCCTAACCCTAACCCTAACCCTAACCCTACCCTAACCCTAACCCTAACCCTAACCCTAACCCTAACCCTAACCCTAACCCTAACCCTAACCCTAACCCTAACCCTAACCCTAACCCTAACCCTAACCCTAACCCTAACCCTAACCCTAACCCTAACCCTAACCCTAACCCTAACCCTAACCCTAACCCTAACCCTAACCCTAACCCTAACCCTAACCCTAACCCTAACCCTAACCCTAACCCTAACCCTAACCCTAACCCTAACCCTAACCCTAACCCTAACCCTAACCCTAACCCTAACCCTAACCCTAACCCTAACCCTACCCTAACCCTAACCCTAACCCTAACCCTAACCCTAACCCTAACCCTAACCCTAACCCTAACCCTACCCTAACCCTAACCCTAACCCTAACCCTAACCCTAACCCTAACCCTAACCCTAACCCTAACCCTACCCTAACCCTAACCCTAACCCTAACCCTAACCCTAACCCTAACCCTAACCCTAACCCTAACCCTAACCCTAACCCTAACCCTAACCCTAAACCCTAACCCTAACCCTAACCCTAACCCTAACCCTAACCCTAACCCTAACCCTAACCCTACCCTAACCCTAACCCTAACCCTAACCCTAAACCCTAACCCTAACCCTAACCCTAACCCTAACCCTAACCCTAACCCTAACCCTAACCCTAACCCTAACCCTAACCCTAACCCTAACCCTAACCCTAACCCTAACCCTAACCCTAAACCCTAACCCTAACCCTAACCCTAACCCTAACCCTAACCCTAACCCTAACCCTAACCCTAACCCTAACCCTACCCTAACCCTAACCCTAACCCTAACCCTAACCCTAACCCTAACCCTAACCCTAACCCTAACCCTAACCCTAACCCTAACCCTAACCCTAACCCTAACCCTAACCCTAACCCTAACCCTAACCCTAACCCTAACCCTAACCCTAACCCTAACCCTAACCCTAACCCTAACCCTAACCCTAACCCTAACCCTAACCCTAACCCTAACCCTAACCCTAACCC
>OY747720.1:47323409-47498409 GCA_963556495.2 Valencia hispanica | reverse complement strand
CTAACCCTTACCCTAACCCTCTACCCTAACCCTACCCTAACCCTTACCCTAACCCTCCCTAACCCCTACCCTTACCCCTAACCCTTACCCTAACCCTACCCTACCCCTAACCCTAACCCTAACCCTTACCCTTAACCCCAATCGACTCCAAATGGTCTGAAACGTGCTCATAACTACTTTTTGGACGAACGATATCGGACTCCGACACTTAGTGAATTTTCGACATCTCCCAGTCCCATAGAAACCAATGGGGCGACTTTGACGACTCGTAACTCCCGAACCGTACGTCGTAGAGACTTGCAACCAAGATCCGTCTGCCATAAATCGACCATTCTGAGCAAGCCTGAAGTGTCCCCATGTCTCTACGACCTTCCGTTCTCGAGATACAGACCACCGGATGTCAAAAAGTGGGCGTATCTCAAGAACGGAAGCTCGTACGGTCAAACGGATGGAAGAAATCGAAAGCCAGACCCGTGGTACCGGGGGGTAGACGCTGGTCCCATGTCTCTATCACATTCAGATCAAAAGTTATAGCACTTCAAAGTTTGGTCAGGGGGGGGTACCACGACCTTATAAACCCCATATACCTATCTACATGTATGAAAAGTCCATTCCTGTCAAAATTCCATTCCTATCAGCAGTCCCTTCCTGTCAAAAGTCCATTTCTATGCAAAAACTCCATTCCTATGCAAATCCCATGCCTGTCAAAATTCCATTCCTATGCAAACTCCATTCCTATCAGCAGTCCATTACTATGCAATGTCCATTTCTATGCAAAGTCCATTCCTATGCAAAGTCCATTCTTATACAAAGTCCCTTCCTATGCAAAGTCCATTCTCATACACAGTCACCCATCTATTCTATCTATGCCTTGCCCTGATGCTTTTTACTAAACCTAAGGTCCGTGGGGGGGCACTCAAACTCGCTTCCTATATGGACACAGAAGGATCACCATGAATCTCGCTTCCTATCTGGACACAGAAGCATCAAAGACACCCTCTCTGGGCATCTTTGGAACCTGCGTGCCATCCCGCATTGATAGATAGGTCACACGGCCATGTTACCAGACATAGAAAAACAATGTTGAGTCTGGGAAGTCGCTCCGAATCATGCCATGTCGGGTGTCTACCAACCCGGCACGAGGCCCTGATTACAAATATCCAAGATCTGGCTCCATCAAACACTCCTATCTTCCATTTTGACCTTTTCGTTCGATCCTTTTTGGCCATTTTTGGAGTATCTCGGGAACCGTAAGTGCTATCGACACGGGGTCTTCGCCAGCGAGTCCGCCACCCCACAAAACCCCAGTGTAGACACTGGTTTCGTCCTCCTATCACTTTTACTTTTTGACTTATCGGAACTTTATTCGATCCTCAGGTGGTGTTCATCCCTTAACCCTTAACCCTAACCCTACCCTTACCCTTACCCTTACCCTAACCCTAACCCCTAACCCTAACCCTAACCCTACCCTACCCTTACCCTAACCCTAACCCTAACCCTAACCCTTACCCTAACCCCTAACCCTTACCCTAACCCTAACCCTTACCCCCCCCTAACCCTAACCCTACCCTAACCCTAACCCTAACCCTTACCCTAACCCTAACCCTACCCTAACCCTTACCCTTACCCTTACCCCTTACCCTTACCCTTACCCTAACCCTTACCCTACCCCTACCCTTACCCTAACCCTAACCCTAACCCTAACCCTAACCCTACCCTACCCTACCCTTACCCTAACCCTAACCCCTAACCCTACCCTTACCCCTTACCCTAACCCTTACCCTTACCCTAACCCTTACCCCCTTACCCTTACCCTTACCCTAACCCCTAACCCTAACCCCTTACCCTTACCCCTAACCCTTACCCTACCCTAACCCCCTAACCCTAACCCTAACCCTTACCCTACCCTACCCTACCCTAACCCTACCCTACCCTACCCTAACCCTACCCTACCCTACCCTACCCTACCCTAACCCTAACCCTTACCCTAACCCTCTACCCTAACCCTACCCTAACCCTTACCCTAACCCTCCCTAACCCCTACCCTTACCCCTAACCCTTACCCTAACCCTACCCTACCCCTAACCCTAACCCTAACCCTTACCCTTAACCCCAATCGACTCCAAATGGTCTGAAACGTGCTCATAACTACTTTTTGGACGAACGATATCGGACTCCGACACTTAGTGAATTTTCGACATCTCCCAGTCCCATAGAAACCAATGGGGCGACTTTGACGACTCGTAACTCCCGAACCGTACGTCGTAGAGACTTGCAACCAAGATCCGTCTGCCATAAATCGACCATTCTGAGCAAGCCTGAAGTGTCCCCATGTCTCTACGACCTTCCGTTCTCGAGATACAGACCACCGGATGTCAAAAAGTGGGCGTATCTCAAGAACGGAAGCTCGTACGGTCAAACGGATGGAAGAAATCGAAAGCCAGACCCGTGGTACCGGGGGGTAGACGCTGGTCCCATGTCTCTATCACATTCAGATCAAAAGTTATAGCACTTCAAAGTTTGGTCAGGGGGGGGTACCACGACCTTATAAACCCCATATACCTATCTACATGTATGAAAAGTCCATTCCTGTCAAAATTCCATTCCTATCAGCAGTCCCTTCCTGTCAAAAGTCCATTTCTATGCAAAAACTCCATTCCTATGCAAATCCCATGCCTGTCAAAATTCCATTCCTATGCAAACTCCATTCCTATCAGCAGTCCATTACTATGCAATGTCCATTTCTATGCAAAGTCCATTCCTATGCAAAGTCCATTCTTATACAAAGTCCCTTCCTATGCAAAGTCCATTCTCATACACAGTCACCCATCTATTCTATCTATGCCTTGCCCTGATGCTTTTTACTAAACCTAAGGTCCGTGGGGGGGCACTCAAACTCGCTTCCTATATGGACACAGAAGGATCACCATGAATCTCGCTTCCTATCTGGACACAGAAGCATCAAAGACACCCTCTCTGGGCATCTTTGGAACCTGCGTGCCATCCCGCATTGATAGATAGGTCACACGGCCATGTTACCAGACATAGAAAAACAATGTTGAGTCTGGGAAGTCGCTCCGAATCATGCCATGTCGGGTGTCTACCAACCCGGCACGAGGCCCTGATTACAAATATCCAAGATCTGGCTCCATCAAACACTCCTATCTTCCATTTTGACCTTTTCGTTCGATCCTTTTTGGCCATTTTTGGAGTATCTCGGGAACCGTAAGTGCTATCGACACGGGGTCTTCGCCAGCGAGTCCGCCACCCCACAAAACCCCAGTGTAGACACTGGTTTCGTCCTCCTATCACTTTTACTTTTTGACTTATCGGAACTTTATTCGATCCTCAGGTGGTGTTCATCCCTTAACCTAACCCTAACCCTACCCTTACCCTTACCCTTACCCTAACCCTAACCCCTAACCCTAACCCTAACCCTACCCTACCCTTACCCTAACCCCTAACCCTAACCCTAACCCTTACCCTAACCCCTAACCCTTACCCTAACCCTAACCCTTACCCCCCCCTAACCCTAACCCTACCCTAACCCTAACCCTAACCCTTACCCTAACCCTAACCCTACCCTAACCCTTACCCTTACCCTTACCCCTTACCCTTACCCTTACCCTAACCCTTACCCTACCCCTTACCCTTACCCTAACCCTAACCCTAACCCTAACCCTAACCCTACCCTACCCTACCCTTACCCTAACCCTAACCCCTAACCCTACCCTTACCCCTTACCCTAACCCTTACCCTTACCCTAACCCTTACCCCCTTACCCTTACCCTTACCCTAACCCCTAACCCTAACCCCTTACCCTTACCCCTAACCCTTACCCTACCCTAACCCCCTAACCCTAACCCTAACCCCTACCCTAACCCTAACCCTCGACCCTAACCCTACCCTTACCCTAACCCTACCCTACCCTACCCTACCCTACCCTACCCTAACCCTAACCCTTACCCTAACCCTCTACCCTAACCCTACCCTAACCCTTACCCTAACCCTCCCTAACCCCTACCCTTACCCCTAACCCTTACCCTAACCCTACCCTACCCCTAACCCTAACCCTAACCCTTACCCTTAACCCCAATCGACTCCAAATGGTCTGAAACGTGCTCATAACTACTTTTTGGACGAACGATATCGGACTCCGACACTTAGTGAATTTTCGACATCTCCCAGTCCCATAGAAACCAATGGGGCGACTTTGACGACTCGTAACTCCCGAACCGTACGTCGTAGAGACTTGCAACCAAGATCCGTCTGCCATAAATCGACCATTCTGAGCAAGCCTGAAGTGTCCCCATGTCTCTACGACCTTCCGTTCTCGAGATACAGACCACCGGATGTCAAAAAGTGGGCGTATCTCAAGAACGGAAGCTCGTACGGTCAAACGGATGGAAGAAATCGAAAGCCAGACCCGTGGTACCGGGGGGTAGACGCTGGTCCCATGTCTCTATCACATTCAGATCAAAAGTTATAGCACTTCAAAGTTTGGTCAGGGGGGGGTACCACGACCTTATAAACCCCATATACCTATCTACATGTATGAAAAGTCCATTCCTGTCAAAATTCCATTCCTATCAGCAGTCCCTTCCTGTCAAAAGTCCATTTCTATGCAAAAACTCCATTCCTATGCAAATCCCATGCCTGTCAAAATTCCATTCCTATGCAAACTCCATTCCTATCAGCAGTCCATTACTATGCAATGTCCATTTCTATGCAAAGTCCATTCCTATGCAAAGTCCATTCTTATACAAAGTCCCTTCCTATGCAAAGTCCATTCTCATACACAGTCACCCATCTATTCTATCTATGCCTTGCCCTGATGCTTTTTACTAAACCTAAGGTCCGTGGGGGGGCACTCAAACTCGCTTCCTATATGGACACAGAAGGATCACCATGAATCTCGCTTCCTATCTGGACACAGAAGCATCAAAGACACCCTCTCTGGGCATCTTTGGAACCTGCGTGCCATCCCGCATTGATAGATAGGTCACACGGCCATGTTACCAGACATAGAAAAACAATGTTGAGTCTGGGAAGTCGCTCCGAATCATGCCATGTCGGGTGTCTACCAACCCGGCACGAGGCCCTGATTACAAATATCAAACATCTGGCTCCATCAAACACTCCTATCTTCCATTTTGACCTTTTCGTTCGATCCTTTTTGGCCATTTTTGGAGTATCTCGGGAACCGTAAGTGCTATCGACACGGGGTCTTCGCCAGCGAGTCCGCCACCCCACAAAACC
Source organism: Valencia hispanica (assembly GCA_963556495.2). Taxonomy (NCBI): domain Eukaryota; kingdom Metazoa; phylum Chordata; class Actinopteri; order Cyprinodontiformes; family Valenciidae; genus Valencia; species Valencia hispanica. The sequence goes on along the minus strand of OY747720.1, from coordinate 47,493,150 downwards.
CCAGTGTAGACACTGGTTTCGTCCTCCTATCACTTTTACTTTTTGACTTATCGGAACTTTATTCGATCCTCAGGTGGTGTTCATCCCTTAACCTAACCCCTAACCCTAACCCTAACCCCCCTTACCCTAACCCTAACCCCTAACCCTAACCCTAACCCTAACCCTAACCCTAACCCTAACCCTAACCCTAACCCTAACCCTAACCCCTAACCCTTACCCTAACCCTAACCCTAACCCCCCCCTAACCCTAACCCTACCCTAACCCTAACCCTAACCCTAACCCTACCCTACCCTACCCTAACCCTTACCCTTACCCTTACCCCTACCCTTACCCTTACCCTTACCCTACCCCTTACCCTTACCCTAACCCTAACCCTAACCCTAACCCTAACCCTACCCTACCCTACCCTAACCCTAACCCTACCCTTACCCTACCCTACCCTACCCTTACCCTAACCCTTACCCCCTTACCCTTACCCTTACCCTAACCCCTAACCCTAACCCCTTACCCTTACCCCTAACCCTTACCCTACCCTAACCCCCTAACCCTAACCCTAACCCTTACCCTACCCTACCCTACCCTAACCCTACCCTACCCTACCCTAACCCTACCCTACCCTACCCTACCCTACCCTAACCCTAACCCTTACCCTAACCCTCTACCCTAACCCTACCCTAACCCTTACCCTAACCCTCCCTAACCCCTACCCTTACCCCTAACCCTTACCCTAACCCTACCCTACCCCTAACCCTAACCCTAACCCTTACCCTTAACCCCAATCGACTCCAAATGGTCTGAAACGTGCTCATAACTACTTTTTGGACGAACGATATCGGACTCCGACACTTAGTGAATTTTCGACATCTCCCAGTCCCATAGAAACCAATGGGGCGACTTTGACGACTCGTAACTCCCGAACCGTACGTCGTAGAGACTTGCAACCAAGATCCGTCTGCCATAAATCGACCATTCTGAGCAAGCCTGAAGTGTCCCCATGTCTCTACGACCTTCCGTTCTCGAGATACAGACCACCGGATGTCAAAAAGTGGGCGTATCTCAAGAACGGAAGCTCGTACGGTCAAACGGATGGAAGAAATCGAAAGCCAGACCCGTGGTACCGGGGGGTAGACGCTGGTCCCATGTCTCTATCACATTCAGATCAAAAGTTATAGCACTTCAAAGTTTGGTCAGGGGGGGGTACCACGACCTTATAAACCCCATATACCTATCTACATGTATGAAAAGTCCATTCCTGTCAAAATTCCATTCCTATCAGCAGTCCCTTCCTGTCAAAAGTCCATTTCTATGCAAAAACTCCATTCCTATGCAAATCCCATGCCTGTCAAAATTCCATTCCTATGCAAACTCCATTCCTATCAGCAGTCCATTACTATGCAATGTCCATTTCTATGCAAAGTCCATTCCTATGCAAAGTCCATTCTTATACAAAGTCCCTTCCTATGCAAAGTCCATTCTCATACACAGTCACCCATCTATTCTATCTATGCCTTGCCCTGATGCTTTTTACTAAACCTAAGGTCCGTGGGGGGGCACTCAAACTCGCTTCCTATATGGACACAGAAGGATCACCATGAATCTCGCTTCCTATCTGGACACAGAAGCATCAAAGACACCCTCTCTGGGCATCTTTGGAACCTGCGTGCCATCCCGCATTGATAGATAGGTCACACGGCCATGTTACCAGACATAGAAAAACAATGTTGAGTCTGGGAAGTCGCTCCGAATCATGCCATGTCGGGTGTCTACCAACCCGGCACGAGGCCCTGATTACAAATATCCAAGATCTGGCTCCATCAAACACTCCTATCTTCCATTTTGACCTTTTCGTTCGATCCTTTTTGGCCATTTTTGGAGTATCTCGGGAACCGTAAGTGCTATCGACACGGGGTCTTCGCCAGCGAGTCCGCCACCCCACAAAACCCCAGTGTAGACACTGGTTTCGTCCTCCTATCACTTTTACTTTTTGACTTATCGGAACTTTATTCGATCCTCAGGTGGTGTTCATCCCTTAACCTAACCCTAACCCTAACCCTAACCCTAACCCTAACCCTAACCCTAACCCCTCTACCCTACCCTACCCTAACCCTAATTAGGGTCAACCCTAACCACCCATCCCAAATGTGGAAGCAGTCGTTTTAAAAATTCCCTGTTGGTCATAGGGCTTCAAAAACCATTCCATCGGATACGGCTCTTCCCACCGATCGATTTGATACCATTTTTATATAAATCGGACTCCATGCAATTTTGGGAAAATCCACCAGGGGGAGCTTCATTCCAGATTACGATTCCAGATTCCAAATCCAATACATTCCTATGGGGAAAAAATTATTTTGTCGTAGAAACTTGGGGGTAATTGCGAACTGATAAGCATGCCTTAAGATACCCACGAATAAATTTTGGGGTCTCTAGCTCATTGGGAACCCCCACAAATGGACATTAAAAATCCCATTCCAAATTCCAAATCCCATACATTCCTATGGGGCCAAATCTGGAACTTTGTCGTAGAAACTTAGGGGTAATTGGAGACTCATAAGCATGCCTTAACATAGACACACATCAATTTTGGGGACTCTAGCTCAATGGGAACCCCCAAAAAAGGACACTCAAATTCCAATTCCAAATTCCAAATCCCATACATTCCTATGGGGCCAAATCTGGAACTTTGTCGTAGAAACATGGGGGTAATTTCAGCCTCATAAGCATGCCTTAAGATACCCACAAATACATTTTGGGGACTCTAGCTCCTTGGGAACCCCCACAAATGGACATTAAAATTCCCATTCCAAATTCCAAATCCCATACATTCCTATGGGGCCAAATCTGGAACTTTCTCGTAGAAACATGGGGGTAATTTCAGCCTCATAAGCATGCCTTAAGATACCCACAAATACATTTTGGGGACTCTAGCTCCTTGGGAACCCCCACAAATGGACATTAAAATTCCCATTCCAAATTCCAAATCCCATACATTCCTATGGGGCCAAATCTGGAACTTTCTCGTAGAAACATGGGGGTAATTTCAGCCTCATAAGCATGCCTTAAGATACCCACAAATACATTTTGGGGACTCTAGCTCCTTGGGAACCCCCACAAATGGACATTAAAATTCCCATTCCAAATTCCAAATCCCATGCATTCCTATGGGGCCAAATCTGGAACTTTGTCGAAGAAACTTGGGGGGGAAATTTGAGACTCATAAGCATGCCTTAACATAGCCACACATCAATTTTGGGGACTCTAGCTCATTGGGAACCCCCACAAATGGACATTAAAATTCCCATTCCAAATTCCAAATCCCATACATTCCTATGGGGCCAAATCTGGAACTTTGTCGTAGAAACTTGGGGGTAATTGGAGACTCATAAGCATGCCTTAACATAGACACACATCAATTTTGGGGACTCTAGCTCAATGGGAACCCCCAAAAAAGGACACTCAAATTCCAATTCCAAATTCCAAATCCCATACATTCCTATGGGGCCAAATCTGGAACTTTGTCGTAGAAACATGGGGGTAATTTCAGCCTCATAAGCATGCCTTAAGATACCCACAAATACATTTTGGGGACTCTAGCTCCTTGGGAACCCCCACAAATGGACATTAAAATTCCCATTCCAAATTCCAAATCCCATACATTCCTATGGGGCCAAATCTGGAACTTTCTCGTAGAAACATGGGGGTAATTTCAGCCTCATAAGCATGCCTTAAGATACCCACAAATACATTTTGGGGACTCTAGCTCCTTGGGAACCCCCACAAATGGACATTAAAATTCCCATTCCAAATTCCAAATCCCATACATTCCTATGGGGCCAAATCTGGAACTTTGTCGTAGAAACTTGGGGGTAATTGGAGACTCATAAGCATGCCTTAACATAGCCACTCAACAATTTTGGGGACTCTAGCTCAATGGGAACCCCCCAAAAAGGACACTCAAATTCCCATTCCAAATTCCAAATCCCATACATTCCTATGGGGCCAAATCTGGAACTTTGTCGTAGAAACTTGGGGGTAATTGGAGACTCATAAGCATGCCTTAACATAGACACACATCAAATTTGGGGACTCTAGCTCAATGGGAACCCCCAAAAAAGGACACTCAAATTCCAATTCCAAATTCCAAATCCCATACATTCCTATGGGGCCAAATCTGGAACTTTGTCGTAGAAACATGGGGGTAATTTCAGCCTCATAAGCATGCCTTAAGATACCCACAAATAAATTTTGGGGACTCTAGCTCCTTGGGAACCCCCACAAATGGACATTAAAATTCCCATTCCAAATTCCAAATCCCATACATTCCTATGGGGCCAGATCTGGAACTTTGTCGTAGAAACATGGGGGTAATTTGAGCCTCATAAGCATGCCTAAAGATACCCTCAAATAAATTTTGGGGACTCTAGCTCATTGAGATCCCGCAAAAATTGACTTAAAAACTCCCATTCCAAATTCCAAATCCCATGCATTCCTATGGGGAAAAAATTTATTTTGTCGTAGAAACTTGGGGGTAATTGCGAACTGAAAAGCATGCCTTAAGATACCCACAAATAAATTTTGGGGACTCTAGCTGATTGGGAAGGCCCACAAATGGACATTAAAATTCCCATTCCAAATTCCAAATCCCATACATTCCTATGGGGCCAAATCTGGAACTTTGTCATAGACACTTGGGGGTAATTGGAGACTCATAAGCGTGCCTTAACATAGCCACACATCAATTTTGGGGACTCTAGCTCAATGGGAAACCGCACAAATGGACTTATAAATTCCCATTCCAAATTCCAAATCCCATGCATTCCTATGGGGAAAAATTTTATTTTGTCGTAGAAACTTGGGGGTAAATGCGAACTGATAAGCATGCCTTAAGATACCCACAAATAAATTTTGGGGACTCTAGCTCATTGGGAACCCCCACAAATGGACATTAAAATTCCCATTCCAAATTCCAAATCCAATACATTCCTATGGGCCAAATCTGGAACTTTGTCGTAGAAACTTGGGGGTAATTGGAGACTCATAAGCATGCCTTAACATAGCCACTCAACAATTTTGGGGACTCTAGCTCAATGGGAACCCCCCAAAAAGGACACTCAAATTCCCATTCCAAATTCCAAATCCCATACATTCCTATGGGGCCAAATCTGGAACTTTGTCGTAGAAACTTGGGGGTAATTGGAGACTCATAAGCATGCCTTAACATAGACACACATCAAATTTGGGGACTCTAGCTCAATGGGAACCCCCAAAAAAGGACACTCAAATTCCAATTCCAAATTCCAAATCCCATACATTCCTATGGGGCCAAATCTGGAACTTTGTCGTAGAAACATGGGGGTAATTTCAGCCTCATAAGCATGCCTTAAGATACCCACAAATAAATTTTGGGGACTCTAGCTCCTTGGGAACCCCCACAAATGGACATTAAAATTCCCATTCCAAATTCCAAATCCCATACATTCCTATGGGGCCAAATCTGGAACTTTCTCGTAGAAACATGGGGGTAATTTCAGCCTCATAAGCATGCCTTAAGATACCCACAAATACATTTTGGGGACTCTAGCTCCTTGGGAACCCCCACAAATGGACATTAAAATTCCCATTCCAAATTCCAAATCCCATACATTCCTATGGGGCCAGATCTGGAACTTTGTCGTAGAAACATGGGGGTAATTTGAGCCTCATAAGCATGCCTAAAGACACCCTCAAATAAATTTTGGGGACTCTAGCTCATTGGGATCCCGCACAAATGGACTTAAAAATTCCCATTCCAAATTCCGAATCCCATACATTCCTATGGGGGAAAATTTTATTTTGTCGTAGAAACTTGGGGGTAATTGCGAACTGAAAAGCATGCCTTAAGATACCCACAAATAAATTTTGGGGACTCTAGCTGATTGGGAAGGCCCACAAATGGACATTAAAATTCCCATTCCAAATTCCAAATCCCATACATTCCTATGGGGCCAAATCTGGAACTTTGTCGTAGAAACATGGGGGTAATTTGAGCCTCATAAGCATGCCTTAAGATACCCACAAATAAATTTTGGGGACTCTAGCTCATTGAGATCCCGCACAAATGGACATTAAAATTCCCATTCCAAATTCCAAATCCAATACATTCCTATGGGGCAAAAAAATTGTTTTGTCGTAGAAACTTGGGGATAATTGGAGGCTCATAAGCTTTCCTTAACATAGCCACACATCAATTTTGGGGACTCTAGCTCAATGGGAAATCGCACAAATGGACTTAAAAATTCCCATTCCAAATTCCAAATCCCATACATTCCTATGGGAAAAAAAATTATTTTGTCGTAGAAACTTGGGGGTAATTGCGAACTGATAAGCATGCCTTAAGATACCCACAAATAAATTTTGGGGACTCTAGCTCATTGGGAAGGCCCACAAATGGACATTAAAATTCCCATTCCAAATTCCAAATCCCATACATTCCTATGGGGCCAAATCTGGAACTTTGTCGTAGAAACTTGGGGGAAATTGGAGACTCATAAGCATGCCTTAAGATACCCACAAATAAATTTTGGGGACTCTAGCTCATTGGCAAGGCCCACAAATGGACATTAAAATTCCCATTCCAAATTCCAAATCCCATACATTCCTATGGGGCCAGATCTGGAACTTTGTCGTAGAAACATGGGGGTAATTTGAGCCTCATAAGCATGCCTAAAGATACCCTCAAATAAATTTTGGGGACTCTAGCTCATTGAGATCCCGCAAAAATTGACTTAAAAACTCCCATTCCAAATTCCAAATCCCATGCATTCCTATGGGGAAAAAATTTATTTTGTCGTAGAAACTTGGGGGTAATTGCGAACTGAAAAGCATGCCTTAAGATACCCACAAATAAATTTTGGGGACTCTAGCTGATTGGGAAGGCCCACAAATGGACATTAAAATTCCAATTCCAAATTCCAAATCCCATACATTCCTATGGGGCCAAATCTGGAACTTTGTCGTAGAAACATGGGGGTAATTTCAGCCTCATAAGCATGCCCTAAGATACCCACAAATAAATTTTGGGGACTCTAGCTCATTGGGATCCCGCACAAATGGACTTAAAAATTCCCATTCCAAATTCCAAATCCCATGCATTCCTATGGGGGAAAAATTTATTTTGTCGTAGAAACTTGGGGGTAATTGCGAACTGATAAACATGCCTTAAGATACCCACAAATAAATTTTGGGGACTCTAGCTCATTGAGATCCCGCACAAATGGACATTAAAATTCCCATTCCAAATTCCAAATCCCATACATTCCTAAGGGGCAAAAAAATTATTTTGTCGTAGAAACTTGGGGATAATTGGAGACTCATAAGCTTTCCTTAACATAGCCACACATCAATTTTGGGGACTCTAGCTCAATGGGAAACCGCACAAATGGACTTAAAAATTCCCATTCCAAATTCCAAATCCCATGCATTCCTATGGGGCCAAATCTGGAACTTTGTCGAAGAAACTTGGGAGAAATTGGAGACTCATAAGCATGCCTTAACATAGCCACACATCAATTTTGGGGACTCTAGCTCATTGGGAACCCCCACAAATGGACATTAAAATTCCCATTCCAAATTCCAAATCCCATACATTCCTATGGGGCCAGATCTGGAACTTTGTCGTAGAAACATGGGGGTAATTTGAGCCTCATAAACATGCCTAAAGACACCCTCAAATAAATTTTGGGGACTCTAGCTCATTGGGATCCCGCACAAATGGACTTACAAATTCCCATTCCAAATTCCGAATCCCATACATTCCTATGGGGGAAAATTTTATTTTGTCGTAGAAACTTGGGGGTAATTGCGAACTGAAAAGCATGCCTTAAGATACCCACAAATAAATTTTGGGGACTTTAGCTGATTGGGAAGGCCCACAAATGGACATTAAAATTCCCACTCCAAATTCCAAATCCAATACATTCCTATGGGGCAAAAAAATTATTTTGTCGTAGAAACTTGGGGATAATTGGAGACTCATAAGCTTTCCTTAACATAGCCACACATCAATTTTGGGGACTCTAGCTCAATGGGAAACCGCACAAATGGACTTAAAAATTCCCATTCCAAATTCCAAATCCCATACATTCCTATGGGGCCAAATCTGGAACTTTGTCGTAGAAACATGGGGGTAATTTCAGCCTCATAAGCATGCCTTAAGATACCCACAAATAAATTTTGGGGACTCTAGCTCCTTGGGAACCCCCACAAATGGACATTAAAATTCCCATTCCAAATTCCAAATCCCATACATTCCTATGGGGCCAAATCTGGAACTTTCTCGTAGAAACATGGGGGTAATTTCAGCCTCATAAGCATGCCTTAAGATACCCACAAATACATTTTGGGGACTCTAGCTCCTTGGGAACCCCCACAAATGGACATTAAAATTCCCATTCCAAATTCCAAATCCCATACATTCCTATGGGGCCAGATCTGGAACTTTGTCGTAGAAACATGGGGGTAATTTGAGCCTCATAAGCATGCCTAAAGACACCCTCAAATAAATTTTGGGGACTCTAGCTCATTGGGATCCCGCACAAATGGACTTAAAAATTCCCATTCCAAATTCCGAATCCCATACATTCCTATGGGGGAAAATTTTATTTTGTCGTAGAAACTTGGGGGTAATTGCGAACTGAAAAGCATGCCTTAAGATACCCACAAATAAATTTTGGGGACTCTAGCTGATTGGGAAGGCCCACAAATGGACATTAAAATTCCCATTCCAAATTCCAAATCCAATACATTCCTATGGGGCAAAAAAATTGTTTTGTCGTAGAAACTTGGGGATAATTGGAGACTCATAAGCGTGCCTTAACATAGCCACTCATCAATTTTGGGGACTCTAGCTCATTGGGATCCCGCACAAATGGACTTAAAAATTCCCATTCCAAATTCCAAATCCAATACATTCCTATGGGGAAAAAATTATTTTGTCGTAGAAACTTGGGGGTAATTGCGAACTGATAAACATGCCTTAAGATACCCACAAATAAATTTTGGGGACTCAAGCTCATTGGGAACCCCCACAAATGGACATTAAAATTCCAATTCCAAATTCCAAATCCCATACATTCCTATGGGGCCAAATCTGGAACTTTGTCGTAGAAACATGGGGGTAATTTGAGCCTCATAAGCATGCCTTAAGATACCCACAAATAAATTTTGGGGACTCTAGCTCATTGAGATCCCGCACAAATGGACATTAAAATTCCCATTCCAAATTCCAAATCCAATACATTCCTATGGGGCAAAAAAATTGTTTTGTCGTAGAAACTTGGGGATAATTGGAGGCTCATAAGCTTTCCTTAACATAGCCACACATCAATTTTGGGGACTCTAGCTCAATGGGAAATCGCACAAATGGACTTAAAAATTCCCATTCCAAATTCCAAATCCCATACATTCCTATGGGAAAAAAAATTATTTTGTCGTAGAAACTTGGGGGTAATTGCGAACTGATAAGCATGCCTTAAGATACCCACAAATAAATTTTGGGGACTCTAGCTCATTGGGAAGGCCCACAAATGGACATTAAAATTCCCATTCCAAATTCCAAATCCCATACATTCCTATGGGGCCAAATCTGGAACTTTGTCGTAGAAACTTGGGGGAAATTGGAGACTCATAAGCATGCCTTAAGATACCCACAAATAAATTTTGGGGACTCTAGCTCATTGGCAAGGCCCACAAATGGACATTAAAATTCCCATTCCAAATTCCAAATCCCATACATTCCTATGGGGCCAGATCTGGAACTTTGTCGTAGAAACATGGGGGTAATTTGAGCCTCATAAGCATGCCTAAAGATACCCTCAAATAAATTTTGGGGACTCTAGCTCATTGAGATCCCGCAAAAATTGACTTAAAAACTCCCATTCCAAATTCCAAATCCCATGCATTCCTATGGGGAAAAAATTTATTTTGTCGTAGAAACTTGGGGGTAATTGCGAACTGAAAAGCATGCCTTAAGATACCCACAAATAAATTTTGGGGACTCTAGCTGATTGGGAAGGCCCACAAATGGACATTAAAATTCCAATTCCAAATTCCAAATCCCATACATTCCTATGGGGCCAAATCTGGAACTTTGTCGTAGAAACATGGGGGTAATTTCAGCCTCATAAGCATGCCCTAAGATACCCACAAATAAATTTTGGGGACTCTAGCTCATTGGGATCCCGCACAAATGGACTTAAAAATTCCCATTCCAAATTCCAAATCCCATGCATTCCTATGGGGGAAAAATTTATTTTGTCGTAGAAACTTGGGGGTAATTGCGAACTGATAAACATGCCTTAAGATACCCACAAATAAATTTTGGGGACTCTAGCTCATTGAGATCCCGCACAAATGGACATTAAAATTCCCATTCCAAATTCCAAATCCCATACATTCCTAAGGGGCAAAAAAATTATTTTGTCGTAGAAACTTGGGGATAATTGGAGACTCATAAGCTTTCCTTAACATAGCCACACATCAATTTTGGGGACTCTAGCTCAATGGGAAACCGCACAAATGGACTTAAAAATTCCCATTCCAAATTCCAAATCCCATGCATTCCTATGGGGCCAAATCTGGAACTTTGTCGAAGAAACTTGGGGGAAATTGGAGACTCATAAGCATGCCTTAACATAGCCACACATCAATTTTGGGGACTCTAGCTCATTGGGAACCCCCACAAATGGACATTAAAATTCCCATTCCAAATTCCAAATCCCATACATTCCTATGGGGCCAGATCTGGAACTTTGTCGTAGAAACATGGGGGTAATTTGAGCCTCATAAACATGCCTAAAGACACCCTCAAATAAATTTTGGGGACTCTAGCTCATTGGGATCCCGCACAAATGGACTTAAAAATTCCCATTCCAAATTCCGAATCCCATACATTCCTATGGGGGAAAATTTTATTTTGTCGTAGAAACTTGGGGGTAATTGCGAACTGAAAAGCATGCCTTAAGATACCCACAAATAAATTTTGGGGACTTTAGCTGATTGGGAAGGCCCACAAATGGACATTAAAATTCCCACTCCAAATTCCAAATCCAATACATTCCTATGGGGCAAAAAAATTATTTTGTCGTAGAAACTTGGGGATAATTGGAGACTCATAAGCTTTCCTTAACATAGCCACACATCAATTTTGGGGACTCTAGCTCAATGGGAAACCGCACAAATGGACTTAAAAATTCCCATTCCAAATTCCAAATCCCATGCATTCCTATAGGGCCAAATCTGGAACTTTGTCGAAGAAACTTGGGGGAAATTGGAGACTCATAAGCATGCCTTAACATAGCCACACATCAATTTTGGGGACTCTAGCTCATTGGGAACCCCCACAAATGGACATTAAAATTCCCATTCCAAATTCCAAATCCCATACATTCCTATGGGGACAGATCTGGAACTTTGTCGTAGAAACATGGGGGTAATTTGAGCCTCATAAGCATGCCTAAAGACACCCTCAAATAAATTTTGGGGACTCTAGCTCATTGGGATCCCGCACAAATGGACTTAAAAATTCCCATTCCAAATTCCGAATCCCATACATTCCTATGGGGGAAAATTTTATTTTGTCGTAGAAACTTGGGGGTAATTGCGAACTGAAAAGCATGCCTTAAGATACCCACAAATAAATTTTGGGGACTCTAGCTGATTGGGAAGGCCCACAAATGGACATTAAAATTCCCATTCCAAATTCCAAATCCCATACATTCCTATGGGGCCAAATCTGGAACTTTGTCGTAGAAACTTGGGGGAAATTGGAGACTCATAAGCATGCCTTAAGATACCCACAAATAAAGTTTGGGGACTCTAGCTCATTGGCAAGGCCCACAAATGGACATTAAAATTCCCATTCCAAATTCCAAATCCCATACATTCCTATGGGGCAAAATCTGGAACTTTGTCATAGAAACATGGGGGTAATTGGAGACTCAAAAGCATGCCTTAACATAGCCACACATCAATTTTGGGGACTCTAGCTCATTGGGAACCCCCACAAATGGACATTAAAATTCCCATTCCAAATTCCAAATCCCATACATTCCTATGGGGCCAAATCTGGAACTTTGTCGAAGAAACTTGGGGGAAATTGGAGACTCATAAGCATGCCTTAACATAGCCACACATCAATTTTGGGGACTCTAGCTCATTGGGAACCCCCACAAATGGACATTAAAATTCCCATTCCAAATTCCAAATCCCATACATTCCTATGGGGCCAAATCTGGAACTTTGTCGTAGAAACTTGGGGGGAATTGGAGCCTCATAAGCATGCCTTAAGATACCCACAAATAAATTTTGGGGACTCTAGCTCATTGGCAAGGCCCACAAATGGACATTAAAATTCCCATTCCAAATTCCAAATCCCATACATTCCTATGGGGCCAGATCTGGAACTTTATCGTAGAAACATGGGGGTAATTTGAGCCTCATAAGCATGCCTAAAGATACCCTCAAATAAATTTTGGGGACTCTAGCTCATTGGTAACCCGCACAAATGGACTTAAAAATTCCCATTCCAAATCCCATGCATTCCTATGGGGAAAAATGTTATTTTGTAGTAGAAACTTGGGGGTAATTGCGAACTGATAAGCATGCCTTAAGATACCCACAAATAAATTTTGGGGACTCTAGCTCATTGGGAACCCCCACAAATGGACATTCAAATTCCCATTCCAAATTCCAAATCCAATACATTCCTATGGGGCAAAAAAATTATTTTGTCGTAGAAACTTGGGGGTAATTGGAGACTCATAAGCTTTCCTTAACATAGCCACACATCAATTTTTGGGACACTAGCTCATTGGGAGTGCCTACCAATTGAAATTCCAATTTTCATCCCACAATTGAATCCATAGCCCATTCAGTAGATCAGAATCTGGAATCACTTGGTCCCTTAATAACTCATCAATACTTGTACCTAGAGTGATGCAGCCATCTGTACATGATAAAGCAATCTTCAACCTTCCTCTGGAACATGGAATTAGGCTGCTATCTTATTCTGTCTTTAAATTATAGGCCTTCAAAGTGATCCCAGAATTGGATCTATGGACCATTCAATAGATGAAAATCTGGAATCACTTTGGCCCTTAATAACTCATTTATACTTGTACCTAGAGTGATGCAGCCATCTGTACACGATAAAGCAATCTTCAACCTTCCTCTGGAACATGGAATTAGGCTGCTATCTTCTACGGTCTTTAAATTATAGGCCTTCAAAGTGATTCCAGAATTGGATCTATGGCCCATTCAATAGATGAAAATCTGGAATCAATAAATGAAAATCTGGAATCACTTTGTCCCTTAATAACTCATCGATACTTGTACCTAGAGTGATGCAGCCATCTCTACATGATAAAGCAATCTTCAACCTTCCTCTGGAACATGGAATTAGGCTGCTATCTAATTCTGTCTTTAAATTATAGGCCTTCAAAGTGATTCCAGAATTGGATCTATGGCCCATTCAATAGATGAAAATCAGGAATCACTTTGGCCCTTAATAACTCATCAATACTTGTACCTAAAGTGATGCAGCCATCTGTACACGATAAAGCAATCTTCAACCTCCATCTGGAACATGGAATTAGGCTGCTATCTTCTTCTGTCTTTAAATTATAGGCCTTCAAAGTGATTCCAGAATTGGATCTATGGCCCATTCAATAGATGAAAATCTGGAATCAAAAGATGAAAATCTGGAATCACTTTGTCCCTTAATAACTCATCGATACTTGTACCTAGAGTGATGCAGCCATCTGTACATGATGAAGCAACCTTCAACCTTCCTCTGGAACATGGAATTAGGCTGCTATCTTATTCTGTCTTTAAATTATAGGCCTTCAAAGTGATTCCAGAATTGGATCTATGGCCCATTCAATAGATGAAAATCTGGAATCAATTTAGCCCTTAATAACTCATCAATACTTGTACCTAAAGTGATGCAGCCATCTGTACACGATAAAGCAATCTTCAACCTTCCTCTGGAACATGGAATTAGGCTGCTATCTTATTCTGTCATTAAATTATAGGCCTTCAAAGTGATTCCAGAATTGGATCTATGGCCCATTCAATAGATGAAAATCTGGAATCAATAGATGAAAATCTGGAATCACTTTGTCCCTTAATAACTCATCGATACTTGTACCTAGAGTGATGCAGCCATCTGTACATGATAAAGCAATCTTCAACCTTCCTCTGGAACATGGAATTAGGCTGCTATCTTCTACGGTCTTTAAATTATAGGCCTTCAAAGTGATTCCAGAATTGGATCTATGGCCCATTCAATAGATGAAAATCTGGAATCACTTTGGCCCTTAATAACTCATCAATACTTGTACCTAAAGTGATGCAGCCATCTGTACACGATAAAGCAATCTTCAACCTCCCTCTGGAACATGGAATTAGGCTGCTATCTTATTCTGTCATTAAATTATAGGCCTTCAAAGTGATTCCAGAATTGGATCTATGGCCCATTCAATAGATGAAAATCTGGAATCAATAGATGAAAATCTGGAATCACTTTGTCCTTTAAAAACTCATCGATATTTGTACCTAGAGTGATGCAGCCATCTGTACATGATAAAGCAATCTTCAACCTTCCTCTGGGACATGGAATTAGGCTGCTATCTTCTACGGTCTTTAAATTATAGGCCTTCAAAGTGATTCCAGAATTGGATCTATGGCCCATTCAATAGATGAAAATCTGGAATCACTTTGGCCCTTAATAACTCATCAATACTTGTACCTAGAGTGATGCAGCCATCTGTACATGATAAAGCAATCTTCAACCTCCCTCTGGAACATGGAATTAGGCTGCTATCTTATTCTGTCATTAAATTATAGGCCTTCAAAGTGATTCCAGAATTGGATCTATGGCCCATTCAATAGATGAAAATCTGGAATCAATAGATGAAAATCTGGAATCACTTTGTCCCTTAATAACTCATCGATACTTGTACCTAGAGTGATGCAGCCATCTGTACATGATAAAGCAATCTTCAACCTTCCTCTGGAACATGGAATTAGGCTGCTCTCTTCTTCTGTCTTTAAATTATAGGCCTTCAAAGTGATTCCAGAATTGGATCTATGGCCCATTCAATAGATGAAAATCTGGAATCAATAAATGAAAATCTGGAATCACTTTGTCCCTTAATAACTCATCGATACTTGTACCTAGAGTGATGCAGCCATCTCTACATGATAAAGCAATCTTCAACCTTCCTCTGGAACATGGAATTAGGCTGCTATCTAATTCTGTCTTTAAATTATAGGCCTTCAAAGTGATTCCAGAATTGGATCTATGGCCCATTCAATAGATGAAAATCAGGAATCACTTTGGCCCTTAATAACTCATCAATACTTGTACCTAAAGTGATGCAGCCATCTGTACACGATAAAGCAATCTTCAACCTCCATCTGGAACATGGAATTAGGCTGCTATCTTCTTCTGTCTTTAAATTATAGGCCTTCAAAGTGATTCCAGAATTGGATCTATGGCCCATTCAATAGATGAAAATCTGGAATCAAAAGATGAAAATCTGGAATCACTTTGTCCCTTAATAACTCATCGATACTTGTACCTAGAGTGATGCAGCCATCTGTACATGATGAAGCAACCTTCAACCTTCCTCTGGAACATGGAATTAGGCTGCTATCTTATTCTGTCTTTAAATTATAGGCCTTCAAAGTGATTCCAGAATTGGATCTATGGCCCATTCAATAGATGAAAATCTGGAATCAATTTAGCCCTTAATAACTCATCAATACTTGTACCTAAAGTGATGCAGCCATCTGTACACGATAAAGCAATCTTCAACCTTCCTCTGGAACATGGAATTAGGCTGCTATCTTATTCTGTCATTAAATTATAGGCCTTCAAAGTGATTCCAGAATTGGATCTATGGCCCATTCAATAGATGAAAATCTGGAATCAATAGATGAAAATCTGGAATCACTTTGTCCCTTAATAACTCATCGATACTTGTACCTAGAGTGATGCAGCCATCTGTACATGATAAAGCAATCTTCAACCTTCCTCTGGGACATGGAATTAGGCTGCTATCTTCTACGGTCTTTAAATTATAGGCCTTCAAAGTGATTCCAGAATTGGATCTATGGCCCATTCAATAGATGAAAATCTGGAATCACTTTGGCCCTTAATAACTCATCAATACTTGTACCTAAAGTGATGCAGCCATCTGTACACGATAAAGCAATCTTCAACCTCCCTCTGGAACATGGAATTAGGCTGCTATCTTATTCTGTCATTAAATTATAGGCCTTCAAAGTGATTCCAGAATTGGATCTATGGCCCATTCAATAGATGAAAATCTGGAATCAATAGATGAAAATCTGGAATCACTTTGTCCTTTAAAAACTCATCGATATTTGTACCTAGAGTGATGCAGCCATCTGTACATGATAAAGCAATCTTCAACCTTCCTCTGGGACATGGAATTAGGCTGCTATCTTCTACGGTCTTTAAATTATAGGCCTTCAAAGTGATTCCAGAATTGGATCTATGGCCCATTCAATAGATGAAAATCTGGAATCACTTTGGCCCTTAATAACTCATCAATACTTGTACCTAGAGTGATGC
Organism: Valencia hispanica; assembly: GCA_963556495.2. Taxonomy (NCBI): domain Eukaryota; kingdom Metazoa; phylum Chordata; class Actinopteri; order Cyprinodontiformes; family Valenciidae; genus Valencia; species Valencia hispanica. The sequence goes on along the minus strand of OY747720.1, from coordinate 47,476,510 downwards.
AGCCATCTGTACATGATAAAGCAATCTTCAACCTCCCTCTGGAACATGGAATTAGGCTGCTATCTTATTCTGTCATTAAATTATAGGCCTTCAAAGTGATTCCAGAATTGGATCTATGGCCCATTCAATAGATGAAAATCTGGAATCAATAGATGAAAATCTGGAATCACTTTGTCCCTTAATAACTCATCGATACTTGTACCTAGAGTGATGCAGCCATCTGTACATGATAAAGCAATCTTCAACCTTCCTCTGGAACATGGAATTAGGCTGCTCTCTTCTTCTGTCTTTAAATTATAGGCCTTCAAAGTGATTCCAGAATTGGATCTATGGCCCATTCAATAGATGAAAATCTGGAATCAATAAATGAAAATCTGGAATCACTTTGTCCCTTAATAACTCATCGATACTTGTACCTAGAGTGATGCAGCCATCTCTACATGATAAAGCAATCTTCAACCTTCCTCTGGAACATGGAATTAGGCTGCTATCTAATTCTGTCTTTAAATTATAGGCCTTCAAAGTGATTCCAGAATTGGATCTATGGCCCATTCAATAGATGAAAATCAGGAATCACTTTGGCCCTTAATAACTCATCAATACTTGTACCTAAAGTGATGCAGCCATCTGTACACGATAAAGCAATCTTCAACCTCCATCTGGAACATGGAATTAGGCTGCTATCTTCTTCTGTCTTTAAATTATAGGCCTTCAAAGTGATTCCAGAATTGGATCTATGGCCCATTCAATAGATGAAAATCTGGAATCAAAAGATGAAAATCTGGAATCACTTTGTCCCTTAATAACTCATCGATACTTGTACCTAGAGTGATGCAGCCATCTGTACATGATGAAGCAACCTTCAACCTTCCTCTGGAACATGGAATTAGGCTGCTATCTTATTCTGTCTTTAAATTATAGGCCTTCAAAGTGATTCCAGAATTGGATCTATGGCCCATTCAATAGATGAAAATCTGGAATCAATTTAGCCCTTAATAACTCATCAATACTTGTACCTAAAGTGATGCAGCCATCTGTACACGATAAAGCAATCTTCAACCTTCCTCTGGAACATGGAATTAGGCTGCTATCTTATTCTGTCATTAAATTATAGGCCTTCAAAGTGATTCCAGAATTGGATCTATGGCCCATTCAATAGATGAAAATCTGGAATCAATAGATGAAAATCTGGAATCACTTTGTCCCTTAATAACTCATCGATACTTGTACCTAGAGTGATGCAGCCATCTGTACATGATAAAGCAATCTTCAACCTTCCTCTGGGACATGGAATTAGGCTGCTATCTTCTACGGTCTTTAAATTATAGGCCTTCAAAGTGATTCCAGAATTGGATCTATGGCCCATTCAATAGATGAAAATCTGGAATCACTTTGGCCCTTAATAACTCATCAATACTTGTACCTAAAGTGATGCAGCCATCTGTACACGATAAAGCAATCTTCAACCTCCCTCTGGAACATGGAATTAGGCTGCTATCTTATTCTGTCATTAAATTATAGGCCTTCAAAGTGATTCCAGAATTGGATCTATGGCCCATTCAATAGATGAAAATCTGGAATCAATAGATGAAAATCTGGAATCACTTTGTCCTTTAAAAACTCATCGATATTTGTACCTAGAGTGATGCAGCCATCTGTACATGATAAAGCAATCTTCAACCTTCCTCTGGGACATGGAATTAGGCTGCTATCTTCTACGGTCTTTAAATTATAGGCCTTCAAAGTGATTCCAGAATTGGATCTATGGCCCATTCAATAGATGAAAATCTGGAATCACTTTGGCCCTTAATAACTCATCAATACTTGTACCTAGAGTGATGCAGCCATCTGTACATGATAAAGCAATCTTCAACCTCCCTCTGGAACATGGAATTAGGCTGCTATCTTATTCTGTCATTAAATTATAGGCCTTCAAAGTGATTCCAGAATTGGATCTATGGCCCATTCAATAGATGAAAATCTGGAATCAATAGATGAAAATCTGGAATCACTTTGTCCCTTAATAACTCATCGATACTTGTACCTAGAGTGATGCAGCCATCTGTACATGATAAAGCAATCTTCAACCTTCCTCTGGAACATGGAATTAGGCTGCTCTCTTCTTCTGTCTTTAAATTATAGGCCTTCAAAGTGATTCCAGAATTGGATCTATGGCCCATTCAATAGATGAAAATCTGGAATCACTTTGGCCCTTAATAACTCATCAATACTTGTACCTAAAGTGATGCAGCCATCTGTACACGATAAAGCAATCTTCAACCTCCCTCTGGAACATGGAATTAGGCTGCTATCTTATTCTGTCATTAAATTATAGGCCTTCAAAGTGATTCCAGAATTGGATCTATGGCCCATTCAATAGATGAAAATCTGGAATCAATAGATGAAAATCTGGAATCACTTTGTCCTTTAAAAACTCATCGATATTTGTACCTAGAGTGATGCAGCCATCTGTACATGATAAAGCAATCTTCAACCTTCCTCTGGGACATGGAATTAGGCTGCTATCTTCTACGGTCTTTAAATTATAGGCCTTCAAAGTGATTCCAGAATTGGATCTATGGCCCATTCAATAGATGAAAATCTGGAATCACTTTGGCCCTTAATAACTCATCAATACTTGTACCTAGAGTGATGCAGCCATCTGTACATGATAAAGCAATCTTCAACCTCCCTCTGGAACATGGAATTAGGCTGCTATCTTATTCTGTCATTAAATTATAGGCCTTCAAAGTGATTCCAGAATTGGATCTATGGCCCATTCAATAGATGAAAATCTGGAATCAATAGATGAAAATCTGGAATCACTTTGTCCCTTAATAACTCATCGATACTTGTACCTAGAGTGATGCAGCCATCTGTACATGATAAAGCAATCTTCAACCTTCCTCTGGAACATGGAATTAGGCTGCTCTCTTCTTCTGTCTTTAAATTATAAGCCTTCAAAGTTATTCCAGAATTGGATCTATGGCCCATTCAATAGATGAAAATCTGGAATCACTTTGGCCCTTAATAACTCATCAATACTTGTACCTAAAGTGATGCAGCCATCTGTACACGATAAAGCAATCTTCAACCTCCCTCTGGAACATGGAATTAGGCTGCTATCTTATTCTGTCATTAAATTATAGGCCTTCAAAGTGATTCCAGAATTGGATCTATGGCCCATTCAATAGATGAAAATCTGGAATCAATAGATGAAAATCTGGAATCACTTTGTCCCTTAATAACTCATCGATACTTGTACCTAGAGTGATGCAGCCATCTGTACATGATAAAGCAATCTTCAACCTTCCTCTGGAACATGGAATTAGGCTGCTCTCTTCTTCTGTCTTTAAATTATAAGCCTTCAAAGTGATTTCAATAGATGAAATTATAAGCCTTCAAAGTGATTCCAGAATTGGATCTATGGCCCATTCAATAGATGAAAATCTGGAATCAATAGATGAAAATCTGGAATCACTTTGTCCTTTAAAAACTCATCGATACTTGTTCCTAGAGTGATGCAGCCATCTGTACATGATAAAGCAATCTTCAACCTTCCTCTGGGACATGGAATTAGGCTGCTATCTTCTACGGTCTTTAAATTATAGGCCTTCAAAGTGATTCCAGAATTGGATCTATGGCCCATTCAATAGATGAAAATCTGGAATCACTTTGGCCCTTAATAACTCATCAATACTTGTACCTAAAGTGATGCAGCCATCTGTACACGATAAAGCAATCTTCAACCTCCCTCTGGAACATGGAATTAGGCTGCTATCTTATTCTGTCATTAAATTATAGGCCTTCAAAGTGATTCCAGAATTGGATCTATGGCCCATTCAATAGATGAAAATCTGGAATCAATAGATGAAAATCTGGAATCACTTTGTCCCTTAATAACTCATCGATACTTGTACCTAGAGTGATGCAGCCATCTGTACATGATAAAGCAATCTTCAACCTTCCTCTGGAACATGGAATTAGGCTGCTCTCTTCTTCTGTCTTTAAATTATAAGCCTTCAAAGTGATTCCAGAATTGGATCTATGGCCCATTCAATAGATGAAAATCTGGAATCAATAGATGAAAATCTGGAATCACTTTGTCCCTTAATAACTCATCGATACTTGTACCTAGAGTGATGCAGCCATCTGTACATGATAAAGCAATCTTCAACCTTCCTCTGGAACATGGAATTAGGCTGCTCTCTTCTTCTGTCTTTAAATTATAAGCCTTCAAAGTGATTCCAGAATTGGATCTATGGCCCATTCAATAGATGAAAATCTGGAATCAGTAGATAAGAATCTGGAATCACTTTGTCCCTTAATAACTCATCGATATTTGTACCTAGAATGATGCAGCCATCTGTACATGATAAAGCAATCTTCAACCTTCCTCTGGAACATGGAATTAGGCTGCTATCTTATTCTATCTTTAAATTATAAGCCTTCAAAGTGATTCCAGAATTGTATCTATGGCCCATTCAATAGATGAAAATCTGGAATCAGTAGATAAGAATCTGGAATCACTTTGTCCCTTAATAACTCATCGATACTTGTACCTAGAGTGATGCAGCCATCTGTACATGATAAAGCAATCTTCAACCTTCCTCTGGAACATGGAATTAGGCTGCTATCTTATTCTATCTTTAAATTATAGGCCTTCAAAGTGATTCCAGAATTGGATCTATGGCCCATTCAATAGATGAAAATCTGGAATCAATAGATGAAAATCTGGAATCACTTTGTCCCTTAATAACTCATTGATACTTGTACCTAGAGAGATGCAGCCAATCACTTTGTCTGCTATCTTATTCTTAATAACTCATTGATACTTGTACCTAGAGAGATGCAGCCATCTGTACATAATAAAGCAATCTTCAACCTTCCTCTGGAACATGGAATTAGGCTGCTATCTTATTCTGTCATTAAATTATAGGCCTTCAAAGTGATTCCAGAATTGGATCTATGGCCCATTCAATAGATGAAAATCTGGAATCAATAGATGAAAATCGGGAATCACTTTGTCCCTTAATAACTCATCGATACTTGTACCTAGAGTGATGCAGCCATCTGTACATGATAAAGCAATCTTCAACCTTCCTCTGGGACATGGAATTAGGCTGCTATCTTCTACGGTCTTTAAATCATAGGCCTTCAAAGTGATTCCAGAATTGGATCTATGGCCCATTCAATAGATGAAAATCTGGAATCACTTTGCCTAATAACTCATAATACTTGTACTAAAGCCCTTAATAACTCATCAATACTTGTACCTAAAGTGATGCAGCCATCTGTACACGATAAAGCAATCTTCAACCTCCCTCTGGAACATGGAATTAGGCTGCTATCTTATTCTGTCATTAAATTATAGGCCTTCAAAGTGATTCCAGAATTGGATCTATGGCCCATTCAATAGATGAAAATCTGGAATCAATAGATGAAAATCTGGAATCACTTTGTCCCTTAATAACTCATCGATACTTGTACCTAGAGTGATGCAGCCATCTGTACATGATAAAGCAATCTTCAACCTTCCTCTGGAACATGGAATTAGGCTGCTCTCTTCTTCTGTCTTTAAATTATAAGCCTTCAAAGTGATTCCAGAATTGGATCTATGGCCCATTCAATAGATGAAAATCTGGAATCAATAGATGAAAATCTGGAATCACTTTGTCCCTTAATAACTCATCGATACTTGTACCTAGAGTGATGCAGCCATCTGTACATGATAAAGCAATCTTCAACCTTCCTCTGGAACATGGAATTAGGCTGCTCTCTTCTTCTGTCTTTAAATTATAAGCCTTCAAAGTGATTCCAGAATTGGATCTATGGCCCATTCAATAGATGAAAATCTGGAATCAATAGATGAAAATCTGGAATCACTTTGTCCCTTAATAACTCATCGATACTTGTACCTAGAGTGATGCAGCCATCTGTACATGATAAAGCAATCTTCAACCTTCCTCTGGAACATGGAATTAGGCTGCTATCTTATTCTGTCTTTAAATTATAGGCCTTCAAAGTGATTCCAGAATTGGATCTATGGACCATTCAATAGATGAAAATCTGGAATCATTAGATAAGAATCTGGAATCACTTTGTCCCTTAATAACTCATCGATACTTGTACCTAGAGTGATGCAGCCATCTGTACATGATAAAGCAATCTTCAACCTTCCTCTGGAACATGGAATTAGGCTTCTCTGTTCTTCTGTCTTTAAATTATAGGCCTTCAAAATGATTCCAGAATTGGATCTATGGCCCATTCAATAGATGAAAATCTGGAAACACTTTGTCCATTAATAACTCATCGATACTTGTACCTAGAGTGATGCAGCCATCTGTACATGATAAAGCAATCTTCAACCTTCCTCTGGAAGATGGAATTAGGCTGCTCTCTTCTTTTGTTTTTAAATTATATGCCTTTAAAGTGAGTCCAAATTTAATCTTTGGCCCACTTAATAGATGAGAATCTGGAATTGTTAAAATAGAATCTGGTATCATTATGTCCCTTAATAACTGATCGAAACTGGAAAAGGAGGCAGACTCACTGGTCTTTAAACATTTATTTTCAACAATTTTGCTGAGATGCTTTACATTTTTTAGGTTAAAGACAGCATGATCAAAAATAAAAATGTTTGTGCTCATCTGTGTGTGTGGGCTTGTGTGGGCTTGTGTGTGAGAGCATGTGTGTGTAAATCAGTCTCGGTGAGTACTTATAAAAGTACTATAAAATCAAGATAAAAAAAAATAAAATAATTAAATTAGGACGTCAGCATTATTACTGATATAAACATCAATTTAGAAACAAACAAAAACACCACATCTTATAGGGTTTGTGGCACCAACTTTGATTTTTCCCTGAAAATAGGATGAGGTCAACATAATTTATAAGTTTAAATATAATTCAACTTACATGCATTCAGCAAGCGTTTTTAAACGTAACTAATTCCCATCCAGGGCCTAAAACTGGCACCCTGCAGTTCTCATCATTTTCGTGTGCTGGATCAGGGGTTAAGCCATGAAAGCATAAATGAAAACTAAACACCTCCCGGGGTTGTGGCACAAACTCGAGTGCCAGATGAATGATGGGTTCTGGAACACATCCCAAGTCCTGCCTGCCTAGGGTTTCTAAACCTCCTCTGCTTGGGTTTGTGGCATCTGGTCTTCCGGTGTTTCTTGGACAGATTCTGATGTCTCCTGGATCATAGGATCTGGAACACAACCCGGTTCTGCTTGGGTTTGTGGCATCTGGTCTTCCGGTGTTTCTTGGACAGATTCTGATGTCTCCTGGATCATAGGATCTGGAACACAACCCGGGTCTGCTTGGGTTTGTGGCATCTCATCTTCTGGTGTTTCTTGGACAGATTCTGATGTCTCCTGGATCATAGGATCTGGAACACAACCCGGTTCTGCTTGGGTTTGTGGCATCTGGTCTTCCGGTGTTTCTTGGACAGATTCTGATGTCTCCTGGATCATAGGATCTGGAACACAACCCGGGTCTGCTTGGGTTTGTGGCATCTCATCTTCTGGTGTTTCTGCATCCTTCTCTTCGGTTTGTAGCATTTTTTCAGGAGTTAGGGGCTCAGGGTTGCTTCTTGGTTCCTCCTGAGCTGCGGGTGCTGCGGTGAACCTGGTGGTCTGCTCAACAAGGGGTGCTGGAAGGGTCTCTGCCATGGGTTCTTGCCCGAGGACGGGATATAAAAGTTTTGATTTCTTGCTAAAATAGTCTGCAATTGGTTCCCTCAACCTCTCAACAACACAAACACACTTGGAAGGTGTGTAGACGTGCATTTGTGAGAGAGATTCTTCGGCTGAGAAATCCAATTTCCTCTTGGACATGCGAGGTTGAGCTGATGGAAGGCTGTCCTGTGATGAGAGTACCTTTAAATTCCGGCTGATTTCTCCCACCTTTTCAGACAGGTCTTGGTTGGCCTGGACACCCCAACAAAGAAATAAAAAAAATATTACAACTTCAAATCAATACTATGGCCAGATTCAAACTTGCATCAAGTACTTACCTGAGCAGAGACCTTGACTTTCGACTTGGACTTGGGACGTGAAGGATCTGGATAAGATGGGGGCTCATCCTCTACGGTTTCATTCTTTGATGATTCATCACTGGGTTTGGAAAATCCACGACGCCTCTTTCTTCGTTCCAGCAATGTGAACTTCGCGTCAGAGGACAATGAGGAGCTTGAATCAGGTCCGTCATCATAGACAACTTCCTCATCATCTGAGCTTGTCTCTGGTGTATCCGCAACTTTGTCATCTGGTAAGGATGAGGAGTCATCGCTGTCATCCAAATCTTGCGAGGATTTAACAAAAGCCTCCTTGAGGGCTTTCATCCTCAGTTTTCTTGTTTGATATGCCATGTTTTTGTCTGGCAGAGCAACATAGAATTTTTCTGCTGTAGTGGGGTCATGGCACATTGAATGAGCCACCTCCTTCCTCTCCTTCTCTGTGAGGTGAATCTTGGCCTGTGAACCCAAATGATGAAATATCTGTAACAATCTGAAAGTCTTCCAAATTCTCACCTACGACTTCCAGATTCAGACCTAATGGATGGAAATCTGTAAATTATAGATGAGCATTGTGAAATACTTATTTTTATTTCAGGCCCAATTGCCTTATCCTCACAACTATCAAATTGTTGAGTACTTACCTGTGTAGAGACACTGCTCCGGATCAAGCTGAAGTCGACTGGCCCTTTCAAACCAGCATCCACCCAAGCCATATTTAAGAAGAGTGACGGCTTCACGATATGCCTGCCGAATATTGTGTGGAAAACATAGATGTTGCCCTCCTCACAAACGCAGCATTCACCGAAGGCAGCCTTTTTCACCCACCCAAACTCAGTCTTGTTCAGACACACCGCAGCTTGCCCGAAAGAGCGCATAGTTTTGTGATCATCTACCTAAGGAAAGAGTTACAGAAAATGAGCTTGTTTCTGTAGATAGGTAGACTTCAACTGAAATGAAAAGAAAAAAATACTCAAGTCTTTTGCTGTCTCTTCCAAAAAATAGTTTAAATACATACCAGAATCCTATACTTTTTGCCACCATCCCAGCAGTCTGCTGACACCACCTGATCTCGAGTCATGTTGGTAAAGACGACGGCGCGATGTCCCGTGAGGATGGATAGGTAGCCCATGAGGTAGCCCATGAGCCGAGAATGTTTCTTACCAAAACTTCCTTCACCAGGTAAGAAATCTACAGTAAATAACATGGATAAATGAAGTTTAGTCAGGTTAGGTTTATGTCAGTTTTCCTCTCTTCATCTCCTGTCATGCATAAATATCTACTGAATTGTACTCACGAAGCAATTCAGGGATTTTCTTTTTGGCGACCTTCATAAATGTCACTTCTTCTTTCGCATCGAGCAATTGCTCTGTGAAAAAAAGTGTCACATACACCACCCATTTTTGAGGTTCCAAATCCCTATTCTTTAGATGACAGCGTATATACACAACAACATCATAATAAAGAAAGAAAATATTACCGGTCTTCTTTTTCGTCACCTTCTGCCGGTGGACAACCACATGCTTGTGCACATTTGCCTGAAGCATCTTAAATTCATACAGGAGTCTCTCAAACTCAGTAGATTTGACTTTGCTGACTCCCTGGAATGAACACTTCACGTGCTTGATGAACATGATGACATTTGTCATCATGTTTCTCACAGTGGTTGGGACGTAACCCTTTTGGGCAAGGTATAGTGGATACCTACAAATAATGGTGGGCAAGCACAAGTGATAAAATCTCACCTCTAGTTCACACCACCTAATTCCAAATCCCAATTTTTCATCTACTTCAAAACATATAATTTGAAAGTCATGATATACGTATATATACACATATCTCTAAATATTCTAACCAAAAAACACACTTACGCGCGCAATTTGTCCATCTGGAGAAGGAACTTCAAATCCATGGAAACCGATTTTGGAGTTAGCCCAGTAGCCATATAGAGGCAAAATCGGAGCGCATGGCTTGCTGCCTGCCTCGCATTTTCCTGGTCTTTTCTTGCTGTCCGTGAACCCAGTCGAAACTTCCTGAAGTCATCAATGAGCCTCTCTATCATGAAATATACAGAAGATGTTTGTGGAATAGTTACAAAATAAAAATAAAACATCCATTATATTACACAGCAATGTGGAAGCCATAGATTAGTATCTGAAATCTATGACTTCCACATTGCTTTGTAAATTGTAGATGAGAAAAGGGAAACAGGAAATGAAAACTCACGAAATACATTTTCCGGCTTCTCCAACTTTCTCACATGTTCATGTTTTTGGGCTGAGGCAGTTAGTTTCGAAGTTATGCCTCTGGATGTCTTGGGTGTCGAGGGTTGAGCTCTCATAAGTTTGTCTACCATGTGTTCGAGCTGCTGCAATCTGACAGCAACATTTTCACAGTTGCACTTGCAGTTGCAGTTGCCTCGATTTGGAAGTGGACTCTCCATGTTACAAGAGAGACTGAAGTCATCTCGATTCTTCACAACAGGTGAGGAAGACAGAGGATGGTCATGACCACGCCCACTGGAGGAAGTGAGGACACCAGGGGAGCCTGTGTGGACAGCAGAGGAGGAGGCTGTGTGGACAGCAGAGGAGGAGGCTGTGTGGACAGCAGAGGAGGAGGCTGTGTGGACACCAGTGCAGGAGGATGTATGTCCATAGGAGGAGGTTTTCTTGCCACCAGGGCTAAGATGTTGTTGTTCGGGAGTGGATGATAAAGCAGGAGGACCAATTTCAGGTTGACCATGCACTGACTCTGCACCCATGAACCGGGTAAGCGGCTGCTCTTCATCGAGGGGCATATCGTCTTCCCAAGAAGACATTCTCTCATATACTTCGTCTGTAATGAATTGGAAAACAAATGTCAAAGACCAGTTTACTATACAGTCAACCTCTGAAAAACACATTGATACATTATAGTGTAAAATTACCATCTGAGGTCAAATCGCCCAACCCCGATACCATTGGTATTTCAGGACCAGTACGGCGGAGAGCAGCAAACTCCTTTGCAATGCGCCGTCTCTTGGCATCCTTTAGCAGAGATTCTCTTTCCTGTTAATAAAAAGTGACAGATTTTGAAAGAAAAACTATTTTTGTTGTGACTAAAGCTTACATTTGCAACACTTATTGTGCATTTGCACTTACCTCTGCCTTTAACGAATGGCTGTCCTGCAGATGCTTGTCCAGGCGAACTAATTGCACCCTCTCGCACACAGGACAGTCTAAGTTGTCACTTGTCCTGGAGTACGGCATATTGAATAAATGGCAAAGAAATATAGACAAGCAATTTTTTTTCATGTGAATAAATGTTCCGTATGTTCTTACCTAGCATTTCCATATTTCATCAACAAACAAAATTCCTCCTTATTGGGAATTGTGTGGGAAACATTTAGGTGTTGCTTCAAATTAACGTAGCTCCTGAAACACACCCCACACAATTTTGTGGCCTGTAGAAAAAAAAAATTACTTTTTCTAGTAGGTGGCGCTGTAACACAAACATTTGAACAGATTAGGATCATGCATGATGAAGTTTCTACACACTGTCTGAAAAATCCAAGACATTACCAGCACACATACCATGCTGCTACTGCTGCTCCTCCACTTCCAGGTTTTAAATCTAAATGGCCTGAATTATAATTTGGAATTAAGGTGGACAAACTCCATATTTACAAATGTCAATTTACCAAACGTGCTGACAGTGTGATAGTAAATTACAAAAAATGTCACTCAAAAACAATAACCAATTGACTCCAAATGGTCCGAAACGTGCTCCTGATCACATTCTGTTAAGTGAATTTTGGGTCCCACACAAAATTTTCACTTCCTGCCACTCCCATCCGCTTTAATGGGGAACAGTTTTCGGTCAATATCTCGGGAACGGAATCTCGTAGAGATTTGGAACCAAGATCCATCAGACATAAATTGGGTCAGCTGAACACGCCAGTCTTGTCCCCGAGTCACTACAACCTTCCGTTCCAGAGATACAAGCGATCGGGAGGTCAAAAGTGGGTGTAGCTCCCGAACGGAAGCTCCATAAATAAACTTATGGAAGTGCATGAAAAAAAACACCTAAGGTGATATTGATACGTTACTCACTGAAATAGAGCAAAAGCAGTCAGGTATCAACACTTTGAATATGACAAAACTCAAGAAATTACACAGGAAAGGAAGTCCAGCTTTACATCTACAAAATTTGGAATTACAATGGACAAATTCCATATTTACATATATTTCATTTTAACAACCATGTGCTCACCATGTGATGTAAATAAACCTTTGAAACCATCAAAAGTGCATGAAAAAACAACACCTAAGGTGATATCGATACATTACACACTAAAATAGAGCAAAAGCAGTCAGGTATCAACACTTTGAATCTGACAAAACTCAAGAAATTACAAAGCAAACTTACCATGCTGCTGATGCTGCACTTGCTAGTCCTGTGCTACTTCCTTTGGGGAAAGGAACTCCAGGTTGTCATCTAAAAAATTTGGAATTACAATGACAAATTCCACATTTACATATATTTCATTTTAACCACCATGTGCTCACCATGTGATGTAAATAAACTTTTGTAACCATCAAAAGTGCATGAAAAAAAACAACACCTAAGGTGATATTGATACATTACACACTGATATAGAGCAAAAGCAGTCAGGTAACACTACTTTGAATATGACAAAACTTAAGAAATTACAAAGCAAACTTACCATGCTGCTGATGCTGCACTTGCTAGTCCTGTGCTACTTCCTTTGGGGAAAGGAAATCCAGGTTGTCATCTAAAAAATTTGGAATTACAATGGACAAATTCCACATTTACATATATTTCATTTTAACCACCATGTGCTAACCATGTGATATAAACTTTTGAAACCATCAAAAGTGCATGAAAAAAAAAAACACCTGAAGGTGATATTGATACATTACACACTGAAAAAGAACCAAAGCAGTCAGTTAACACTTTGCGTTTTAATTTCTTAATTTGTCATATTCCAATTTACCATGCTGCTAATGCTGTACTTCATAGTTTTGTGCTACTTCCTGTGGGGGAAAAAACCTCCAAGTTGTCATAAGCAAAATTTGGAATTACAATGGACAAATTCCATATCTACGTATATTTAATTTTACCAACCATGTGATATCAACTTTTGAAACCATTAAAAGTGCATGAACACCACAACACCGAAGGTGATACGTTACACACTGAAATAGAGCAACAGCTGTCAGGTATCAACACTTTGTCGGACAAAAATCAAGAAATTACAGCACAAACTTATCATGCTGCACTTACTAGTCCTTTGCTACTTCCAATGGAAGTGGAGTAATATTAGAATAAATCTTTCATGAAAAGGAGAACATTCAGGGTATTATCACGTTTGTCTCAGAAGCCTTTCATACCCCTTCAATGTGTTTCCAGATTTGCATATATAGCCCACAAAAATAGAAGATAGGGAACTATTTGGTCCCTTAACTCATCGATACTTGTACCTAGAGTGATGCAACCCTTGTATTTGATAGGGCAATCTACAAGCTTCCTCGGATACTTAGAATCAGGCTGCCCTCTTTTTCGACCTTAAAATTGCAGGCCGTCCAAGTGATTCCAGAATTGGATCTATGGCCCATTCAATAGATTACAATCTGGAATAATTAGATAAGAATCTGGAATCACTTTTTCCCTTAACTAAGACTTACCAATTTTCTTCACTCTACTTCCTTTTCTCCTACAACTCTCCAGTTGTATTACAGTACATTCTGTTATTTCGACTGTTAACTTTTTTTTCTCTGTGTTTTTCTCTCCATAGAAGATATACCTGGTCTGGTATCCTGCTTGGCTGCAATGCCCTGTTGGACGGGGGGCATCGACTGGGATGGTGCTCCCAGTAACTGAACATCCACTGTGTCCTATTAACTTTTTACTTTCTGTAACATAGAAAGTTCTCTTATATCAGATCTTCTGTTCCTTCTGTGTTTCTGCTCTGTCTTCTCAAACCCCCAGACAGTCGTGGCAGATGGCCGCTCCTACTGAGCCTGGTTCTGTTGGAGGTTTCTTCCTGTTAAAGGGGAGTTTTTCCTCTCCACCGTCGCTACATGCTTGCTCAGTATGAGGGATTGCTGAAGGACTGCTGTGGTTGGAAAGTCTGCATCAACGGGGCCCAACCTCACGCCAATGACTGACGCAATCTGCTGGGATTCCTTAAATGGGAAACTTTTTAACTGATTGGAACGTTTGTATAAATGTATTGAAATGACTTCTTGTTAAGTGCCTTGAGATGACATCTGTTGTGAATTGGCGCTATATAAATAAACTGAATTGAATTAATCGATATTTGTACCTACAGTGATGCAGCCATCTATACATTGGACAGCAATCTTCAAGCTTCCTCTGGTACAGGGAAGTAGGCTGCTCTCTTCGGTCTTTAAATTATAGGCCTTCAAAGTGATTCCAGAATTGGATCTATGGACCATTCAATAGATGAAAATCTGGAATCACCTTGTCCCTTAATATCTATTTGATACTTTTATCTAGGGTAATGCAGCCAGCAGTTATTGATAGAGCAATCTACAAACTTCTATTGGTACTCTGAATCGTCCCGCTCTCCTTCCCTCTTTTACAAATTAGCCTTTAATGTACTTCCAAATATTCGTTCATGGCTATTCCCAAATATAGCTATTTGAAGAACAGTGAGTCTTGATAACTAATTTACATAGAATGATCAGAACATTGAAAAAAAACAGAGGCAGACTCGAGCACAAACTGGTCTTTAAAAGTTTACTTTCAACAATTCTGCTTAGATATTTTACATTTGTTAAGTAAAGCATGAACAGAAGTAAAGATGTTTGTTCGTAGCTGTGTGTGCGGGCTTGTGCATGTATACATGTGTGTTTGTGTGTGAGAGCATGTGTAAATCAGTCTGAGTACTTGCAGTCCAACATTCAGACAAAAAAAATAAAATACAATGAGGACGTCAGCATTATTTCAGATTTTAAAGTTCAGTAACATCCGTTTGTGGCACCAACTCTGATGTCTCCGGGAATATAGGATGAACACCTTTCTCATTTTAATAGAGAAACAAACATGCATGCACTCAAGCTTAACATTTTTAAACATTAATAGCCATCCAGGGGCCAAAACTGCACCCTGCAGCTCTCATTTTGGGTTCATGTCTGAACAACTGAGCTGGCAAATAAAAAACATTAAAAAAAATACACAACCACCACCAGTGCTGTGGCTTATGGCACAAACTCCAGTGCCAGCTGGATGATTGGTTCTGGAGCACATCCCAGGTCCTACCTGCCTAGGGCTTCTGCACCTCCTCTGCTTGGGTTTGTGGCATCTGATCTTCTGGCGTTTCTTGGACCAACTCTGATGTCTCCTGCATCACAGGATCTGGAACACACCCCGGGTCCTGTCCGACTGGGGTTTCTGCATCCTTCTCGTCGGTTTGTAGCATGCAGTCAGAAGTCTGCTCTACGAGGCTAAACAGTGCTGGCATACACCCCGGGATCTGCTCAGGTGGAGGCGCTGGCACACCTTCTGTAGTGTTTGCAGTCAGGGGCTCAGGGTTGCTTCTTGGTTCCTCCAGAGATGTAGGTGCTGCTGTGAACCTTGTGGCCTGCTCAGCAAGGTGTGCTAGAAGGGTCTCTGCCATGGTAGCTTGCCTGAGGAGGGCATTGGAAAGATTTGCTTTGTGGGCATAATAGTCTGCAATTGGTTGGCTCAACCTCTCAACACCACAAGCAAACTTGGAAGGTGCGTAGACATGCATTTGGGAGAAAGATTCTTCGGCCGAGAAATCCAATTTCCTCTTGGACCGGCGAGGTTGAGCCGATGGAAGGCTGTCCGGTGATAGAACCTCTAAATTCGAGGTGATTCTCACAACCCGTTTTCTCTGCTTTTCAGGTAAGTCTTGGTTGGCCTGGACACCCAAACAAAGATAATAAAAAAACGATTACAACTTAAAATCCATACTATGGCCAGATTCCAACTTTCATGAAGTACTTACCTGAGCAGATACACTGCTCTGTATTTTATTAAAGCTGATTGTTCCCTTCATTCCACAGTCCGCCCAGGCGAGATTAAGGAATCTCCCAGCATGTCCAATCTGTTTTCCAAGTGTTGTGTGGAAAACATAATCACTGCCCTGACCTTGAGGACAGCAAGTCGAGTTGGTCAGGTTTTCCAGCCACTTAAATTCCTCCTCATTTAGGTTTAATGTAGCCTGACCAAAGGACTGCACAGTTTTGTAGTCATTCACCTTGGTAAATAAAATTCAGAGAAGTATGATTTGTCTTAGGTGCACTTAAATTAAGCAAAACAAATCACCAATGACATGTGATTTGCAGCCACTTGTCTAACAGCATTTAATTCATCTACAAGCTCCCATTAGCCTTTGGAATTAATCTGCTCACTCCTTCTGTCTTTAATATATCACCCATCAAAGTGATCCCAAAATTACATCTATGGCCGACTCAATTGAGGAGAATGTGGAATCAATTGGTCCCTTTAGAACCTGTCATTGCGTTTACCTAAAGTCAGGCAGCCACCTGTATGTGATACAGCAGTCTACAAGCTTCCATTGGTAAAAGAAAAGATAAAGGATGTTCATTTGAGGGATATGTTTACAACCTAAAATTGAATATGTACATTAAAGATGGGGTCACTCTTTGAGAAGAAACTGACCAGGAAGAGATGACATGCATTCCAGGTTCCAAAGTCCCGCCCATGATAAATAATCCCTCAAACATTAGAGGTGCTTACCAGAATTTGGAATCTCTCTCCATGATTCCAAATGTCAAAGTTGACCACATTTTCTTTTGTCATGTTGGTAAGGACAAGCGATCTGTGTCCTGTTAGAAGGCATAAGTAGCCCATGATGTAGCCCATGAGCTTAGAATGCTCATTATCCTGTGTTCCACTACCGTCCAATCGCTCTACAAAACACCACCAAAAAGACTGATAGTTATGAATACAAACTATCAAAGAACAAGGAATATAGCATGAATAACTAGACTACTTACCAAACAGTTTGGGAATATTTTTCCTCGCAGCCATCATGAAAGCTTTTTCTTGAGCTGCATTAAGTTGATCATCTGAGAAAACATACACCACAGTCGATGAGTATCCAATTTCAAATTTCCTTAGATGGCACGAAGATGAACTTCATAAAATGTACCTCTTTTACGACACAACACTTTTTGCCTGTGGACGACCTGTGTACTTTGAAACTCTGCCTGGATCCCCTTCAGCTCACACAGAATTTTTTTATAATCTTTCTTTTTAAGCTCACTTTGGCCCAGGAAGGAATTTTCAACATGTGTGAAAAACATAATCAAGTTGGTTATCATATCTTTTATTGTTGAGCGCTGGTAGCCCTCCAGGACCAGGTGTGTTGGCCAACTATGGAAAAAGGTAAGCAGTTACAAGCCACTAATACTTCCAATTCCACCACATTTGACATTCCATATTGCCATCTATATCACAACAGAGATTACAAATTGGAATCCATATATAAAATTTTGGAAGTAATTTGTGCCTATGTAAAAAATATAATAGTCCTAAAAAAAAAAATAATAAAAAAATTAAATAAAAAAAACTTACCCACGCAACTTGTCCGTTTGGTTCAGGAACCTTAAGTCACTGGAGACCATCTTGGAGGGTAGACCAGTGGCCATGTAGCGGCAAAAGTGGAGCGCATGGATGGATGACTGCCTTGCATTGTCCCTGTCTTTCCTTCCCATCCGTGACCCCAAGGAAAATTTCAAAAAGTCTTCAACAGTCTTTTCTGCATTATAAAAATAAAAACTGGTTGTACAATCGCCAAAAACCAAAGGTGAAAGGGACGGAAACAACTATCTTCTCTCTACCCCAAATTGCAATTGGATAAGAATAACTTACCATAAAAACAAGTGCCCTTGTTGACATGGTCCCTCTTTAGAACAGAGAGAGATGCTTTCAGTGGGATGGATGTCTGTTGCTGCAATGACAGCAAACAGTTCACCTTCTTTTCCAGCTGCTGCAACCTGGAATCAAATTGTTCCCAGTTGCATGTGCAGTCCGTTGACATTAAAGCAGTCGTAAGTCTTCTGTTGCCACTCAAGTGCCCTGGTAGGTTAACTGAAGGAAGCAAACTCTCACATGACAGGGGAGGCATGGACCTACATGGGGCGATGGGAGGAATTTGGTGACTCTGAGAGGTGTTTTGGGCCCCAGAAAAAGAGGTGGAAGGAAGTGGCTGACCAGTATTTCGAGGAAGGACACTGGAGGACACGCCGTAAATGTGATCCTGTCCTTGTGGTATGGGGTTGAAACAATGGAAGGCGCAATGGGTTCCAGTCGGAGGATCATTGTTTAAGGATGAATTCCCCCTTCTATTACCTTTAGCTGTAGAGATCTCCGTGCTTCTTCCCTGCCTCTTTTGGGCCCTTGAAACTCTTCTTTTTGGCTGCCCTTTCAGAGCTGTTCTAGAACTCTTGTTTCTTTTTACTACCTCCTTTCCTTTTCTGTGTGTGCGAAATGTGCTTTGTTTCACCACCTTGCCATCAAGCCCTACACAACTCTTCTCTCTGGGATTATGAAGATATCGCTCCCTCATTTGGCACTTTGGACTCACAGGGTTTTTTGTTTCCTCAGAAAGAGGCTGTTTTTTAAAGTGACCCTCTCCATTTTGTTCACAGGTGCAGCATTCACACTTTTCATTTTGATCCCCAAAAAAGCTGGAACCATAGTAAATTGTAATCTCCTCCCCGGGTGCGATTGGTCGAATCACTTCAACACATGCCATATTCTCACCAGCAATAAACTTGCAGTTTGGTTTACAGTCGTGGTTGATGAAAGCTGCAGGCCCAAGCCACAGTTGAGCGCAGCGTTTGCGTGTTGAATACATCACACTGAAGTCATTGACTCCTGCCCTCAAAACAGTGCTGTCAGCAGGGCCAATATCTGCTCTACAGCCCAGCAGGACATCAATACGCTGTCCTGCAAACCAGTGCTTTGTAGAGGTTACCTTTGCTCCATTGGTCTCTAAAGAGTATCTGTCACAGGACTCTATCTTGACACCACTGTCCAACAGGCAGGCACGGAAGTAGCGATAGACATGTTGCCTCAGTAGGTCCTGATGATGGCTTCCCAGAGAATTATAATAGTCCCAAATCAGTTTGTCCACTGTGAGCGCCTCAAATGTCTTGTTGAAGTCATGAGTCTGCTGAAATCGCTCTAAGGTCTCTTTCAGATTATCCCAATGCTGAATATCTTTTAGAGGACTGATATTCATTTTATGGGTTCTGAAGCCCAGCAGAGGGTCCAGCACCAGAGCAGTTGCAAGGTCATCGGTCTCACACAGCTCCTTCACACTCATTCTGGTGCAGCCGTCCATTCTCCTCCACCGTCAACATGCTGGGAGTCAATTTCAATTAATTAGATTTGTTTTTCCATTTAATTTCAATCTATGAATTAAGTGGGAGGTAGATAGAAATATGGAAATAAAATTGATATTCCACATTTACATTTATGTCCACATTTTTTTTTTTATAAAAAAAATGCAATAAGTGACTTTTTATAAAGTTAAAAATGCATAAAACTATGACATTGGGATGTTTCCTACTACAATACGACAAAACCAACCAAGTATTAACACTTCTGTATAAGGAAAATCTATAAATTACAGAGCTAACACTTACCATGTGCTCAATGCTCCTTCTGTAGCTCAACCTCTATAGCTCCTACTTCCTGTTAACAAAAGGAAGTCCATGTTTTCATCTACAAGCATTCATTAAACAATAGATTGAAATATGGAAGGTAAGAATATTGACTGAATTGAAATTTTTTTTAAATCTATTTTTATTAAACTTATTTATGTTTCTAAAATTAATACACCACACCTGTCATGATGGGTAGCAGTTTCCTGACCCACACAGGAAGCGGTGATCCTCCTTAACGCAACCCAGAAGAGGACGAGAGCTTTTCTTGGTCCCTCACAGGCAATCATCCAGAATGGAATGATTGTCCCATGCCTCCTTATATAAACACCAGCCTCCCTGATGAGAAAATAAGCTCCAGGTGTGCAACAGCCTGGGACAGTGGAGCTCTCCAGCAAAGATCCTCTGGAAAAAAGGACCTCACACTCGGGTGAAAAAAAGCACACACCAGAATCCTAACAACACCTGGACATTCTGTTGAGTTTAATTCAATTAAGTAAATTAACAATGATTTTTATTGCTATTTGACTAGCTTGAATGATAAAGCTGTCTAGCTTTTGGTTTTAAGGTTTTTTTAATAATATAATATTGTAAACAACATGAAATCATGAAATGCTTAGTACTGAAATTGTTGACTAATCTAAGAATAGACTTACTCAGAAATAATGCTTAATATATGATTATCAAAAGGAGCTTTATATCTATAAACTCCCAATAGGAAAAGCTAATTTGTTCAGCACAACACAGCAATCAGATCATCATTCTGCTTGCTTTGGTGCTGGAGAAGACAAGTTAAAAGAAAGAAGAAAAAAAGGGGGAAAGAGAAATTGTTGACTAGAAGTCCGTTTTTTATGCAGGAAGGTCACCTGTCTGCAGTCAAAAAGCTATGACCAAGTCAACTCCTTTCATGTCATTAACCAGGGAGGCCTTAAAGTCCACAAGTCCAACAGCCCTGCCTACAGTAAAAAATCTGTCAAAGGTTAAAAAATAGAGTTCAAGATAGAAGCATTATTCTGACATAGAATATACAGATCCCTGAGAGCATCCGAGAACATATCCAGCCATATCTCTGACCCTTTCCACTTCCAAGCTATGGCTTTCCAAAGTGTCGAGGTCAAGAGGTCACCTCTTGCAGAGCACCCATCTGTACATGATAAAGCAATCTTCAACCTTCCTCTGGAACATGGAATTAGGCTGCCCTCTTCTTCTGTCTTTAAATTATAGGCTTTCAGGGCCTATAGATCCAGAATTGGATCTATGGCCCATTCAATAGATGAAAATCTGGAATCATTAGATAAGAATCTGGAATCACTTTGTCCCTTAATAACTCATTGATACTTGTACCTAGAGTGACGCAGCCATCTGTACATGATAAAGCAATCTTCAACCTTCCTCTGGAACATGGAATTAGGCTGCTCTCTTCTTCTGTCTTTAAATTATAGGCCTTCAAAGTGATTCCAAAATTGGTTCTATGCCCACTTAATAGATTAGAATCTGGAATCACTTTGTCCCTTAATAACTAATTGATACTTGTACCTAGAGTGATGCAGCCATCTGTACATAATAAAGCAATCTTCAACCGTCCTCTGGAACATGGAATTAGGCTGCTATCTTCTTCTGTCTTTAAATTATAGGCCTTCAAATTGATTCCACAATTGGATCTATGGCCCATTCATTAGATGAAAATCTGGAATCACTTTGTCCCTTTATAACTCATCGATTTTGTACCTAGAGTGATGCAGCCATCTATACATGGGACAGCAATCTTCAAGCTTCCTCTGGTACAGGGAAGTAGGCTGCTCTCTTCTTCTGTCTTTAAATTATAGGCCTTCAAAGTGATTCCAAAATTGGTTCTATGCCCACTTAATAGATGAGAATCTGGAATTACTTTGTCCCTTTATAACTCATCAATACTTGTGCCTAGGCCATTGTTTTTCAGTCCAGGTCCTCAGGCCCCACTGCCCTGTAGGTTTTCAATGTGTTCCTACCTGATTCAATTTCTTTGCAGCCAGTTAGCCAGTTATGCTTTTGAATATCTCTGTAATCAATTTCCAAATTGATTATTTTGGAACAGGAATCCTGCAATCTAAGATAATTCCACATTTGTTTTATCAGTCTTTAAATTCCACATTTGTTCATCTGCTATGTAAAATCTTCCATCATCAATCAAAATGCACATTTAGAAATGACAGAAAAAATGGCTTTTTAAACAATCTTTATTGGAACATCAAAATTAGATTTGAAAAAACTTTTCAAATTGTTGACCTTATAGAACTTTTGGAGCACAGGGTTACCCATATCCTACATTTTCCGCACTCTACCCCTCACTCACATCAGGGAGCCCCCTTTTTGAATAGCTTTTTAAACAGTCTTTATCAGAACATCAAACTTAGATATGTAGAAAATTTTAACATATTGACCTTACAGAACATTTGGAGCAGAGGGTTGCCCATATCCTCCATTCAGCACTCCACCCCTCCCTCACATCAGGGAGCCCCCTTGTTGATCATCCCATTCCTGTGTTTCACAAAGAGGTACACGGTATTCTCCCTTTCTAGTGGGGGGGGGTCAATGCTCGACTCTTCACTTTCGGCCAGTGAGCTGAGACGTTCAGGTGAGTAAGGTGGGGGAGGTGTGAAGGGTGGGACAGGTGATGAGGGATGTGAGAAGGATGGGGGAGTTGAGGTGGGTGTGGAAGGCAAATTGGGCACTAGGGATTCGGTGCTGGTGCCAGTGTCTGTGGCGGTGCCTGTGACGGTGCCTGTGGCGGTGCCTGTGGCGGTGCCTGTGGTGGTTCCTGCGCCTGTGCTGGTGCCATTGCCATCATCTGCATGGAGTTTTTGGGCATCCGTGGTGGCGCTGAACCCGTCGCATTCCATGGGGACTGTCGGTTACGGCAGACAGGTCTCAAAAAGAGGAGGAAATGAACGGGGAAGAGAAGGGGGAAAAAGATAAGCAGATGTTGAAGGATTAACAAAGATGGGCTTGCCACATTCGACTATCCGTCGGACCCTCCTCTCCAGAACCCCTGAATAGACCTTACCAGGGAGGCTCAGAAGTGTGATCCCCCTGTAGTTGGAACACACCCTGTGGTCCCCTTTTTTAAACAGGGGGACCACCACCCCGGTCTGCCAATCCAAGGGAACTGCCCCCGATGTCCACGCACTATTGCAGAGCCGTGTTAACCAACACAGCCCCACAACATCCAGAGCCTTGAGGAACTCCGGTCGAATCTCATCCACCCCCGGAGCTAGCCCTTCTCCAAATTGGGTTTGTTTGGATTCCAGATTCCAAATTCATATCTATGCATTTAGCTTCAAAATTAGACATTAGAATTTGGTTTTGCTGCAATTATCCTAGGTTACTTACATATGGTCTGCAAAAATATTACAAATTCAACCAAAATAAACATCAATATGCATACAATACACGCTTAATTGGCAGGAGCTCTTTGGATTCTTACCATGCGGTTGAAGCTGCTGCAGGGGAAGTGAAACTTAACTGCCAGTAGGCGATTTGTCACAGGTCATTAGGAGCAGCTCATTGTATTTATTTTTGGGGGGGGGGGGGGGTTCACTTCAGTTTTGGACATTTTACAAGTGGCTAGCAAAGTGTGTTGTAAAATTTCTGAAAGTAGCACTACCAAAAATGTCCAAAACTGAACATAAGGACATCGGCTAAAAACAGTGGGATTCAACTGTAAATTTTTTACTTTTCCATTAATAAGTACCCTGTATCATTATTGTAGATGGAACGATCCAAAGAAAGGAAATACAGCCAAATTTCATCATCCAAATATGTGTCTCCCAATCAATTGCTTTGAATTTATACAATTTTGACGACGCCATGTTGGTATCTATTTAATAATTATTATTTCCCGCCTCCATATTTATATCTGCTCCAATTTACTGTTTCCATATTTGTATCTCTTTCCTTTTCCCGCCTCCACATTTCTATCTGATCAACTTGGAAACTCATTAGCATGCCTCAACATACCCGCACATCAATTGTGGGGACTCTAGCTCATTGGGAACGCCCACAAATGGACATTCCAACTTTCATTCTATACTTCCAAATCCCATATATTCCTATGGGGACCAAATTGGAACTTCTTTGTAGAGACTTGTGAGTAATGTGAGACTCATTAGCATGCCTCAACATACCCACACATCAATTTTGGGGACTCTGGCTCATTGGGAACACCCACGAATGGACATACCAAATTATATCACAAGTTCCAAATCCCATGCATTTGTATGGGGTGAAAATTGGAACTTTCTCCTAGAGACTTGGTAGTACTTGGAGACTCATTAGCATGCCTCAACATACCCACACATCAATTTTGGGGACTCTGGCTCATTGGGAACACCCACGAATGGACATACCAAATTATATCACAAGTTCCAAATCCCATGCATTTGTATGGGGTGAAAATTGGAACTTTCTCCTAGAGACTTGGTAGTACTTGGAGACTCATTAGCATGCCTCACCATAACCACACATCAAATTTGGGGACTGTAGCTCATTGGGAGCACCTACCAATTGACATTCCAATTTTCACTCCACAATTAAATCTATGGCCTAATTAATAGATGAGAATCTGGAATCAGTAGATAAGAATCTGGAATCACTTTGTCCCTTAATAACTCATCGATACTTGTACCAAGAGTGATGCAGCCATCTGTACATGATAAAGCAATCTTCAACCTTCCTCTGGAACATGGAATTAGGCTGCTCTCTTCTTCTGTCTTTAAATTATAGGCCTTCAAAGTGATTCCAGAATTGGATCTATGGCCCATTCAATAGATGAAAATCTGGAATCAGTAGATAAGAATCTGGAATCACTTTGTCCCTTAATAACTCATTGATACTTGGACCTAAAGTGATGCAGCCATCTGTACATGAAAAAGCAATCTTCAAACTTCCTCTGGAACATGGAATTAGGCTGCTCTCTTCTTCTGTCTGTCAGGTTTCATGGACATTTTGCTTTCTTCCTTCCACTTCATTTCCTTCCCCTCTGTACCCCAAGCTGCTCTCTTGTGTTGTCCCTCCTTTTTCTGTTTAAACTTAGTTCTTTTTCTTATCTAGTTTAATCAAGTTAGGTTATCCCTTGTCTTTATTAGTGTATTCTGGAGCTTCCTTGTTTCTGTATCTTCTTGCTCTTAGATATTTTCACCTTTTGGTTTGTGTCCTTATTTGTTTCCTTATTTTATCCCCTCTAGATAGTTTACTTATTTCTTCCTTCTGCTCTCTAGTTTTTCCTTAGTTCCCCTTCCTAGACTTATTATTTTAGTTAAGAGTTTTATGTCTCCCTACCATTCTACCTCTCTTCCCAGCTGATTGTTCCACCTGCTCTCTCACTCTCCCCTGCATCTGATTCCCTTAATTGCTCATTGGTCTCCTCTCACTTCCTCATTTCCTCCCCAGTATGTATTCTGCCTTCATTC
Organism: Valencia hispanica; assembly: GCA_963556495.2. Taxonomy (NCBI): domain Eukaryota; kingdom Metazoa; phylum Chordata; class Actinopteri; order Cyprinodontiformes; family Valenciidae; genus Valencia; species Valencia hispanica. The sequence goes on along the minus strand of OY747720.1, from coordinate 47,451,350 downwards.
GGTCACTATTTGCTGGTCCGTCTTCATTCTTTCCCTGTCTTGTTCCTGAATCCTGCCCAGTTCCTATTTTTTCCTCATCTCTGCATTTTTGGTTCACCTAATTCTGTAAGTTTTTTCTCCTTGTTTTTGTTAACTATAAAATCATTTAGGTTTTGTTTTAGCTGCCTTTGGGTCCAATTTTACATGCTAACAGGAAATTGTCTTTAAATTATAGGCCTTCAAAGTGATTCATAAAATGGATCTATGGCCCATTCAATAGATGAAAATCTGGAATCACTTTGTCCCTTAATAACTCATCGATACTTGTACCTAGAGTGATGCAGCCATCTGTACATGATAAAGCAATCTTCAACCTTCCTCTGGAAGATGGAATTAGGCTGCTCTCTTCTTCTGTCTTTAAATTATAGGCCTTCAAAGTGATTCCAGAATTGGATCTATGGCCCATTCAATAGATGAAAATCTGGAATCACTTTGTCCATTAATAACTCATCGATACTTGTACCTAGAGTGATGCAGCCATCTGTACATGATAAAGCAATCTTCAACCTTCCTCTGGAACATGGAATTAGGCTGCTCTCTTCTTCTGTCTTTAAATTATAAGCCTTCAAAGTGATTCCAGAATTGTATCTATGGCCCATTCAATAGATGAAAATCTGGAATCAGTAGATAAGAATCTGGAATCACTTTGTCCCTTAATAACTCATCGATACTTGTACCTAGAGTGATGCAGCCATCTCTACATGATAAAGCAATCTTCAACCTTCCTCTGGAACATGGAATTAGGCTGCTATCTTATTCTATCTTTAAATTATAGGCCTTCAAAGTGATTCCACAATTGGATCTATGGCCCATTCATTAGATGAAAATCTGGAATCACTTTGTCCCTTAATAACTCATCGATATTTGTACCTAGAGTGATGCAGCCATCTATACATGGGACAGCAATCTTCAAGCTTCCTCTGGTACAGGGAAATAGGCTGCTCTCTTCTTCTGTCTTTAAATTATAGGCCTTCAAAGTGATTCCAAAATTGGTTCTATGCCCACTGAATAGATGAGAATCTGGAATTACTTTGTCCCTTTATAACTCATCATTACTTGTGCCTAGGCCATTGTTTTTCAGTCCAGGTCCTCAGGCCCCACTGCCCTGTAGGTTTTTCAATGAGGTCCTACCTGATTCAATTTCTTTGCAGTCGGTTAACCCGCCATTCATTGCATTCAGCTGTAACCCATTAATTCCTGTGGTGCCAAAATTTTAACTCCTTCGTAGAGACTTGGGAGTACTTTGAGACTCACAAGAATTCCTCAACATAACTACACATCAATTTTGGCGCCCCCTAGCTCTGCACGGGATGGAACCAGAGCTCCGATTCCAACGCGGGGCTAATCCGGTGGACGAGACCTTTCCGTGGATGTCTGGATCATGCCTCTACGTTGAAGTATGGCCGAGTTTCCCCGATTCACCTTGTTTGGCAAGAAGGAGTCAGGGTGCAAGACTTTTCATGGGCTCTGAGAGTCTGGAGCCGTGTTGGCACTTTCAACCAAAACAATGAGATACGGGCATTATTCTTACACAGGTTTTACAGATCCCCGAGAGCATCCGAGAACACGTCCAACCGTATCTCTGACGCTTTCCGCCTCCGAGCTACGGCTTTCCCAAAATGGTCGAGGTCAAGAGGTCACCCCTTGCACAGCGCCCAGTCTTTTGGGGGCTTATTTGGCCATACGGTGGGTTAGAGACTCGGAACCATTTCCGGCTTAAACCTGGCATCCCACCCATGGATGGCGTCTGTTTTGGTCACAAACGCCCCCCAGGAAGGACCCCGAAATGTGCCCTAAAGTCAGGTGGGTCGAATGCCTTTAATAGATTGCAATCGGGAACAATAGATGTCATTATGGAAGGAGGTTATTTCTTCTCAAAACCTAAAAAAAGCGAGCGAGAAGGACAGTTAGGGCACCGTTGCGATCGCGTGAGCGAGGTCTTTAACGCGGACCTTAGCCCAGTTCTCCACACCCAACCGCTGCCAAGTTGGTTCCAGAACAGCGCCACCTACATGGCGCTCACCTATGTGATGCAGCTTTTCGAGAGCTTTCCGACGGTGTCGGTTGCCAATCCCTCGCTGCTTTCCTTATAGAGATACAGCACTTAATTGGGTGAAAAAGTTCAACATTTGGCGCCCCCTAGCTCTGCACAGGATGGAATCAGAGCTCCGATTCCAACGCGGGGCTAATCGGGTGGACGAGACCTTTCCGTCGATGTCTGGATCATGCCTCTACGTTGAAGTATGGCCGAGTTTGCCCGATTCACCTTGTTTGGCAAGAAGGAGTCAGGGTGCAAGACTTTTCATGGGCTCTGAGAGTCTGGAGCCGTGTTGGCACTTTCAACCAAAACAATGATATACGGGCATTATTCTTACACAGGTTATACAGATCCCCGAGTGCATCCGAGAACACGTCCAGCCGTATCTCTGACGCTTTCCCCCGCCGAGCTACGGCTTTCCAAAATGGTCGAGGTCAAGAGGTCACCCCTTGCACAGCGCCCAGTCTTTTGGGGGCTTATTCGGCCATACGGAGGGTTAGAGACTCGGAACCACTTCCGGCTGAAACCTGGCATCCCACCCATGGATGGCGTCTGTTTTGGTCACAAACGGCCCCCAGGAAGGACCCCAAAATGTGCCCTAAAGTCAGGTGGGTCGAATGCCTTTAATAGATTGCAATCGGGGACGATAGATGCCAATACGGAAGGAAGTTTTTTCAGAAGAGCGCCACCTACGTGGCATTCACATATGTTGTAGAGCACTCTGACTGCTTTCCAAAGATGTCTTTATATAACCTCTGACTTCTTCCAAGCTGGAGATAGAGGACTTCAAGGATTTAAGCTTCCCATCCCCCAACGCTGCTGTCAGAGACCAAAAAGCACTGCAGCAGCTTTTGAACGGGAGATGATCGGGAGAGGATTTTCTGGTCATGGCCAATTGAGCTGATATTCAGATATGTGACAGGTCTTGCAACGAAGTACAGTGTGTGAAATTTTTTTGCTTCCTGTGGCTAACCGTTAGCCCAAAAATCCATGATTACATTTTCCAGATTTGTATCTATTCACATTAAAATTTGTTTCATCTTCACTGCCGTGCCATGTCATTTGTTTAAGACCTTGGGGATTTCTGTTCAGTGGTCTGTTGTCACCAATGAGAGGGGAGTCAGTGACAGGAGTTGGAAATCTTTTCGAGCACGTTTTGTCCCAAATGTCGGCCCAGCTACATCTCTGCCCACTGCCTTTCTGTAGAAGCAGAGTTCTCCGCGAAGCTGTTCTCCTCGGTGTTCTCGGTGCTTGCCTTCCCACGATACAGAACCTCAAAGATGAGGGATTTTGGACTCTTGGCGTCCTCTAGCCTACTCGTATTAAACTATTCGAGTCGGGCAGTAGCACACCGAAGACGTGGGTTTCGTGGCCCTACGACCTGGTTTAAATTTCACTTTTTAAAACGGTAAAGGTGATGGAGGAGCTGGGTGAGAGTGCTACCCAAAATGTGCCGTAAAGTCAGGAGGGTCGCCTGCCTTTAAGAGATTGCAATCGGGAACAATAGATGTCAGTATTGAAGGAAGTTATTTCTTCTCAAAACCTGAAAAAAGCGAGCGAGGAGGACAGTTAGGGCACCGTTGCGATCGCGTGAGCGAGGGCTTTAACGCGGACCTTAGCCCAGGTCTCCACACCCAACCGCTGCCAAGTTGGTTCAAGAACAGCGCCACCTACATGGCGCTCACCTATGTGATGCAGCTTTTCGAGAGCTTTCCGACGGTGTCGGTTGCTAATCCCTCGCTGCTTTCCTTATAGAGATACAGCACTTAATTGGGTGAAAATTTTCAACTTTTGGCGCCCCCTAGCTCTGCACGGGATGGAACCAAAGCTCCGATTATAACGCGGGGCGAATCGGGTGGACGAGACCTTTCCGTCGATGTCTGGATCATGCCTCTACGTTGAAGTATGGCCGAGTTTGCCCGATTCACCTTGTTTGGCAAGAAGCAGTCAGGGTGCAAGACTTTTCATGGGCTCTGAGAGTCTGGAGCCGTGTTGGCACTTTCAACCAAAACAATGAGATACGGGCATTATTCTTACACAGGTTTTACAGATCCCCGAGAGCATCCGAGAACACGTCCAACCGTATCTCTGACGCTTTCCGCCTCCGAGCTACGGCTTTCCCAAAATGGTCGAGGTCAAGAGGTCACCCCTTGCACAGCGCCCAGTCTTTTGGGGGCTTATTTGGCCATACGGTGGGTTAGAGACTCGGAACCATTTCCGGCTTAAACCTGGCATCCCACCCATGGATGGCGTCTGTTTTGGTCACAAACGCCCCCCAGGAAGGACCCCGAAATGTGCCCTAAAGTCAGGTGGGTCGAATGCCTTTAATAGATTGCAATCGGGAACAATAGATGTCATTATGGAAGGAGGTTATTTCTTCTCAAAACCTAAAAAAAGTGAGCGAGAAGGACAGTTAGGGCACCGTTGCGATCGCGTGAGCGAGGTCTTTAACGCGGACCTTAGCCCAGGTCTCCACACCCAACCGCTGCCAAGTTGGTTCCAGAACAGCGCCACCTACATGGCGCTCACCTATGTGATGCAGCTTTTCGAGAGCTTTCCGACGGTGTCGGTTGCTAATCCCTCGCTGCTTTCCTTATAGAGATACAGCACTTAATTGGGTGAAAAAGTTCAACATTTGGCGCCCCCTAGCTCTGCACAGGATGGAATCAGAGCTCCGATTCCAACGCGGGGCTAATCGGGTGGACGAGACCTTTCCGTCGATGTCTGGATCATGCCTCTACGTTGAAGTATGGCCGAGTTTGCCCGATTCACCTTGTTTGGCAAGAAGGAGTCAGGGTGCAAGACTTTTCATGGGCTCTGAGAGTCTGGAGCCGTGTTGGCACTTTCAACCAAAACAATGATATACGGGCATTATTCTTACACAGGTTATACAGATCCCCGAGTGCATCCGAGAACACATCCAGCCGTATCTCTGACGCTTTCCCCCTCCGAGCTACGGCTTTCCAAAATGGTCGAGGTCAAGAGGTCACCCCTTGCACAGCGCCCAGTCTTTTGGGGGCTTATTCGGCCATACGGAGGGTTAGAGACTCGGAACCACTTCCGGCTGAAACCTGGCATCCCACCCATGGATGGCGTCTGTTTTGGTCACAAATGGCCCCCAGGAAGGACCCCAAAATGTACCCTAAAGTCAGGTGGGTCGAATGCCTTTAATAGATTGCAATCGGGAACGATAGATGTCAATACGGAAGGAAGTTTTTCCAGAAGAGCGTCACCTACGTGGCATTCACATATGTTGTAGAGCACTCTGACTGCTTTCCAAAGATGTCTTTATATAACCTCTGACTTCTTCCAAGCTGGAGATAGAGGACTTCAAGGATTTAAGCTTCCCATCCCCCAACCCTGCTGTCAGAGACCAAAAAGCACTGCAGCAGCTTTTGAACGGGAGATGATCGGGAGAGGATTTTTTGGTCATGGCCAATTGAGCTGATATTCAGATATGTGACAGGTCTTGCAACGAAGTACAGTGTGTGAAATTTTTTTGCTTCCTGTGGCTAACCGTTAGCCCAAAAATCCGAGATTCCATTTTCCAGATTTGTATCTATTCACATTAAAATTTGTCTCATCTTCACTGCCGTGCCATGTCATTTGTTTAAGACCTTGGGGATTTCTGTTCAGTGGTCTGTTGTCACCAATGAGAGGGGAGTCAGTGACAGGAGTTGGAAATCTTTTCGAGCACGTTTTGTCCCAAATGTCGGCCCAGCTACATCTCTGCCCACTGCCTTTCTGTAGAAGCAGAGTTCTCCGCGAAGCTGTTCTCCTCGGTGTTCTCTGTGCTTGCCTTCCCACGATACAGAACCTCAAAGATGAGGGATTTTGGACTCTTGGCGTCCTCTAGCCTACTCGTATTAAACTATTCGAGTCGGGCAGAAGCACACCGAAGACGTGGGTTTCGTGGCCCTACGACCTGGTTTAAATTTCACTTTTTAAAACGCTAAAGGTGATGGAGGAGCTGGGTGAGAGTGCTACCCAAAATGTGCCCTAAAGTCAGGAGGGTCGCCTGCCTTTAAGAGATTGCAATCGGGAACAATAGATGTCAGTATTGAAGGAAGTTATTTCTTCTCAAAACCTGAAAAAAGCGAGCGAGGAGGACAGTTAGGGCACCGTTGCGATCGCGTGAGCGAGGGCTTTAACGCGGACCTTAGCCCAGGTCTCCACACCCAACCGCTGCCAAGTTGGTTCCAGAACAGCGCCACCTACATGGCGCTCACCTATGTTATGCAGCTTTTCGAGAGCTTTCCGACGGTGTCGGTTGCTAATCCCTCGCTGCTTTCCTTATAGAGATACAGCACTTAATTGGGTGAAAAAGTTCAACATTTGGCGCCCCCTAGCTCTGCACAGGATGGAATCAGAGCTCCGATTCCAACGCGGGGCGAATCGGGTGGACGAGACCTTTCCGTCGATGTCTGGATCATGCCTCTACGTTGAAGTATGGCCGAGTTTGCCCGATTCACCTTGTTTGGCAAGAAGGAGTCAGGGTGCAAGACTTTTCATGGGCTCTGAGAGTCTGGAGCCGTGTTGGCACTTTCAACCAAAACAATGATATACGGGCATTATTCTTACACAGGTTATACAGATCCCCGAGTGCATCCGAGAACACATCCAGCCGTATCTCTGACGCTTTCCCCCTCCGAGCTACGGCTTTCCAAAATGGTCGAGGTCAAGAGGTCACCCCTTGCACAGCGCCCAGTCTTTTGGGGGCTTATTCGGCCATACGGAGGGTTAGAGACTCGGAACCACTTCCGGCTGAAACCTGGCATCCCACCCATGGATGGCGTCTGTTTTGGTCACAAACGGCCCCCAGGAAGGACCCCAAAATGTGCCCTAAAGTCAGGTGGGTCGAATGCCTTTAATAGATTGCAATCGGGAACGATAGATGTCAATACGGAAGGAAGTTTTTCCAGAAAAGCGTCACCTACGTGGCATTCACATATGTTGTAGAGCACTCTGACTGCTTTCCAAAGATGTCTTTATATAACCTCTGACTTCTTCCAAGCTGGAGATAGAGGACTTCAAGGATTTAAGCTTCCCATCCCCCAACCCTGCTGTCAGAGACCAAAAAGCACTGCAGCAGCTTTTGAACGGGAGATGATCGGGAGAAGATTTTCTGGTCATGGCCAATTGAGCTGATATTCAGATATGTGACAGGTCTTGCAACGAAGTACAGTGTGTGAAATTTTTGTGCTTCCTGTGGCTAACCGTTAGCCCAAAAATCCATGATTCCATTTTCCAGATTTGTATCTATTCACATTAAAATTTGTCTCATCTTCACTGCCGTGCCATGTCATTTGTTTAAGACCTTGGGGATTTCTGTTCAGTGGTCTGTTGTCACCAATGAGAGGGGAGTCAGTGACAGGAGTTGGAAATCTTTTCGAGCACGTTTTGTCCCAAATGTCGGCCCAGCTACATCTCTGCCCACTGCCTTTCTGTAGAAGCAGAGTTCTCCGCGAAGCTGTTCTCCTCGGTGTTCTCGGTGCTTGCCTTCCCACGATACAGAACCTCAAAGATGAGGGATTTTGGACTCTTGGCGTCCTCTAGCCTACCCGTATTAAACTGTTGGAGTCGGGCAAAAGCACGCCTGAAGACTTGGGTTACGTCGCCCTACGACCCGGTTTAAATTTGACCTTTTAGAACGGGAAAGGTGATGGAGGAGCTGGGTGAGAGTGCCACCAAACTCGCTCAGTAGTCGATTTCATAGTTGAAACGACATTGGAAATCACCCCCCCCACATTCACATGTAAAAATGGAAGACCCTATATATCTATATGAAAATATGGAATATATCAAATAACATTGAATCTGGAGTTGAAATTCAAAAATGGTCTTAGACTGACACCTAGTGGCCATTTTTTGAAACTGGAATTGAAATCTGGAATTGCGCAATATCGACTTGGAATTGCGCAATACCCAGATTCCAATTTCTTGTATATAGATGGAAATCTGTCTTGGAATTCTGGAATCTTCCATTTTAAATTGACAATGAATGGCGAAACCCTATCCCTAACCCTAACCCTAACCCTAACCCTAACCCTTACCCTACCCTACCCTAACCCTAGTTCATGGGGTTATAATTATATACGGCTAATACAATTCATGTTTAAATTATAGGGTTAAATAAGATCTTAGAGAAAGGGATTTTAGACTTAAATTTACCGAACGCTTAAATTGTCTCAAGTGAACAGGAGGGTATAAAAGGGAGGAGCGCAAGTTTCAGCTCACTTTTACCCTAACCTTCGAGCAGTCAACATCTCTCCAGCTTTACTGACCGTTCTAGTTTTTAGTGTGTCCATTGCCTGAAGAAGATTTAATTTTATCGAAACGTTGCCAGGACACACCTTCCTTAGTTGTTTGATTCATTTTAAATTACAAAACAATTATTTTATTTTTTATTTTAGACTAGGTTTGTTTTTTTATTTTTTACAAATATTTTAAATTAAAAACACAGACAAATACCTTACTAAAAAACAAAGACAGACAACAACACCACCCAAGATGGGGGATTTGGACGGCTGGACCCTGGTCCAGCGGGGTCGGCGACGCCGTCGCGATCGTCGCCCCTACTGGAACGACGGAGGAGGGTGGATGGAGAGAGCACCTCCTGCCCCCATTTGGGGACGGGTTTCTGACCCTCGCCCTAACCCCCTACCCTTACCCTACCCTACCCTAACCCCTAACCCTTCCCTTTTCAGAATCCCTATCCGGCCAGTGCCTCCTGTAACAGGGCACCTTCTATCTCCTCGCCCCTCATTTCCACTTTCTATCCTACCCTGATTGGCTTTCTACTAATCCTAACATCAGAGGACCAGTACCTAACCCTAACCTGAATAAGGCCCTAATCCTAAGGTCCTAGGACCAGTACCTAATCCTAACTGGGCTCATCCGATCCATCTGAGGGGGATGTTTTTTTTGCCCTCCTGTGGTACCGTGGCAACCATTTACTTTGATCAAAATACAAATACAATCTTAAGACCAAAGGATGCCAACAATAAAAACCCAATAAATACTAATAAAGAATCCAAAATTAATAACAAAAACACCACAATTACAACATTCGTAAGATAATTCATTACAGTTAATTGGATATTCATGGATCGATTAAAAAGTTTAAAATCTACACTAATTGGAATTTCATCAGAACAACACAATAAAAAGTTAATTGATACCACTAAATAATCTTATTAAAATTGTAATCCATCATACCCTAAATAAATCCAATACGGTTTAAAAAAAAGACCCAAATAATGGTTGTCCTCTCATATACATTACATGAAAAGTTCTATAAAACACAATTGATTGGGTGAATTGATACATGATTAAAATCTAATGTTTATAATGCAAGGCCATTTGATTTATGACATTGTATAATTTTTCAATCTGTCTGATGTGATAAAAATGATCAAAGAGAAAGTTCATGATGAAAGGTCATTTTACTCATGACACGGACAATTTTTCAATCTGTTTCCTTACAGAACATGATCAGAGACAATTTTTGTGATGTAAGAACATGATCAGAGACAATTTTTGTGATGTAAGAACATGATCAGAGACAATTTTTGTGATGTAAGAACATGATCAGAGACAATTTTTGTGATGTAAGAACATGATCAGAGACAATTTTTGTGATGTAAGAACATGATCAGAGACAATTTTTGTGATGTAAGAACATGATCAGAGACAATTTTTGTGATGTAAGAACATGATCAGAGACAATTTTTGTGATGTAAGAACATGATCAGAGACAATTTTTGTGATGCAAGGTCAGTTGATTCATGACATGTACAATTTTTCAATCTGTTGACTTTTAGAACATGATTCAAGATCCAATTTGCTATGATGTCATATCATGGTATGCATGTACTGATGCAATGTATGTGACTCTGATGGAATGTATATAGTACACTGTACCTTGTTTTTTCTATTCCTCTTGGAATAGCTCAAGGGTTTTAACCGTTCAGGGGTTCTCTGCCAGTTGGGCAACCTAGATCCAGTTCTGGAGGAAATATGTTCTTCTATTCACCTTATTCTATGTCCAGTCCACTGTATTTTCCCAGGGATGACAATGTTTATACTGTATTTTGGTCTTTATGTACTGTAATATACAGGACATCCAGCAGAGGATGCCATCGAGCACCCAGCTGAATGACCACACCGCTTATTGGATAAGAGGAGCACACGTGGTAGGTTAGAGGTCACTCCCATCCACGTGTGGCCCTCCTTCTTTCCTTTTCTGAACCATTGCTGAGCAGAACAGACGTGTTCCGTAGACCCTCTATTTTTTGCCAGCAATACGAGCCTGAAGAAGGTTAATTGTAACCGAAACGTCGCAACAGCTTTTGTAAAAGCTTGTACTTTTATTTTTTTGAATTAAAGTGCTTTTTGAGCAGAATTTAAGTTCCGTTATTTAGTTCAAGTATAGTTTCGTTTTTTTCTGGAAAACATTTATTTCCTGCATTTTAAACCACAAAGTGGTCCCAAGATGCCCTGGGAATCAAGACAGAACCAGCATGACAACTGGACACGGGTGAGTTACAGCCGAGGTCGGCGCAGATTCCAGCCGGAGAGCACGGCGGACCAGCCACACCCGAGATGGAGAAGACAGGATAGAGCGCCCCCCACAGGAGCGGCACCGCATCCCACATATGCGGAAGTGACGAGGACTCGACCCCGCTACAACCGAACGCAGCCATGGACCGGAGATCAGCAGCACTACCGGGACCAGGGGAGGAGAATGGGACAGCGCCCCACCGGAGGAGCGGCATGGAGCCGCAGCGCACCCCGCCTACAGCAGAGACAGCGGCCGCTTCCTGCTCGCAACCCACCGCCGCAGAATCCTCCACCGAACAATGTGCAGACTGAGGATCCGACCTTTATTGTTAAGGTGAAAATAATACATAGACTAATTAAAGCAGTGCATCACATGAAAAACATTACAGACAATGATAATGGACCACCAGCACTGCAAAAAATCACACAGAATCTGGCTACGGTCATAAAGCCAGCGGGCCCAACAGAACACACGGCCCTATTAATCGAGGGTAACGCGCGTAATTGGGCGCACACCTCCATGATCATCCTAAAAGAACATTACAAATCGGAAATTATAGACAGTGTATTTGATTTAGCCAAACATGTCGCTAGTGATCTGGAGGGTCCATTTGAAATCGCTACAAAATGGGCGAAAAGAAATCTAGGCCGTCGCCTGCAAGAAAGAACATTAAAAACTGTTTATGACTCCATCATGGACAAAACAACGGATCAGATCACAGATGAGGTGCTGCGCAGCCTGATCGGCTGGGAGGAACCCGAGGAACTCAGCACGCAGCTTCCTCGCACCTCAGAGGACACACCAGAGCGCAATAACGCACTTCCTGCGCCCTCATCTCCATCCCCCTCTTCCTCGTCCCTTGCCTCTTCATCATCCGCTGCTTCTTCATCATCCCCTGCCTCTTTATCAGCCGCTTCTCCTGTAACAGAGGAAACAGGCATCAGCAGCGAGATTTTGCAGCAACCCACGAACCGCACACTGGAGCGCACCGCTTTAACACCGCCCGCCCGAGAGAGACCGATCATGACAACAAGTGCCACCATGACGGATCCCCCGACGAACGACTGGTCACCGGAGCGGAGAGAGGGAATCCCCACACCGGACCCGCCCACAGCGATCCTGATCGACACATCCACGGATACTGCAGACGATCCGCTTCATCCGCCGCCACCGCTGGAACAGAGGACGCCCCGGGGACTACTACCTGTAACGAGGAGCAGATCATCCACACCCAGAACCACCACCGGAAGCATTTTGAGCAGCATGGAGGAGGAGCTTGAGCTGCAGCTCATTGACCTGGCCTCAACAGAAGGGGAAATAAGGAGAACGCCGAAGGAGGAAGAACAACGCCCCCTAGCTGCGACTCTTCCTCAGCCCAAAATCAGCCTGGTTCCAATCGCACGGAGGCTGCTGATAAGCCAACAGAGGAGGCTCTCCTTCCCGCTCACACCCCTTTCTTCCAGAGGGGCCACATCCACGGAGCCTGGACCTTCATCTGCTCCACCTTCTACCACAAAGGTAAAAAAACCATTTAGACATATAAGAACATGCAATAAATCAACAGAATGGTCACTGGGGATAGACAAAAAATTTGTTATTTTGGGTGACTCTAATGTGGGCAGATTCCCACCATTTGACTCTTCTGACTTACAAATAGAGAGCTTTCCAGGAGCTAAGTGGAAGCATGCTGCAGAGCTTCTGATGAAAGCCCAGGGTGGCGAACAGGTTGAGAAACTGATCCTTTCCTTCGGTCTCAACAACAGATCTCAGAAACAAAAACAGACAGCTATTAAAGAACTGAATCTGACTCTGAGAGTAGCTCAAGCCAAACTACCGCAGGCTCACATCTTTGTTCCTGTGATAAACTTTTCTCCATCCTTACCTCAGAGAGAGAGGTTTATTCTGAGAGGCTTAAACAATCGCATCCTTCAGCACAGCAACCACATCACTGACCTGGAGGACTTCGAGACGGAGGAGGACGACGTACACTGGAGCAGTGACACAGCATCCGCCATCCTGACTCACTGGATTGAGTGGGTAAAATAGAGGTCCCCAAAAGCCGGCCCGGACCGGAGGGGGTCAGAACTGTTGTTAACCTCTCTAAATGTTTCCATCTTAATGCTACCCAAATGAACCTGTTGAACAAAGGTCTGACTTTTATCCCCACCACAGGTGCGAACAGAAATATTGAATTTCAATGCAGATTTGATATGCAGCGGTACCACAGGAGGGTAAAACTGGCTGTCTATTTTGCCGATAAGGACCAAGAACTAAATAACAATCAACCTAAACCATTCACACAAGAATCTGACTGGTCTCCCCCCCTGGGTTCTCTACCACCCCAGGTGACCCGTTTCCTAGAAAAAGATCTAGACTATTTACAAAATCAATTTAAAGTAAGCAGAACTAAACCTAATCTTAATCAGGAAGAAATCAAAACATTAAAGGAATTAAAGGAAAACCAAAATATTATCATAAAACCAGCTGACAAAGGGAGCTCCATAGTTATTATGGATAAAGAACAATACCTGTGGGAAGGTTATAGGCAACTTTATGACCCCAGATATTACAAAAAATTAAAAGAACCTATTTACAAAAATACTATACCTATTATAACTAAAATAATTGATAATCTATACATAAAGAAATTTATTACAGCAAAACAAAAAACCTACCTGCTAGGGTCTTCTGAACCACGACCCAGAAGATTTTATATGCTACCAAAAATCCATAAAGAAACTGAAAAATGGAGCAAACCTGGGGAAATCCCCCCTGGTCGACCCATAGTGTCTGACTGTAACAGTGAGACTTACTTTACAGCAGAATACCTGGACCATTTCCTGAACCCATTATCTACAAAACATGCCAGCTACATAAAGGATACTTATGAATTTGTGGAAAAAATTAAAAATATCACACTACCCGAAGAATCCTTTTTATTCACCATTGACATTGACAGTTTATACACAAACATTGACAGCAAAGAAGGCATAGAAACGGTAAAAAATATGTTTCACAAATATCCAGATAAAAAAAGACCAGAAAAAGAACTATTAGAACTATTAAATATTAATCTGACCAAAAATGATTTTGAATTCGATGGCCAATATTTCCTACAAATTAAAGGTACAGCCATGGGAAAGAAATTTGCCCCAGCATACGCCAACATTTTTATGGCTCATTGGGAAACATCTGCCCTAAATAAATGTGCTAAAAAGCCTTTGCACTACTACAGGTACCTGGACGATATCTGGGGCGTCTGGACGCACTCTGAAGGGGATTTTGAGGACTTCCTGGACACACTCAACACACATAATTCCTCAATCAAACTCAAATCGACCACCAGTCACACATCGGTTGACTTTTTGGACACAACAACATATAAGGGATCACATTTTTCCACCACCAAGAAACTAGACGTTAAAGTCTTTTTCAAGAAAACAGACACACATGCACTACTTTACAAAACAAGCCATCACCCCAAACACACTTTTGCAGGATTGGTTAAGTCACAATTACTCAGATTTCATAGAATTTGTACATCAAAGGAGGATTTCATTACAGCCACCAAAATTTTATTTCAAGCTTTGTCCACCAGGGGGTACTCAAGATCCTTTTTAAGAAGCTCCTTCAAAACCTTCCTACAGGTTAAACCCATAGATGTGGCACCTATTCTCCCTTTTATCACCACCTATTCTTCCTCCACAACCAAATTAAGCTGGGAAATTAAACAAAATTTTGAGCAATTTCAAAAGGAAACCCAGTTATTAAAGGACCATAGGATCATTGCGGCATACAGGAGGAACAAAAACTTAAAGGACTATCTAGTCCACGCCCAAATTAAGACGCAGGACCACCCTAGCACCAAAGGTCACGGGGAATTTTTTGAGCACCAAACATGGCTGCAAAATCAAACAAATAAAGAGGTTTTCCGCTCAGGAGTTAGAGGGAACCCTCACTCCAAAAATTGTATTTATTTAATTTCATGCCAACAATGTAACCTACAGTATGTAGGGGAAACGGGGAATACAATCCTGGTGCGCTTTACTCAGCACAGATATAATATTCTGAGACAAAAAAGGACTGACACTCCTCTAGTAAAACACTTCATTTCACATGGCTGGGAAGCCTTACGAACTACAGTCTTAGAATCTAACCCAAATTGGTCCACAACTCAACGGAGAAGGATTGAAAGATCCTGGATTCGAAAATTAGGGACTTTAATGCCCACAGGCCTGAATGAGAGTTAGGAGGCTGAGGGGGCCCACCACAGCGATGGCCCGTGCTTGAAAGGTCCTGTCGCCTTCGGCGACAGAACCTTCCCTTTTCAGAATCCCAATCCTAATCCCCTTTCCTAACCCTAAATTCTTTATCCTTCCCATTTTCTTTCCTATCCCCAACCATGACCTTTCCCCTAAACCTAACTTTCCTGACTCCTAATACCTTCCCTTTACCCCTATTCCCTTCATTCCTAACCCTGCTTCATAATCTTTTACTTTAATTCTACTTTATTTATTCTTTATTCTTTATTTTTTGATTTTTCTATTTTTGATTTTTTGTTTATTAATCTATTTACATTAATATTAACTTTGTTTCGGCCACTCCTACTGACACCTGCCATCACATTTGACTTCATTACATTAAAATTATAATTGGTAAAAATTGATCTAAATTCGCATTTATAAATATTTCTAAAAAAACAATTGTCAATTTCTCTTACATTTTATAATTCATTGAACACAGAAATACTTTTAACATAAATAGTAATGCTAAAAACCTAACTCTAATTCATTTTTAACATTGGACAGACTCAATTTAATTTTCACGTAGCCAACGTATAAATAGAGGGCAGAGGAGTTTCGTGTCATTCACACGTTGGAAGCCGAGGAGTCAACATCTCTCTTAATACAGAGCTCTTTTGGATTGTTTTGTGTGCCATAGCCTGAAGAAGGCCCTTCTAAGGGCCGAAACGTTGCGAGGGCACACAGATTTACAAATATTTTTGTTTCTTTTTTCTTAAAAATTTTTTTTTATTTTCACATTTTACAAATACATTACATTCATTTACACATTTGATTTAAAAACACATAATTCGTTAAAAACACAATCATTTAGTTTAAAAACACATAACTCATTACACATTTTATTCGAAAACACATAATACATTAAAAACATATTATACATTACACTCATTTACACATTTTATTTAAAAACATACATATACATTACATTCATTTGCACATATTTTAAAAAAATATATATCTATTCACACCCTCATGGGTGATTTTGACGATCGTGGGGACGGGTGGACCGTGGTGCGTCATGGGAGGCGTTCGCGTCCCTCATGGCAATCCCGGGCCATGGAGCGTGGGGGTCCCCGGGAGAAGGACCGAGCACCTCCCTTCTCCTACGGGAGGAGGGGTCAGTTCTCTATCCCTAACCCCGGATGTCAGAAATTGGGCGTATCTCCGAACCGGAAGCTCCTACGGTCAAACGGACGTCAGAAATCGAAAGCCAGACCCGTGGTACCGGGGGGTAGAGCTTGGTCCCATGTCTCTATCACCTTCCTATCAAAAGTTATTGATTTTTGAAATAATAAACCCATTTTTGACTCAGAAAACATTGATTTGATGTTGGACACTACAAATTATTGATTCAAAATAAAGTGATTACATAAATTATTACTACAAAGTGTACTGATTGACTTTATAAACTTTGTATTATTTTAAATATAAAGGGGAAGTGGCAATAGACCTTTACAAGCAGAAAACAAAGTAAATTCCAATTCATTACATTACATTGCATTAACTTACACAGTAAAATAGACATCTAAAGAGGAAAATAAGCTTTTGAGCTCATTCCGCTTCAGAACAACGACCTGTTCAGACGCTGCTGCCTCACAGAGCCCATTTAGAGCCTTATTAGCACTTTCCTCTGCACCTGCAACACAGACACACATATTAATTACATTTAGATTAAAAACACAACATTTTCATTACAACTACATACCAAACAGGCAAACCAAATTCATTTTCATTCACCCACTTTGATTTCTGGCTGCACACATACACTCACATTCACACAGACCTTACAGCACATTTATCAACATGGACAACATCATTACAGTAGCTGATGAAAACAACCATCACATCACGCAGGCCTTTGAGGCTTTTTTGGAGGTGGGGGACTTCCTGGCAAACACGGAGTTGAGAGTGCCAGTCTTCCCAACCCAGTACCAAGCACATCTGGGAATCTTGGGGACTACTTTTGACCTGGACGGGGTGGTGATTGAGCTACACAATGTGACCTCAGTCCGTGACCGTATTGCGTACTTGGCTCTCCCACCCTTCCAGAGTCATGTAGTAAAACCCCACTACCACTACATTAAAAAACATGTCCAGATGGTCGGTTCAACCCCTGGACAGAGACTCGGCTGGCAACACAGCTTCGGCCACTGCCTGGCCCAAACTACTGATGGGGCCTTCTTAAATTTGACAGTGGTCCCCTCTTACCCAGCTGAGAGAAAGAACAGTGCCCAGTTGGAGTCCCTTCCTCGGCTGAATGCCGTGGTTCTCCTGAACCGGGTGAGGGGAGTTTTCACAGCAGAGCTGAAAGATCTGGACATGGAAAACATGTCCAGAGACTCTGTTCAGAAGAACTCCCTCTCTAATCCGTCCCGGTTCCATATCCTCGAGCAGGATCAGGAGTTCATTCTTGGCCTGCTGGACAAAGCCATCGTTGAGGCATCGACCCACCCAGACCTGTCGGTGCTCTTGACCCTGTCCCAGCTTGGCCAGAAGAGTCGAACTCCCCTGCATTTGGAAAACCGGGTAAGGGCAGGTGGGGTGAAGGCAGTCTCTGTACATGCTGCATGTACCCTGGGGCCTTTACAGCGCATTGACGGCATGAAGATGCACCTGCTGTGGTCAAGGGAGGGTCTACAGGAGGTGGTGGGTGATCGGGGCTCCCTCTACCCTACATTGAGCATGGCCCAGACAGCAAATTACCAGACCAATCTGGATGGTAGGCCACTCACTGTGAAGCGGGCTCTCTTGGATGTTCTTTTCCGTGGGGAGGAGTCTTGTGGAAAGCTCAACTTCCTCCAGGTGTACACGGACTCCCCCCACACCCACATGAGCCAGCTTCACAAGCATCCAGTGAGTGGCTTAATTGCTGTCTGTGGTCTGCTACACAAAAATGTGCTAAGTGCGATGTATGCAAACGCACAACGCTACTTGGCACACTTCAAAGATCTGGAGGTGAAGATGGTGAAGCCCCTCACCTGCCGTATGGAACAGGTCCGCCTGTTTGAAGGAAACGACTGCCCCCCTGTCCTCAAAGCAGAGGACTTATTCAGTGTTCCATGTCTTTGGCAACTGCTTGCCCAAAAGCCAATGTTGGTCCCATTTCTGGACAGGACTGATGATGCACTTGGCATAGTGGAAGTTGTCAATGGTATTATGACGCACCTGAATGATGTTCTCCACTCTGCCAAAAGCAGTGTGGGAAAGGGGGGCTATGACCCATGCTGGAAGGCTTACCAGGCTGAGCTGGCCTTAGAGGAGCTGATATATGGCCATCCCCTTTCACCCCTGGATAGCCAACTTACCATCAGCCTTGGTACCTCGGCCAGCAAGGAAAAGAGCCTGACGCGGATGAGGGGCTTTCTTGGCCTGGCGCCACACTCAGCTGCAACATCTTATGTGTCACCCCCGCCACTCGAAAACTGGACCAGGGACGTGACCCAGAAACTAAGGGTGGAGCGGGTCTTCGCCCTTTCTGAGTCCCTGGGAGCGACAGCATCAGTTGTTGGTGTGAAGCTGTGGATGGCATTTCTTGGAGATGTGTACCGTCACAGCAGGGTTCCTCTGGCAGAGCTCAAGGCCCAGGAAAGTCCAGATAAGCTAAAGGGACCAGTACAGGCAGAGGTGTTTATTGAAAAGTTGTTGCGACCTGAACATCTGCCCTTCCCTACGACCTACATCCACTGCACAAAAATGGTCATACAGGCTGGACATGACCCTTTTGCCTGCTTGCGGCTGGGTCTGGAAGAGTTACAGCTGCGCTGGGTCCCAGACATCAGGTTTTTCGTTGGCAAAAACCAAAAGCTGTTCTGGGACCAGAGGCACTATTTGCAGCTGTGTTCGAAGGCAATGCCGGAAACCAAGGAGGTACGGCTGGCATTCATAAAGAATGCGATCCTGGAGGTCATAGAGCGGAGAGGGCTTTGCTTCCCAAGCCGACTGGAGCGGTACAGGGAGCAGGGATTACCCTGGATTCCTCTGTGTCTGGCTCGCGTCCCTGCAACCATCAAAGGAGACAAGTTCTTCAAGGTCCTGACGTTCCTATCATGCCTAGGCATGATAGAGAACAACGCATATGTGGAGAACGAGGCCCTGCGCACCCTGATGAAAGAACTGCCTCTTACACAAAAAGCAATGCAGGACCTCCATCTGCAGTCACGCTTCTCCCTTCCACCACGGTCAGGGTTTTTGGTGTGGAGACTCCATGAGGACATACCCTACAAAATGCCAGAACTTCCAAAGGCACCACCCCCAAAGAAGCGTCGTCTCGAGGAGGACAAGGTGGAAGAGCCTCCAGAAGAGGCACTGCAAGCAGTGGACCCAGAAGAGAGACCATCTGGTGTCACACAGAACACACTGGTGTATCTGGCAGCTTCAAAAAACATCCCCTGGTCTGCCAGGGAGCTGTCTTTGATCGATCTTGACCCTGAACTGTCCCATAAGCTGGCATACCAGCATTACCTGGCCTCCTGCGAGGAAAACTCCATCCCAGCCTGGACTCTTGTTGGTTTCAAAAAGCAGAGACGGTGGCTTTTGGGAAGTTCTTAGCTACTTTTTTCAAGACATGTTTGGAACCATTTAAATACATGGTAGTTCTTAGTTTTTGTAATGTTCTCCTAGTTAGTGTGTTGTTCAATAAAAAAAAAAAAAACAAACAAAAAAACAAACAAAAAAAACATTTAAAAAAAAAAAACCTCCACAAGGACTCTGCCTTGACGTGGCGTGGAGGCTTAAGGGCCCCAGTGGTCCTAGGACTGTCCAGAGCGACTGTACCCACATGGGTACAGTAATTCTGGACAGTCCTAGGATCACTGGGGCCTGACCAAAGAGTCCACCTGTTGAAGGAAAACACTTACATCACTTTCTACACTTACCTTTCACACACTTACCTTACCTTCCTCCACAAGGACTCTGCCTTGACGTGGCGTGGAGGCTTGAGGGCCCAAGTGGTCCTAGGACTGCCCCAGAACTACTGTACCCAACTGTCCTGGGTACAGTAATTCTGAGCCAGTCCTAGGACCACTGGGACCTGACCAAAGAGTCCACCTGTGAAACACAAGCACTTGTATTAATATCAACACTTACCTTTATTTAATATACCTGACCATGGCACTTACCTTTAACCTAAGGACTCCCACTCAAAAAGCATGTCGGATCCAGTACAGTCTGGTCCTGTGAAGACACATAAGAAATTTCAGGTCATTTACCTATCACCATTCATGAGTTATGCATTTTCAATCAATCATGTAGACAGTAGTTTTTATGCTCCATTTTAAGTTCATAACGTGGCCTAAGAAAGTCACAGACACACGAAACTGGTACCATTCTGAGCGGTCTGAGCTGCAGATGTTGATTCTATAATTTGGTGACCATAGCGCCAACTAGTGATTGACCACTTTTCGGGAAAACGTCACATGAAAATAGTACCAATCGACTCCAAATGGTCTGAAACGTGCTCCTAATCACTTTCTGGAGGATGTTTTTCCGACTCCGACAAAAGAATATTGGATAACATCGCCTCCCATTCATTTCTATGGCAAACTTTGACGGTATAATTCGACCCATCTGAGCACCCCTGAAGTGGTCCCATGTCTCTACGACCTTCCGTTCCCAAGATACAGACCACCGGATGTCAAAAAGTGGGCGTATCTCTTGACCGGAAGTTCGGACGGTCAAACGGACATCAGAAATCGAAAGCCAGACCCGTGATACCAGGAGGGGGGGGGGGGGGGGGGTAGAGCTTGGTCCCATGTCTCTATCACCTTCCTATCAAAAGTTATTAACGATCAAAGTTTGGTCAGGGGGGGTACCACGACCTTATAAACCCCATATACCTAACATCATTTATTCAGAGGGATCACATGTGATACATGTTTACTGAATAGGCGTAATCTCACCCTAAAATAAACAATTTCTGCAGACTGAATCACATGTGATGCATGTTGTCTGAATATCCATAATTTCACCTTAAAATAAACAATTTCTGCAGACTGAATCACATGTGATGCATGTTGTCTGAATATCCATAATATCACCTTAAAATAAACAACTTCTGCAGACTGAATCACATGTGATGCATGTTGTCTGAACATCCATAATTTCACCTTAAAATAAACAACTCCTGCAGACTGAATCACATCTGATGCATGTTGTCTGAACATCCATAATCTCACCCTAAAATGTACCATTTCTGCAGACTGAATCACATGTGATGCATGTTTTCTGAATATCCATAATCTCACCTTAAAATACACAATTTCTGCAGACTGAATCACATATGATGCATGTTGTCTGAATATCCATAAGTTCACCTTAAAATAAACAATTTCTGCAGACTGAATCACATGTGATGCATGGTGTCTGAATGTCCATAATGTAACCTTAAAATAAACAATTTCTGCAGACTGAATCACATGTGATGCATGTTGTCTGAATATCCATAATCTCACACTAAAATGTACAATTTCTGCAGACTGAATCACATGTGATGCATGTTGTCTGAATATCCATAAGTTCACCTTAAAATAAACAATTTCTGCAGACTGAATCACATGTGATGCATGTTGTCTGAATATCCATAATCTCACACTAAAATGTACCATTTCTGCAGACTGAATCACATATGATGCATGCTGTCTGAACATCCATAATTTCACCTTAAAATAAACAACTCCTGCAGACTGAATCACATGTGATGCATGTTGTCTGAACATCCATAATCTCACCCTAAAATGTACCATTTCTGCAGACTGAATCACATGTGATGCATGTTGTCTGAATATCCATAATGTAACCTTAAAATAAACAATTTCTGCAGACTGAATCACATGTGATGCATGTTGTCTGAACATCCATAATTTCACCTTAAAATAAACAACTCCTGCAGACTGAATCACATCTGATGCATGTTGTCTGAACATCCATAATTTCACCTTTAAATTCGCCTCTATTAATGATGAAAAATGATGAAATATTCATGTGGATACTGAAAGTGATAGCCTAAATGCAGCCTTTAATGCTATTTTAGACTCAATTGGCTTTACTCAAAAAGTACAGGGATCGACCCACTCAGGTAAACACACTTTGGACCTTGTACTGACATACGGTATTGAGTGTGAGGAAATAACAGTCCACCCACATAACCCGGTCCTGTCTGACCACTTCTTGATAACTTTTGAATTTACTTTAACTGACCATCTTAAATCTGAAAGAAAATTTCATTATAGTAGAACTTTATCAGACAATGCTGTAACAATTTTTAAAGAATCTGTACCATTCTTACTTTCCTCAGTGTCTCAGAGTAACACAGTGGATGGCAGCAATTCTATCTCTAACCCTTCAGAAATTGATGGTCTGGTTCACAGCGTTACGTCCTCATTGCGTTTGGCATTAGATAGTGTAGCCCCATTAAAAAAGAAAGTGGCTAGCCATAGGAGGCTGACTCCTTGGTTTAACGCAGAGTTGCGTACTTTAAAGCAGAATACTAGGAAGTTGGAGAGAAAATGGCGCTTTACACATCTACAGGATTCCTATTTAACCTGGAATAACAGTCTACTGCTGTATAAAAAGACCCTTCGACAAGCTAGAACAGCATATTTTTCATCATTAATAGAGGCGAATAAAAACAATCCTAGGTTTCTTTTTAGTACAGTTGCCAAACTTACACAGAGTCATAGCTCTGTTGAGCAAACTATTCCCCCGGCTCTTAGCAGTGATGATTTTATGAGATTCTTCATAAATAAAATAAATTTTATTAAAAATAAAATCATTGGCACCCTCCCAAACATGATTACTTCTTCCTCAGTAAATGAGTCAGTATCGGAAAGAACTGTAGAACCTCAGTATTGCTTAGGCTGTTTTGATTCAGTCGAGCTTTCAGAATTATCAAAAATATTAGCCTCATCTAAATCTTCAACTTGTATTTTGGACCCAATCTCAACCAAATTATTTAAAGAAGTGTTCCATTTGGTTCCTGGCCCCATTTTGGATATGATGAATCTATCCTTAGTAAACGGATACGTACCACAGGAATTTAAAATAGCTGTAATTAAACCTTTACTTAAGAAACCTTCCCTTGATCAAGATGACTTAGTGAATTACAGACCTATATTTAACCTTCCTTTCTTATCCAAAGTCCTTGAGAAAATAGTTGCTAATCAAGTCTGTGAACATCTAAACAGTAACGAGCTGTTTGAAGAGTTTCAGTCAGGTTTTAGAGCTCATCATAGCACTGAAACAGCACTGGTGAAGGTTACTAATGATATTCTCATGGCCTCAGATAATGGACTGGTGTCTGTTCTGGTTTTGTTAGATCTCAGTGCTGCTTTTGACACAGTCGATCATAATATTCTCTTAGAAAGGCTTGAACATGTTGCAGGGATCAAAGGAACAGCACTAGGCTGGTTTAAATCATATTTGTCTGATAGATTCCAGTTTGTTCATCTAAATGATAAATCATCTTCACTCTCAAGGGTTACTTGTGGAGTTCCACAGGGTTCTGTCCTTGGACCAGTTCTTTTCACCATATATATGCTTCCAATTGGTAGAATCATTAGACAGCATGGGATAAATTTCCACAGCTATGCCGATGATACACAACTATATTTATCCATAAATCCTGATGAACCCAGTCAGTTAGGTAGATTACAGGCATGTCTGGAAGACATAAAAGCATGGATGACCCTAAACTTTTTGCTTTTAAATTCTGACAAGACAGAAGTTGCTGTCTTTGGACCAGAAGTTCTTAAACAGAAACTGATTAGTCAATCACTTCATCTGGATGGCATTAAATTGTCGCCCAGTAATAACGTAAAGAACCTCGGCGTTATTTTTGACCAAGACTTGACATTTAAATCCCATATTAAACAGGTTTCTAGGATTTCTTTCTTTCACCTCCGGAATATTGCTAAAATTAGAAACATCCTGTCCAGGAGTGATGCTGAGAAACTAGTCCATGCATTTGTTACCTCAAGGCTGGACTACTGTAATTCTTTACTATCAGGAAGTCCACAAAATGCCATTAAAAGCCTTCAGTTGATCCAAAATGCGGCAGCAAGAGTTCTGATGAATATTAAAAAGAGAGATCACATTTCTCCTGTTTTAGCTTCCCTTCATTGGCTCCCTGTTAAATCCAGAATAGAATTTAAGATCCTTCTTCTTACATACAAAGCCCTTAATAATCAAGCTCCATCATACATCAGAGATCTAATTGTTCCATATGTTCCTAAAAGAGCACTTCGCTCTCAGACTGCAGGTTTACTTGTAGTTCCTAGGATCTCTAAAAGTAGAATGGGAGGCAGATCTTTTAGTTATCAGGCTCCTCTCCTGTGGAACCAGCTCCCAGCTTTAGTCCGTGAGGCAGACACTCTGTTTACTTTTAAGGCCAGGCTTAAAACTTTCCTTTTTGATAAAGCTTATAGTTAGAGGGGCTTAGGTCATCCTGAGCTAGCTCTGTAGTTATGCTGCTATAGGCTTAGACTGCTGGAGGACAGACTTACCAATTTTCTTCACTCTGCTACTACCTTTTCTCCTACGACTCTCCAGTTGTATTACAGTACATTCTGTTATTTCGACTGTTAACTTTGTTTTCTCTCAGTGTTTTTCTCCCCATCGAAGATACACCTGGTCTGGTATCCTGCTTGGCTGCAATGCCCTGTTGGACGGGGGTCATCGACTGGGATGATCCTCTCAGTAACTGAACATCCACTGTGTCCTGTTATCAACTTTTTACTTTCTGTAACATAGAAAGTTCTCTTATATCGGATCTTCTGTGTTCTGCTCTGTCTTCTCAAACCCCCAGACGGTCGTGGCAGATGGCCGCTCCTACTGAGCCTGGTTCTGTTGGAGGTTTCTTCCTGTTAAAGGGGAGTTTTTCCTCTCCACTGTCGCTACATGCTTGCTCAGTATGAGGGATTGCTGAAGGATTGCTGTGGTTGGAAAGTCTGCCCAACCTCACGCCAATGACTGACGCAATCTGCTGGGATTCCTTAAATAGGAAACTTTTTAACTCATTGGAATGTTGGTATAAATGTATTGAAATGACTTCTTGTTAAGTGCCTTGAGATGACATCTGTTGTGAATTGGCGCTATATAAATAAACTGAATTGAATTGAAATTGAATTGAATATGTCAAGACGACGTATGCCAACCCAGGATTTAAGAGCCTAAATCAGTAGAATTTGTCCTGACCCATATTCAGACAGTGTCAAATAATCAGATTGGTCACCGTATCACAAGGAGCTGGCACACAGTACCTATCAGTACATGAAATACACAGAACAGATATTTCTTAATAATAAATTTTCCATAACAATCGTCACTGAAACATTTTAACACACATTAATACAGTCAAAGGTCCAGTCTGCTTATAGTTGATCACTAAGCAGCGCCCTTCGGCTCAGTAACATCTGTGGTACAACGCTAAAGGAAGTTGGAAACCAGCTAACACAAAAACATAATGTTGATCCATAGCACTGGTTTTGAGAAGCTCCATAATTAATGTGGAGTGTAGCTCCAGCGCTGCCATGTTCTGTCGCTAACCCATTTTTTGCACACAGAACAATTTCCGGGTCATCTAAATCCCAACAATTAAAGGAACAGGGGGCATAATTTGTGAATAAAGTAAACATCCATGTCCAGTTTTTTAATGCTGTTGGGTGATGAAGCGTTAAAAACCAAAAAGAATGAGCCCACCCACTTATCGTTCCATTTTCTTTAACTGGCTGTGTGCTGCAAAATGTGCTGCAGTTCGGGGCACGAATTTCCTGCGCTGTCCTACGGGTGTGACGTCAATTGACACTACTTGTGCGTTCTCGACAGCTTTAAAAGAGGAAGGAAAATGGTCTCAGACCTCCATTGATTCAATTGTGAGAAAGGATTCTTCTACAACTGGGAAACAACCAAGGATGGCTGGCTGCAGTTACTTGCAGCGTTGGCCGCGTCGCTCGTGAGCTTCCTTTCTTCATTCTACCCCATGCTCCTTTAAATATTAAAAACAAATTTTGTCATGCGGCACATTTTTCAATGTATTTTTGATCCTAGACAAAAATTTAAAACATGAGAAACGAGGCATTTTTCGTATTTTGTTTCCAATTTAAAAACCAATAACAAAAAACAACAATTACATTTTTTATTTATTTTTGTTTCTCAATCAAAAATAGAAAGGACGAATGATACATGGATTAAACACTAATATAGCAATGTTGACTATAAAATTGGATTTCATTTGTTCTTTCCTGTTGATATTTGGTCTGAATTTTAGTGAAACAAATAAAAGTATCCTTTGATATCACTAGTTATTAATGAGAAGAAACACAATTTTCATTAGTGTAATATATATTACCCCAAAAATGTAGACAATAGCAAGAGTAGCCACAAATAACACAAATTGACAATGTCAGTAGCGGGTCTTTCCATCAATTGCTGCAATGACAGCTTGACAGGGACGTCTCATGCTCCTCATTAGCCTCATGATATTGTCCTGAGGCAATGCGTTCCACTCTTCCTTTAGTGCTACACATAGTTCTGCCAGGTCACGTGGAGGTGGGGTATGATCATCCAGTCTCTGCTTCAGCTGTTCCAAAATGTGCTTTATGGGGTTCAGGTCAGGGGACATTGCTGGCCATACAATATGAGGTACTCCAACTTCCTAAAGTCGAGCTGTGACAATTCTGGCACGATGTGGTGGAGCATTATCATCCATGAACAGAAAGTTGGGGGTGTGCTGGCGGAATTGCAGGATCTCCTGGATCTCTGACGAACTCTGCCAGTAGTTCTGTGTCTTGATGCAAGTCTGCTGATGACACTTTGAGACACACCAAGTTCACGTGCAGCATCTGACTGCCTGCCACCGACCCAAAGGCTTGCTTTGGCCAGGTGGTGCTGCTCGTCCGTTAAGTGACATTGTGTGTTCATGGCTGTTTGAAGGATGAAGTTGGAATGACTTACTGACAATACCAGCTTTTTAAACCCACAGAATGTTGAAATTGATGCCACATTGAAAAGGGTTGTCATTAGTATGTTTTTGGTGTTGGCCCTAATATGTAAGGCACACTGTACACAGTGAGACCATTACGTAGAAAACACAAATGAGGTGTGTCTATCACCCCAATACAATTGCCTCCCTATCCCAAAGATGTCTGAGGTGAAACAAACACCATATGTTTGACATCCGCTGAGTCTCTCACAACATCCCTAACTTATTGAAAGTAGTGTATTAATATATAGATATATATATCTATATATATATAGATATATCTATATATATAGATATATAGATATATACTATAGCTCTGATCATTTTTTAAGCTAATGTTCCTCCTGCAGACAGTATTCCCCATTTGAGAACTGCTGCTTTGGACAAGAAGGTTGAATTGAATGCTTCCATTGTTGTTGAACTTGTTGATTTGGTTTTATTGTCCGCTTGTCTGTATTAAATTATTGTATCACTATATGTGCAACTTGTTTTCTGTTGGTTTGTTGTAGAGATGCACTGATCTAATATGAATATCTGTATTGGTACAGATACAGATGTAAATTCTAGAATGGGTATCAATATGAATAGGTCTGATCCATAGGGGCAGGTCTATTCAGCTTGTATCTATGCTGTATCGTCAGGCAACATGCCCAAAGGCTCAGTTTTTTGGGGGGGTTTCAAAATGAAGTGAGTGAAAGGATCAGCGATTTTTAACTTTTTTACGCTACCTCAACCCACGCATATGACAGCAATATGTAAAATCTGTTCGGTGAGTGTTCCGAAGGGAAGTAGTAAACCTTCAACTTTTAACACAACAAATATAATCAAGCATATACAGAAATTTCATACCGTGGAGAATGCTGAGTTTTTTCGAACTAAGTAAGCAAAAAGGAGGCAGAATGAAGCAGCTAACTTTGAAGGAGAGAGGTGAAAAGTTTTAACCTGGGGGGGGTCGCGTAGCACAGTGGTTAAGGCAGGCACCCTATGTTCAGAGGCCTCAGTCCTCGATGCGGTTGTCTGGGGGTTTCCTTCCACCCCGTGGACATTTCCTGATGTCAATTCCCCACTTCTCTCCTCATTTCTGTACTGTCCACTTTACAATAAAGGCCACAGTGGCCACAGAGACTTAAATGAAAAAATAACAAGTTTTCAGCTAATATTGTGCAAGCAACAGAAATCACTGAGGATATTGAACTTTATTGTCATGGATAGGCAACCGCTCTCAGTTGTCGGGGACAAGGGATTCCGGCTGCTTATTAACCATCTGAAAACCATGGTACGACATGGTAAGCCATAAATATTTGTCGGAGACAGCTCAACCTTGACTGTATGCTATAGTGTGCAAACACATACAAGAGGAGATAAAAGATGTGAAAGCGATGAGTTTCACAACAGCTATCTGAAGCTCTGATGTTTCCCCAGTGTCACTTTTAATTTTAATAGCACACTGGCTGGATGAGAGTTTTGCACCACACAGTTCAATTCCATTAAATTCAGTTTATTTATATAGTGCCGATTCACAACAGATGTCATCTCAAGGCACTTTACAAGAAAAGTCATTTCAATACAATCATACAAACATTCCAATCAGTTTAAAAGTTTTCTATTTAAGGAATCCCAACCGATTGCATCGAGTCATTGACTGGTATTTGCAATGTTAAACGCAGCTAACGGAAATGTCAAATTCCGTTAAGCAAAGTTCGTGTGATTCTGAGGGACCACGCCAATTACATGAAGAAGATGATGGACAACATGGGAGTGTGCAGTGTCGGCTGCGTTGCACATACAATGAAGCTAGTGGTTAATGAGGGACTTCTGTCGCAGCGTACTGTATGTGATGCCGTTACATGTGCAAAACAGGTTGTTGGACCCTTGAAACATTCTCTGCAAGCATATTCACGGCTGCAAGATATCCAACTCGAAATAAGCGCCTGCAGCGGAAATGTTACAACCAGGTGAAACAGCACCTACTACATGGTCGAGAGTCTGATTGAACAGAAGCACGCACTGTCTGCTTATTCTGCTGACCCTGGGCTGCCCACAATACACGCAGCAAACCAGTGGGCCTTGCTTGAAAAAATAATGACGTGTCTGGAACCATTTGAGAAGTTTACAAGGAAGGTGAGCACAACCACAGCCTCCATTGCTGATGTTGTCCCCAGTATCACTGTTCTCAAACGTCTCCTCTCTGTGGAAACGGAAGCTGACTCTGGGATTAAAACAATGAAGAAGACCCTATTAGCGGCTGTTGACAAGCGCTTTAACACCGTGGAAGATGAACTTCGCTGTACACTCTCCACGCTGCTTGAACCACAATACAAAGACAGGTGAGATAAACATATTTTACAGTATAAGTGTGGCTCTATAAATTAACAGTATACAAAAATATTTGTTTTCATAATTTTGTACTCTTTGTTTCACACTTTATCTAACATTTTATATAAGTTAGAACAGATAAATCTCAGTATTAAGAAAATATTAGATTTTAAATACACTAATAACTTATGTTTGGAATTAAAAGTAAACATAACTGCACATGATCTTTTTTATTTTCAAAAGTATTATTTTGATGAGTCTATAACCACACCCACCAAATTTGTTTTTTTCAGATTTTTCACCAGTGCAGACTGTGCCAAGCTTGCCAAAGATGGGTTAGCTAAGGAAATGGAGGAAGACTTGAAGACTACGTTCACTGATTAACCCTCCAAGCCTTTGAAGCCACCAGGAAAGGCCCCCAGAGTAGAAGCAGCAGGTCCAAGCAAGAGCAGCAGCTTCATTAAAGAATTTGACAGATTTCGGGAGGAGCGAGAGGATCCTGATGCAGCAGCAAGCAGCTTTAGGACTGCTGTACAATTGCATGGATATACATGGATTTACAGAGGAAACAATTCCTGCCACAAATTACCCATAAAAGAATTGGGGAGTCAACCGTCAGAGGTTTCCTGGCCTTGCTGCAGCTGCATTCAAGTACCCCTGTGCACCCTGCACTAGAGTTGAAAGTGAGAGACTGTTCAGCACAGTCACCACCATTCTTGATGAGAAGCGACACAGACTCACAGCCAAGAGAGCAGAAACACTTGCCTTGCATAGCAAGAACCTCCGAGCGATACTAAAGACTGAGCTTGAAGCTCGAGAAAAGGGCTTGAACAGGTTCCTGACAGAGTGCAATGGATGTGAAAAGCAATCTTTTTTTGTCAAGCTATTGAAGCAATTGTTTTATTTATTTGCTTTTCCAATAGATGTTTCTTTGTATTTGCTCAGTTACACTCATGCATTTTAAGTAGCAGATTGTTGTTATTGTGAATATTTGTCAACCAAATAAGTGAAGCTATTTGTTTACTCAATTTCAGTTTTTTTTTTATTATTTTACATTGTATTTTGAAATTTTAGTCGGGCCAAATTAGCCATTACAAAGAGGTTCTGTTCTTGTTTTTACATGTTTGACTAAGATAGTGAAGCTACTGTATTTTTCTACTTTTAAGATCATTATTTATGTTACCCTTTCTTTATTGCTAATTGACTGAACCAGTTGAAGTATTGTTACTATTTTATTTCATGTTGGGCCATGGTTGTGAAGCTATGGGTTAATTATTATTATTTTGGTGTACTGGTGTAAGGTTGTCAAATAAATTAGTAATTCAGTATATTTGTCCTTTTATTTGTTTACATTAAGGTGAAAGTAAAGTATAAAGGTTTGAATTGCCTTGCACAAAAATATTTATCTGTGCCTTTTCCTCACAATGGCACACAGTTTGTGTAACTCAGTACTGCTCGGATATGTATCAGATCGCTGTCGGCAGATAATGAACCTCAGATATCTGTATCGGAAACAAAAAAAGTGGATCGGTGCATCCCCAGTTTGTTGCACACTGATTTAATTTAATAATTTTGTAGAATTAAGCAAATATGAGCTACAGACAGAGAAGGAGTCAGGAGCAGCAGAGCTGTTCGAATTAAACATGGAAATTGATCACAGTGATTTAAGGGTCCCAGCCGCCCCTCCTCTGGACACCCTGGGTCAGTGCCTCGGCTGCTGCTGTTGATCCGCTGCTGCCGGTGCAGATGGCTCCCTTGATGGCGTTTCCTTACCTAAGCTGGCTCATCTGTACTCAGCCCAGTGTCCATTTTATTGTATATTTTAATGTCCTTTTAATGTTGCTCCTGAGTGTGTCCGCACATGGGGACAGGATTGAGGGGAGAGAGGTATAAATGTGTTCATGCTTAAACTTGTTGGGGTGTGACGTATGTGGGGTAATTTCTATTCTGTAAAGCACTTTGAACTGCATTTGTTTTAGAGCTCATCATAGCACTTTATGAATAGCGCTTTATAAATAAAGTTTGATTGACTGATTTAAGTAGAAGGTTTTTGTGCAAGAGATTGCTAACCAAGTAAACACTTTTGTAACACTCTTGGTGCATCATGACTTGATGTAGCCCACTTGTTTGCATAAGGGTATTTAGTTTGTGTTTCACAATTAATTCTGATGTCATGATTTTGTAGAGGGTAGGAGAGATGGCCTAAAGGGAGGAGCTGTGGCTGCAGCACCAGCAGAAGTACTAGCATCATCATTAGGCATGTGAACTGGTAACAATTAAATATTCTAATTCTAACATT
Organism: Valencia hispanica; assembly: GCA_963556495.2. Classification (NCBI taxonomy): domain Eukaryota; kingdom Metazoa; phylum Chordata; class Actinopteri; order Cyprinodontiformes; family Valenciidae; genus Valencia; species Valencia hispanica. The sequence goes on along the minus strand of OY747720.1, from coordinate 47,419,817 downwards.
GTGTTATAGATAATTAATTTAAAAAATCCTTTAATTGCAACGTTTAGAATACATATTAAATTATAGATAGATGCAAATTCTAGCAGGTCAATAACAGTGCATCATTGAAGATAAATAACCAAATTTTCCTTTACCGTCTTTGCTCATATACCATTTTGCCATTATTGAGAGATAACTGCGATTTTTCTAGTCACGGTCTATATCCCTCCCACCAATAACAACAGTGATAGGAATGTGCCGTTTAATGAACATGAAAAAATCACTCTGGACTCTGACCCTTAAAAATGACTACCTCTACACTATGCAAACTGCACACGTCGGTTATTATTATTACTATTACTGCTGTGTTTATTATTATTATTGTTATTATTGTTATTATTATTATTATTATTGACCATCTTCACACCAAAAACCCTCACCAACATTTATACATTCAACCCAGGCTGCTACTTCACATTACACTACTTTTCAAGTACACTGCTGATACATTTTATTGTTACATTTATATCTTTATTTATAGTATCAGTAAAAAGTATAAGCCTTAAGCCATTTGCACTTATTTAGTATTAGAGATTAGGATATGTTCTTGTTGTGTCTGTGCACTTTACTGTTTGTCCTGTCCTTTCCTGTGTGATGCTTGTCTACGCATTGGTAGAGTGAGAAACGTAATTTCAATTCCTTTGTATGTTTAATACATGTGAAGAAATTGACAATAAACCTGACTTTGACTTTGATTATTGACAGAGCCAAACAGACTATCCAAGAAAGTGCAATGAGAGAAGACAAAGTGAGAAAAGGGAGAAGAGAAGACAACAGCCAGAGATAAGCAATAGGTAGAGACAGTAATAGGTGAATAGTGTCTGAATGATAGTATGTACATGGTGTTTGTGAGCAATCTAAGTCTAACAAAAATTTTTTGGGGGGAGTTCGATGGTGGAAGGAGAGAAATAGAAACTAAACTAAATGATAGTTTGATTTTGCTGTTTTCATATGTAATTTTCCAAAACACGAAACATTGTACATTAAATTGAACATTGGACATAAAATGATAAGCCTGTGTATATTAGACGACACATTACATTGTTTTGGCATGCATGCAGTGAAAATAAATTATAATTTAGGCACCTTACTATGTATACTATAGTCTATAATCTATTGTAACAGTTTTTCGTTTTTTTTTTTACAAAAATATCACATCCTGTCTGGGCTAAGCCCAGGTAGGCCTACTCCTTAGAGTAGGCCTACCAGGGGTGTACCTGGAGACACCCCTGGTAGAAAGGTTCAAGAAAGGAGTTTCTGATTTAAATATGAAGACTTGATTTTATAGCCGTAAAGTTTTTCTGACGTGCCTTATAGAAACAAGACTTCTAAATAGAATTTAATTTCTGATCCACACTCCGGAGCAGTAGGGGCAGTAATGCACTTTTTAGTTGGTTGCCAACCGCCGTAAAACCCCCACAAAGAAGATACGAAGAAGAAGTACTACTTCCGTTTCCTGCGGAGCAAGTCTAACTCCAGTATCTGCTACCATTATTTATCCATCTCATCGGAATGCTTTTAGAATGGTTTGGTACTGGTGTTGAGAATCGACATAGGACGTGGCCATGGATGAGAGTCTGTAGTGATTTATTACTGGTCTGCTCACAATTCGCATTGGAGACGCCCAGCGTGGAGGAAGGGTTTGCGTCGTCCTAGATTTTATATTCTCGTCCTTAAGAAAAAAGAGATTTCTGATATGTTCAAAACCTTTTTTTGTTTTTCTTCGTTAATATCGAGTCTGCCTTGTTCTGCCCTGCTGCTACTCGTTTCCGAGTCCAGTTTGAGATGGATTCCTACAGAAAGCATGTGAAAACAGACTGTGAGGAGTTGCTAAGCCGTTTTCAACAAACACAGTCGGTCCGCTTTGAGGTTTTCCTCAGCATCTGGAAGGAGATGAAGTTCGCTCAGATCTTCAGGTAATTCTACAGCGAACACTTAAATCTCTACGTTACACTTACTAGCCTGTAGCCTGTTTATATGAATAACGTTTCTGTTACTTAAAAACTGGTTGTCTTCAAACCTTTCTGAACATTTTGTTCAGTTAGAGTTGTAAGCTAAGGTTTGGCTAACCTTATGAGGATGTGCTGAGGCCCTCGGTGTTTGTTCTCAGATGTTCTTTTAATAACATAGTTGGGTTGAAAGAAATGCCATGTTTGAGCAGAAAGCTACCCTAACCCTTTTCTAGCTTTGGAGTTTTTATTAGATTTTTTTTTCTTTCAGTGGAAGACCAAGCCACAAGAATCGAGCATTCTGTCGTCTGGTACTGGACACAGCGTACTGCTATTTCCTGCCACCGTTCAGTTTTCAGATCCGTGTGGGGGGACTGTACCTGCTCTACAGCTTTTACCACTGCCAGAACTCCCCACCTTCACAACAGGTCAGGAATATAGTACACATCCTGGTATTTAAACTGCAGTGTTCTTCTTCTGAAGGTTTTCATCATGTAAAGCCCTTTAAATTGCCTTGTTGCTGGAGTGTGGTATACAAAGAAACTTCAAATTAAAATTTATTTGTGGAACACTTTTTGTGATAAAATCAGCACAAAATGAAAACAAAAACACAGATAAAAAAAAAACAGCCTGCAATTCAATAACATTTATTTATATAGTGCTGATTCACAACAGATGTCATCTCAAGGCACTTTACAAGAAAAGTCATTTCAACACACTCATACAAACATTTTAATCAGTTTAAAGGAGTCATGACCTGTAATTTTCCACAAAACAATGTATGTTATGGTTGCCTAACGATTATACACTGGCCGGAAAGCTGATATTTAAAAGTGAAACGTTTGTTTACCCCAGGGTTCGTCAACCAGCCCACGTGCACGTGTATGGAAGCGTATGTGTAACATAAATCAAATTAAAATGGATTAGCACAAATGCTTTTTCATTTTCAAAATCTAGCTGCTATTTTTGACTCATAAATAAAATTAAAAAGAAATTATCCAAACTGCTTTTTCATTTTACAATTCAACATTGCTCATTCTGTAACTTAATTAAAAATAAATAGAAAAGGACATTTAAGATTTAATTTTTAAATTGCATCCCAGCAAAAATAGTTACAAAATTCAATTTGAAATGTCAAAGTTGAAAAATAAAATGCATTGGCAGAAATGCCTTTTCATATTCTGAATACAAATGCCATTTTTGACTTATAAATAAAATAAAAAAGTAATTATCCAAACTGCTTTTTCATTTTACAATTCAGCGTAGCTCGTTCCGTGTACTAACCATCCACGACAGCCAAAATATCGCATCAGATCTCGCGAGACAATAATGCCTTCAGAAATAAAGGTCAGAGGAGCTCTGTGTTTATTTTTTAAAACTTTTCTTTTTTAGAAGGCCCTGAAAGACTATAATAGAGCGTGGGTATCCAAGATAATACTAGGCTATGACTCCTTTAAAAGTTTTCTATCTAAGGAATCCCAGCAGACGGCATCGAGTCATTGACTGGCAGTTGCATCCCGTTCATGCTGGCTCCAACCACAGCAATCCCTCATACTGAGCAAGCATGTAGCGACAGTGGAGAGGAAAAACTCTCCTTTAACAGAAAGAAACCTCCAGCAGAGACTGGCTCAGTACGAGTGGTCATCTGCCACGACCGTCTGAGGGTTTGAGAAGAAAGAACGGAGACACAGAAAAAACTGATGTACTTTCAATACTAAAAGTAAAAAGTTGATAACAGGACATGGGGTTGTTCAGTTACTGGGATGCCCCCCTTCCCACAGGAAATTGCAGCTAAGCAGTATACAAGACCAGTTGTAGGTTCTATGGAGAGAAAACAAAGTTAACAGTCGAAATAACAACAAATAATGCATCTGGAGGGTAGCAGAGTGAAGAAAAGTATTCAGTCTGTCCTTAAACAGTCTAAGCCTATAGCAGCATAATTACAGAGATAGCTCAGCATGAACTAAGCCACTCTAACTATAGCCTAAGCTTTATCAAAAAGAAAAGTTTTAAGCCTGGCCTTAAAAGTAAACAGAGTGTCTGCCTCACGGACTAAAACTGGGAGCTGGTTCCACAGGAGAGGAGCCTGATGACTAAAAGATCTGCCTCCTATTCTACTTTTAGAAATCCTAGGAACTAGCAGCAAACCTGCAGTCTGAGAGTGAAGTGCTCTGGTAGGAACATGTGGAACAATCAAATCTCTGATGTATGATGAAGCTGATTACTAAGGGCTTTATATGTAAGAAGGGGGATCTTAAATTCTGTTCTGGATTAACAGGGAGCCAATGAAGGGATGATTAAACAGGAGAAATGTGATCTTTCTTTTTAATATTCATCAGAACTCTTGCTGTCGCATTTTGGATCAACTGAAGGCATTTAATTACATTTTGTGGACTTCCTGATGGTAAAGAATTACAGCAGTCCAGCCTTGAGGTAAGAAATCAATGAACTAGTTTGTCAGCATCCCTCCAGGACAGGATGTTTCTAATTTTAGCAATATTCCTGAGGTGAAAGAAGGAAATCCTAGAAAACTGTTTTAATATGGGATTTGAATGTCCTGTCTTGGTCAAAAATAGCGCCGAGGTTCTTTTACGTTATTACTGGAGGCCAATTTAATACCATCCAGATAAAGTGATTAACTAAGCAGTTTCTTTTTTAGAGCTTCTGGTCCAAAGACAGCAACTTTTGTCTTGCCAGAATTCAAGAGAAAAAAGTTTAGTGTCATCCAGATTACATTAATCAGGATTTATGGATAAATATAGTTGTTTCTTCAGCATAACTATGGAAATTCATCCCATGCTGTCTAATGATTTTAATTGGAAGCATATGTATAGTAAAAAGAATTGGTCCAAGCACAGAACCCAGTGGAACTCCACAAGTAACCCTTGAGTGTGAAGATTTATCATTTACATGAACAAACTGGAATCTGTCGGACAAATATTATTGAAACCAGCCAAGTGCTGTTCCTTTGATCCCTGCAACATGTTGAAGCCTTTCTTAGAGAATATTATGATCCACTGTGTCAAAAGCAGGACTGAGATCTAACAAGACCAGAACAGTCACAATTCCATTATCTTAGGCCATGAGAATATCATTAGTAACATTCATCCTTGTAACCTGCTAGTTCAGTGCTATGATGAGCTCTAAAACCTGATTGAAATTCTTCAAACAGGTCGTTACTCTTTAGATGCTCACATACTGGATTAGCAACTATTTTCTCTAACATTTTGGATAAGAAATGAAGGTCAGATACAGGTCTGTAATTAAATAAGTCACCTTGCTCGAGGGAAGGTTTCTTAAGTAAAGGTTTAATTACAGCAACCTAAAATTCCTGTGGTACGTATCCATTTACTAAGGATGGATTAATCATATCCAAATTGGGGCCAGGAACCAAATGGAACACTTCCTTAAATAATGTGGTTGGGATTGGGTCCAACATACAAGTTGAAGGTTTAGATGAGACTAATATTTTTGATCATTCCGAAAACTCGACTGAATCAAAACAGTCCAAACACAAATGAGGTTCTACAGTTCTCTCCGATGCTGCCTCACTTGCTGAGAAAGAAGTAATTTTGTTTGGGAAGATGCCAATTATTTTATTTTTAATAGAAGTAACTTTATCTATGAAGAGTCCCATAAAATCATCACTGCTAAGAGCTGGGGGATTAGTTGGCTCAACAAAGCTATGACTCTGTAAGTTTGGCGACTCTACTCAAAAGAAACCTAGGATTGTTCTTATTCTCCTCTATTAATGATGAAATATATGCTGTTCTACCTTGTCGAAGGGTCTTTTTATACAGCAGCAGATAATTTTTCCAAGTTAAATTGGAATCCTCTAAGTGTGTAGAGGATTATTTATTGCTGTTTTTACTTTGTTTTACTTCATATGCTTTGTCTGTGTTTAACTGCTATTTTTATTTTACCCCATAATCATGTAAAGCACCTTGAATTACCTTGTTGTTGAAAGTGTGCTATACAAATAAAATTGCTTTGCCTTGCCTAGAGTGCAATTTTCTCTCCAATTTCTTAGTATTCTGCTTTAAAGTATGCCGCTTTGCATTAAACCAGGAAGTCAACCTCCTATGGCTAATCACTTTCTTTTTTTAAGGGTTCTACACTATCTAATGCCAAACGCAACGAGGAAGTAACTCTATGAACCCGACAAACAATTTCTGATGGGTCAGAGCTTTTAGAATTGCGGTGCTCTGGGTGACTGCATGTTGGAGTGGCTCTGTTCGGCAAATATTGAGCTTTGTTTGACGTTGGTTCCTCTGTTTTCTTGAGGAAGATTGTATTTTTTGGACCTGTATACTTAGTTTTCGGTGCTGTGAAGCTGGAAGGATTTTAAATGTTAATGTTTCACTTTTTGCTAACTTATGATGCGTAACCATGGCAACACGGTGGTTTACAGCTGAGAGCAGCTGATTAATATTGCAAACGCTGAAATAATACCTCAACTGAAGCCACAAATCCCCGATGAGTTTAGAAGGAGGAGGCGTGGATGCAGAGCAGAAGCAAAAGGAGGAAGTTTAAACCTTCTCTTCCATTGATAATAATGGGCATAGGGATGGGTATAGTTAAGGATTTATTGATACTACTACTCTTAAAGATACTCCTTATCGATCCGGTACTTTATCTGTACTTTTTTTTTTGAAAGACTAAAACAAAAGGGGAAAAACACAAATAATGAACTGTAGTTTAAGAAAAATATTTTAAAATTCGATAAGAAGGAAGCTTTTGTTCAAAAATATCCAGCATTTATTAATTGTAAAAATAAAATAGCAGGTTAACTGTAGTAAAAATTGTTTTTTGTTTTTTTTACTTACATAAGAAGGAAGCTGTTGTTCAAAATATCCAGCATTTATTAATTGTTAGAATGAAATGGCAAACTTATGTCCATGCTTCACGTGTTTGGGTTCTGTTGTATCTGATTCAGGGGTTGTTGTTGCTGCAGCACTCAGGCGGTCAAACACTGTGCATCTTTTGGTTTGTAGTTTGTGTATTTTGGCATGGTGTTTGCTCAAATTACTTGTGTTCCCGCATTGTCGGCATCTATTTTCGTAAAATGAAGCCACATTTTTGATCTTTTTGTTCGCTCTGCCATCGTATCTGTAAGGCGAACACACACGTGAGGGCGCAGCAGTCGCCACTCCGTCCCCGCAGTGTGTGTGCTTGTTAAGGAGGAGTGGGCTGCAATACAGTGTTTGGCTTGTGTTTCTTTCTCCCGCAAAACATGAATACGACCTTAATTTTACCGTTAAGAGGACCAATAAGGCTGAAGCTTATCGGTCCGGGTGGACCGTCAGAATCAGCCCGGGGCCAATTTAATACTGGGTTTCGGTACACATCCCTAAATGGGAAACGTGAGATCACTGGCTAACAATATGGATGAATTCCAAGCCCTTACAAGGACTCAGCCAGAGTATCGGGAATGCAGTGTTATGTGTTTCACTGAGACGTGGCTGCAGGAACATATTCCCGACTCCAACATCTCTCTGCCAGGCTTCCTGACTGTACAAGCAGACAGACATCTAAAGACTAGCAGGGAAAGTAAAGGAGGTGAAGTAGCAGTGTTTGTCAACAACAGATGGTGTCATCCAGTAGATCTGGGGGTAAATGATTATTTTTAAAATGATTATTCAGGCGATTGTTTTATCAAATAGTTGACTATTCTAATGAATAGCAGCTCGTCACTTTGGTGATGCCAATTGGCCGTATGCCGATGCTTGTGACTAGATAGCTGTGTTCTGTTAGCTGTAAGTTAGCCACCGTTGCCATTCATGTCAGCATTATATGCCATTTCTAACTGTTAGCTAAACACAGCTGTTTAGTCACTAGCTACTAGCAGAAACCAAACCGTTAGCTCTCACCACCGAAGTGCGCAGAGCGCAAGTACACGTTACACAATACAATACAATACTAATGTTAAACAAATGTGCAATTACTTTAGCAAACATTGGCGATAGTAACGTTAATTTCTTCTGTTCTCCGGCGTCACGAGTAACAATGGGATGCCTCCCCTTCAGATCTCCCACATAGAAGTTGTGCTGGTGTGATATGCCAGCTCCATCTTCTCTACTGGAAATAACTATACCTTGACGCTTATGGCTGCGTTTAAAGTATTCCCACACCTGTAAGGTAGGCCGGCGGGTTGCATTCTGGTGACATGTAGAGCTTGGGAGTGCAGGCTTCTGAGCCTGAGAGGTGGTTGGAGACAGAGTTTCGTTTTCCATGATGCTTTGTTTTGGTCACTCATGTGCGAGTGAGCGTGGTGCGTCGACTACCGGATTTGACGTAAACAATTTTTTAGAACCGGGTCATCGACGCATCCCTATAGGCCTATCAACCAGGACATGTTACTGTGAAGTGTCGTCTCTGCAGCCCAGATATTGAACTTTTCGTCCATATTATTTACCAAGAGAGTTATCCAGTGTTATTTTGGCAGTGGTTTACATTTCACCTTCAGCCTTTGCCAACAATGCATGTTATGTCATCAGTTCCGTTGTCACTAAGCAACAGACCCAGCACCCCAATATCAGGTGATTTTAATAATGCCTCGCTCTCGTCTACACTTCCAAAATGTCAACAGTTCGTCAGTTTCTCCACAGGAGAAAACAAACCTTGGATGTGTTTTAAGCAAAATGTAAAGGATGCTTACATGTCCAATCCAAGACCACCTCTTGTACAAAAAGATCACAATCTTGGTTTTCTCTGCTTAGAATAACAGAACTTGTTCAGAGGCAACCTATGACAAAGAGAACTGTGAGAAAATGGTCACATGAAGCTGAAGAAGCCCTGCAGGGTTGTTTTGAGAGCACGGACTGGTTGACTCTGGATGATGCCAAGCACATGGAGAGGACATTAATGCCATCACTGAGTGTGTGACTGACTATATAAACTTCTGTGTGGACTAGGCATGGGCCGGGTACCGGTTTCAAGGTATACCACGGTATGAAAAAGTCAAGGTTTCAAAAATACTAAAATATTCCGCCATACTGTTCCTGCGGTATACGCCTTTTTTTTTTTTTTATTCATGTATTGTCTCGTCAGGGAGAAAGTAAAGGTCCCTCGTGCCATGTGAAGCTGCAGCGTAAAGCGCCACTCCCCCCACGCACCTGCGTTTGTTGTGATTGACAAACGGGCTGCTCTGCAGGCTGTGTGATGGCTGAAGGAGGCAAGCCCCCAGAACTTTTTCCACTGTCTCTAAGCGGGCCATGTCGGCTGTTTGGGAATACTTTAGCTACTGTAAAAAGCCAGACCGTCACAGCTTGGAAGAAGAAGGTTGCCCGACGTGCAAAACGTGCTTAAGAACAGTGGCAGCCCGAGGAGGCAATACATCGAATATGATTGCGCATGTTCGGGAGCACCACCTATCGTTGTATGATAAATTCAAGATAAAGTTAATTCTGTCTTGAAATGAACGAGCATATTAGTGTCTGACATTAGTGAAATGGTAGAATTGGTAGAATCATTAGACAGCATGGGATAAATTTCCACAGCTATGCTGATGATACACAACTATATCCATAAATCCTGATGAACCCAGTAAGTTAGGTAGATTACAGGCATGTCTGGAAGACATAAAAACATGGATGAATCGAAACTTTTTGCTTTTAAATTCTGACTAGACAGAAGTTGCTGTCTTTGTACCAAAAGTTCTAAAAAAGAAACTGATTAGTCAATCACTTCATCTGGGTGGCATTAAATTGGCCCCCAGTAATAACGTAAAGAACCTCGGCGTTATTTTTGACCAAGACTTGACATTTAAATCCCATACTAAACAGGTTTCTAGGATTTCCTTCTTTCACCTCCGGAATATTGCTAAAATTAGAAACATCCTGTCCAGGAGTGATGCTGAGAACCTAGTCCATGCATTTGTTACCTCAAGGCTGGACTACTGTAATTCTTTATCAGGGTCCTCTCCTGTGGAACCAGCTCCCAGCTTTAGTCCGTGAGGCAGACACTCTGTTTATTTTTAAGGCCAGGCTTAATACTTTCCTTTTTGATAAAGCTTATAGTTAGTGACTTAGGTCATCCTGAGCTAGCTCTGTAGTTATGCTGCCATAGGCTTAGACTGCTGGAGGACAGACTTACCAATTTTCTTCACTCTGCTACTTCCTTTTCCATTACTACTCCAGTTGTATTACAGTACATTCTGCTATTTCGACTGTTAACTTTGTTTTCTCTGTTTTTCTCTCCATAGAAGATATACCTGGTCTGATATCCTGCTTGGCCGCAATGACCTGTTGGACAGGGGGCATCGACTGGGATGGTGCTCCCAGTGGGTGAACATCCACTGTGTCTTGTTATCAACTTTTTACTCTCTGTAACATAGAGAGTACTCTTTTATCGGATCCTCTGTTCCTTCTGTGTTTGTGCTCTGTCTTCTCAAACCCCCAGACGGTCTTGGCAGATGGCCGCTCCTACTGAGCCTGGTTCTGTTGGAGGTTTCTTCCTGTTAAAGGGGAGTTTTTTCCTCTCCACCGTCGCTTCATGCTTGCTCAGTATGAGGGATTGCTGAAGGATTGCTGTGGTTGGAAAGTCTGCCCAACCTCACGCCAATGACTGACGCAATCTGCTGGGATTCATTAGTTAGGAAACGTTGTAACTGATTGGAATGTTTGTATAAATGTTTTGAAATGACTTCTTGTTAAGTACCTTGAGATGACGTCTGTTGTGAATTGGCGCTATATAAATAAACTGAATTGAATTGAAACATCCAGAGCCACCGTGCACAGGAGTGTGCAGGAAATGGCCTACAAGCCACTTTTGAACCAGAAACAGCGGCAGAAACGCCTGACCTGGGCTACAGAGAAGCAGCACTGGATTGTTGCTCAGTGGTCCAAAGTACTTTTTTCGGATGAAAGCAAATTTTGCATGTCATTCGGAAATCAAGGTGCCAGAGTCTGGAGGAAGACTGGGGAGAAGGAAATGCCAAAATGCCTGAAGTCCAGTGTCAAGTACCCACAGTCAGTGATGGTCTGGGGTGCCATGTCAGCTGCTGGTGTTGGTCCACTGTGTTTTATCAAGGGCAGGGTCAATGCAGCTAGCTATCAGGAGATTTTGGAGCACTTCATCCTTCCATCTGCTGAAAAGCTTTATGGAGATGAAGATTTAATTTTTCAGCACAACCTGGCACCTGCTCACAGTGCCAAAACCACTGGTAAATGGTTTACTGACCATGGTATTACTGTGCTCAATTGGCCTGCTAACTCTCCTGACCTGAACCCCATAGAGAATCTGTGGGATATTGTGAAGAGGAAGTTGAGAGACTCAAGACCCAACACTCTGGATGAGCTTAAGGCCGCTATCGAAGCATCCTGGGCCTCCATAACACCTCAGCAGTGCCACAGGCTGATTGCCTCCATGCCACGCCGCATTGAAGCTGTCATTTCTGCAAAAGGATTCCCGACCAAGTATTGAGTGCATAACTGAACATAATTATTTGAAGGCTGACTTTTTTTGTATTAAAAACACTTCTTTTATTGGTCGGATGAAATATGCTAATTTTTTGAGAAGGGAATTTTGGGTTTTCATGAGCTGTATGCCAAAATCATCAGTTTTAAAACAAAAGACTTGAAATATTTCAGTTGGTGTGCAATGAATCTAAGATATATGACAGTTTAATTTTTATCATTACATTATGGAAAAGAATGAACTTTATCACAATATGCTCATTTTTTGAGAAGGACCTATATAACTTGACCGGGCAGACTTATTCGCAGCCATTGTGTATGACTTGCGTAAAATGTCTTATTCATGAAGAGATTACGCACAGTGCATACCAGTAACATACTGTTTCAGCACCGTGTCCAAACACCCTTTATAATCAAAATACAACACTGAAGGAAGCCGTGGAGCTTTATATGGTAAGATGAAGTTATGTTTCTGATGATATTTTTAATTCAGTGAGGACTATGGCATTTACCCAGGAGATGGTACATATGGCACACTTTTGTTTTGGTGCAGTGTCTCAACGAGATTGTGGAAGCAGACGACCAACATCTTTGTAATCTCTTGAGGTGGAGACATAGATATGCACATATTTCCTGACGACCTCAATCGCTCGCTGGTCTGGTCCATTGTGGGTTGTGTTTTAAAAATGGCGGCTTCCGCATATATTGAGCAACAAAACCCAAACATCCGGAAATACGTAATCTCACTGACCAATCAAAAGGGAGTACTTCTGCGTCGCGTCGCCGGGCTGCACGTCAGGTCCGAGGAGGTGCGCGTCAAGCCTCTGCGGACCTACGCAGAGGCTACGGCGGTTAAGCCGTACCCTACGCGAGGGACACGACGCAGAAGTATAAACCGACCTTAAGAAGGGGCCTCACCACCACTCCTTTAAAGGCAGTTGAGAAAATACCTGTCTGAAGAGAGCAACTCGATGTTTAAAAACTCACCCTCAAAGAAACCATAAAATGTCTTAAGAAAGGGATGTGGGAATTGAATCTTAAAGGCAGATAGTTATATTAATATGGGAGAAAACTCTACGAAATATCTGTGCATTGCCTTGAGGCATTTTTCCCATAGAGGGCGAATAAAGCATCTCTCTGTCACTGTCCCTGGCTGCAGATCCGTGTGTCCTTGAAGGACTGGGAGGATGTGAAAAACTTTGAGAAAGATGCAGTGGATGCTCAGCACCTCGACGCTGTCTACGTCTTCAAACAGCTGATGACTTGCAAAGCTTTCCACTTCACTGCTATACCCATTCTGGTGAGCTGTCTGACTCAAACTCTTTTTGAGGCAGTTAAAGGGGTCAGATTCATACACACGCACCATGGTATGCAGGTTTCTTTTCCGAGTCCTCTTTTTCTCCATTTAGCTTCATTATAGGACAAAGAGGAATGAGGAGAAGCCAATGCTGTGTGAGCAGTTCATGGACCGACCGTCTCGTCCGCAGGAACTGATAAATACTCAGCTGCTTGAGGTGAACAGAATTGCCAACCATGTATCTCTTCCAAAGATCAGATTTTCTAATGCATTTTTTGACTCTTGCAGGAAATATCAAATATCAATGAGCTGTACAAAAATATGAAGACATCAATCATCTCTCAGATCACACCACCAGCAAATGCGGCTGTTAACCTGATCCATGATGGAATTGTCCCTCAGCTCTGCAGCACTGTGCTGGAATTCTACAACTGGCAGCAAGGCGGGGTAAGATGACGTAATTAAATGTGGTATAATGTAACAATCAAAGAACAGTTCCTTCTTTCTGCATGTTTTAGTGTTTAGTTGTACCCAAAACTGATAGGAAGCCATAAACATGTCATTGAAATGCCCCCCCGTCTAGAATTTGTGTTTGTCATTGTAGGATGCATTCTAATGCGCTGTTTCTTTTTGTATGATTAGATATCTCATGATATCTTATACAGTCAGTGTTTTGTTATGAGGTACTGTATCATATGTTGAATTGTATGCCTTTATTTTCTTATGAAAAAGTGTTGCTCTTCCTGGCATTGTGCTGCCTGTGTTTTATCTACTTTTCCTACTGAAGAATTGTGAAGGAGCAAAGATTTCAACATTGTCATGAGGTGGAAGGAAAGCTCATCTTCATTTGTTCAGTTCATTCATTTATTCATTTATAAAGCACTTTCTACCACCAATCAAGGAGGCCTAAAATGCTGTACACCAAAACGTTCAATATAAAGTACAATGTTAAAAACATATAAACCAATTAAGACCAGCAAAAATAACTAAGGCCTGCTAGCCAGATGATAAAGTGCGGTAGTGCAAAAACAACTTGGCTTTAAAAACTGCGCGGAAGCAGCCTCTCTAGGCTCTCAGTTGGTTCCAGAGTCTCAGAGCCAGCACAGCAAACACACAGCCCCCCCCCCCCGAAGGGACCTTAAAGGCAATATTTTGAAAATGATGCCATACCTGCCAGGGACTTAAAAGCAAAAACAAGGATCTTAATGAAGATCAGGTATTGTACTGGCAGCCAGTTCATTGAGACCAGGATTGGGGTTATATGCTCGTACTTTGCACAACAAATAAATCTGGCCGCAGCATTTTGGACCAATTGCTGCCTTGCCACTTGAGGCCTTACACAGCCCAGCGTAAATAAGGAACTGCAATAGTTTAACCTGGACAAAACGAAGGCATGCTTCACAACCTCAAGGTTTGACTTTGAAAGAAAAGGCCTTATCCTAGCCAAGCGTCACAGATGAAAAAAAGCATGACCTGGTCACAGCATTTATCTGAAAATCCAATTCCAATGCAGGATCAAGTCTCACCCCCCAAATCGGTAACCATTGATTGTTCATACGGGGTGAGGGATAGAAGGTTAAGACAAGGGTTGTGCCGATGTAGGATGTCATCGTCCATCGTGATGGCTGACCGACATCACGATGGAGAGCCACCATCGTGATGCCACGCCCCCCACCCTGTCAGACACAAACTAATCCTAGAGTCTCCTCTAAAGTTTAAAAACTTTGCAGGGACTGATCTGTAAACATTCACCTCTGTTTTGAGAAGCGAGCAAGGATCGCCGCACAACTTGCGCTATACGCACTATGAGTCAAGGGTGCGCAGATATTGGTGCCTGCCTTTAGTTTTCCAGTTGTTTTTGGCTGAAGGGGGGCGTAGCACACCAAGGGTGGAGATGTGAGAGGGTCAAAGGAGATCAGCTGTTTGCCTGTCAGCCGACACAGGGGAGGAGCGCGTCGTGAGGCTGCTCAGTGGGAAAAACTTATTGTAAGGCTGTTACCTGGGAGGAGAACAACCTGTAGTAGTACGTGGATCCTGATACAAAGACCGCCTTCCTTATGGATGACTGAGGACAAAATCCGGACGTTAAGTTTTATTTCTTTTTTTTAACTTTTTGGCATCAGCGACTGGTCCACCACGAAAATAAATTGTTGTGCTTTACAGCTTGGTTCATCAGTTTTTTGTTTTTTTCCCTTACGTGCCACGTATTGAAAAGCCCGGGTGAGTACAGTGGGTCCCATTTAGAAGTGGCCACTTTATTCACGCTTTCAGTAATTCACGAAGCTGCATAAAATGCATTACAACTTATAACTTACAACGTATTACAACTTATAATGTATTAGTATAGTAAAATAACGAAAGTACAGTTTCCAAAATTAAGTATTTTTTTCTACTTTTTAAGTAGAACATTTTTTTAGGCCTATGTAAAGAGATATAGTAAAAAAAAAAAAAAGAAGTGCACCCCCCTTGCAGAAGACGATATCGTCCATCGCAATGTTTTACTGTAAACATCGTCAACTGCCAATTTGGGGGACATCGCCCAACCCTAGTTAAGACCATGTTCCTTTCAATCATTAAAAGAGAACACTATTACTAATGTTTTGCTTTTGTTAAGACCAAGAAAATTAGCCACCTTCCACAACTTTATATCAGCAAGACGATCAGTAATTGTCTTAGTCATGTTGCCAGACCCCTTATGTATAGGGACATAGATCTGACAGTCATCTGCGTACAGATGGAATTCGACCTTGTATTTCCGAAGGAGTATACCCACCGGCAACAAGTAAATGGGAAAAAAGTTATTTAATTCAATTCAAAAATACTTTATTGATCCCAGAGGGAAATTAAGTGTTGGTATAGCTCATATAATTAATTCTTTAAGGAGTTCTTGTAGATGATGATGGCTGTGGGCAGGAAGGATTTCCTGTAGCGGTCTGTATTGCAGCGAAACTGAAGAAGCCTCCGACTGAAGACGCTCTGTTGTTGTATGACTGTCTCATGAAGAGGATGCTCAGGGTTGTCCATAATTTTTTTGATTTTATGAAGAATCCTTCTTTGCATTATCATCTCCAGATTTTCCACAGTTGTCCCAAGAACAGAACCAGCCTTCTTTATCAGGTTGTTTAGCCTATTTAAGTCCCTGGCTCTGATGCTGCTACCCCAACAGATGACGGCTAAAGAGGTTATACTCTCCACAACAGACTTGTAGAAGATCTCCAGCATCTTGCTGCAAACCTTGAAGGACCTAAGCTTCCTCAAGAAGTACAGTCTGCTCTGCCCCTTCTTGTAGACGGTTTCACTGTTGCGCCTCCAGTCCAGTCTGTTGTCAAGGTGAACTCCGAGGTATTTATACTTCTCAACCACCTCCACTTCTTCTCCCATGATGGAAACAGTTTTTGACTTATCCCTGTTTCTTCTGAAATCTACAATCATCTCCTTTGTTTTGTTCACAATCAAGGTGAGACGATTGTTTCCACACCATGTCACAAAGCGGTCCACCAGCTCTCTGTATTCAGCTTCTTGTCCATCTCTGATACACCCGACAATTGCAGAGTCATCTGAGTATTTCTGCAGATGACAGGTCTCTGATTTGTACAGGAAGTCTGAGGTGTACAGAGTGAAAAGGAATGGTGAGAGTACGGCCCCCTTGTGGTGCTCCTGTGCTGCTGACCACCTGGTTTGACACACAATTCTTCAGTCTCACAAATTGTGATCTGTTGGTCAGGTAGTCATTGATCCAGGCGATTGTTGAGGGCTCCACCTGTGTTTTCAGGAGTTTCTGACAAAGCAAATCAGGCTGAATTGTGTTAAATGCACTGGGGAAATCAAAGAACATGATCCTCACAGTTCTGCCTGCTTTGTCCAGATGACAGTGGGTTGATTGAAGTAGGTGGATGATGGCATCTTCAACTCCAACTCCACAGCGATAAGCAAACTGCAGTGGGTCCTGATAGGTTCTTGTTTGCTTACTCAGGGGTGCCAACAGGAGTCTCTCCAGGACCTTCATGATGTGGGATGTCAGGGCAACGGGTCTATAGTCATTGATGACTGATGGGTGAGTTCTTTTGGGTACTGGAACAAGGCAGGATGTCTTCCACAACACTGGAACCTTCTCCTGAGTTAGGCTAAGGTCAAAGATGTGCTGCAGAATCACACAGAGCTGCTCTGCACATGCCTTCAGGACTCTGGGGCTGACACCATCTGGGCCTGCAGCCTTCTGGTTCAGTTTTTTCCAGCTGCCTCTTCACCTGACTTTTGGAGACAGACAAGTGGGAGGGGGAGGCAAAGGGGGTAGCAGCATTTCCTGACTTGGTTGAAGTCAAATTTGTGGGCCAACTCCGATCCCTGAGGTACCCCCCATTTCAGGCGATAAACCTAGGAAGAGTAATCACCCATACTGACACAAAAAGACCTGTCTGCAAGATGGGACTTCATCCATTGTAGAGCTTCACCAGAAAGCCCCACCCAATGTTCTAGCCGATAGAGCAGAACCTGTTGATCAACAGTGTTGAAAGTTGCAGTTAAATCCAACAGTAAAAGCACTACCAGATCACCTGCATCTGTCGCTAACAACGCAACATTTAACATTTTTTAGAAGAGCAGTCTCAGTACCATGTCCAGACCTGAACCCAGACTGGAGAGATTCCATGATATTGGTCTGCTAAAAAACTGACCAGCTGCTTGTACACAATGTTCTCTAAAATCTTCATGCAAATCTAATGATCATGCATAAAGATGGATCTGTTGTTTTGCTACAGAAGTTCATCAAATACATAAATTAGCTACAATTATTGCTACTTGGGAGCCTAATGTTTCATTATATCTTCATATGTAAAACAGAATAGGGAAATAGTGTACTTTCCTTTTCTTCTGTCTGAAAGTCTCACTATTTTCTGCTTAATAGGTAGATTTTTTTTTTTACAAGCCAAGTTTGGCTCTTTCCACAGCTGGCTAAATCCTTAAAGGAGTCATGACCTGTAATTTTCACTTTTCCACAAGAAAAAATGTATGTTATGATTGCCTAATGATTATAGACTGTCCGGGAAGCCGATAGCGTTTGTTTGAAGCGTTTGTTTACCCTTGGGTTCGTCAACCAGCCCACGTGCACATGCACTCAAATACGCGATGTTAAATTTCTGGCCGACTTGACGTCAAGTTGGTGCAGGATATGCCATATATGGACATTGCTGATGTCCAAATATGGTGTAGGAAGCCCTGCAGGAAGCCCGCCCTGCTCCTCTCACCCTCATATTCAGTCAAGCGCCGCCATTACTGAATTCCGATTTGAAGTACGAACTCGAGCTCCGTTTGAAAAAAGGGGCCATTCCAACAATCAGAGACTTGCCTGCAATTGAAACGGTAAGGCTGTGTTTGTATTGCTCTACTGTGTGTAACAAACAGGAGCTAACTGCTAATGCGGCTATTGTATGCTAGCGAGAGTAGTAACTTTGAGGACAACACGGGTAATAGCTGCAACTTTGCAAACAACAAATGACCCAGAATGCCACCAATCAACGCGCCCCTTATTTGAATTATTACAATGACCGTCCACGATAGCCAAAATATCTTATCAGATCTCACGAGACAATAATGCCTTCAGAAATAAGTTGTCAGAGGAGCTCTGTGTTAATTTTTTTTCAACTTTTCTTTTTTAGAAGGGCCTGAAAGACTATAATAGAGCGTGGGTATCCAAGGTAATACTAGGTTATGACTCCGTTAATTTATGTTATGTCTGTAGATTAAACTCAATTTAGTGTATTAACTCTTAATTGAAAATGTTTATTGCAGTCCTAGTAATTTAATGTTATGTCTTCATGTCACATTCTGTAGTTTCCATTTCTCTGCATACCGCAGTCAAACTGACATCCATTAAAGCACTTTGTAGAGGAGATCAGGTAGATGGCTCCAACAGAGCCATCTGGTTCTTGAACATTAAACTATTATCTTTACAGATTATGCTGTTTCTGTCATCTAGTTTAGAAACCATCTAGTCTTGTGCCTGTGTTTACTTCATTGTAGCATAACTAATGTTGAAACGGGAGAAACGAGACAGTATGGCTTTATAAAAAATGTGCTGCTTAAAAAAAGAGGGACTGAATACAGTGAGAAGCAGGCCCGTGCCCCAGATTTTTCTTTCTAAAGAGTCACAGAATGAATGTGAACACTACTTCTATTGTTGCAGGTTTACTCACACGTTGTAGAAATGCAGATAAAACATAACTTCCAGTTCTAAATATAGATGCTTTAGAGCAATTCCGGGCCTCAAGGGCCGGTCTCCAACCAGTTTTAGATGTCAGAGTTTATGCGTTGCATGACGCACGTTTTTGCATCGCAAAAACACATTTTCGCCCCATTTGCGCATCAAATTCATGTGAATGAAGCATTTTATGTGGTGCATTTTGTGCATTTGCACGTGACTCTCGTTTTTGCGTCTGCCGCTGAAGTTGAAAAATCTAAACTTCGGCGTCAATTTGCGTTGCATCAACCAATCAGCAGCCTGGTGACGGGGTGTCACGTGATGCTGTGATTCAGGTCCGGCAACATTTTTCATTAAACATGGAGGAAATACTGATAATGGCCGTGGCTAATCACCCCAAACTGTATGACACCAGCTGCTTTCTCTTCAGAGACAAGAATAAAAAGGACCTCGCTTGGAGGAATATAAGTTAGGAGATAGGGCAACCTGGTAAATTCATTTCGCTTTTGAAAGTTTTCACGTTACCCTGCAAACCTGCGCAGGGTGCTCTCCACAGTAAATAGAGAATTGAGACTCTCTCTTCCAACGCTAGATCGACAGCTGCCATCTTGCAAAAACACCGTCTGGCACTAGGTCCTCCCACAAGTTGCGTATTTCTGGCTTGACGCGCGTCCAATTCACTTTGGATGTGCGTTGAGCTGCAAATGTTCAAGCGTCAAACTTTGGCGTGTGGTGCGTTTTTGACGCTTTGGTGTGAACGCACCGTTAGTGTACTGCCAACAGTTAAAGATCTTTTTCTCAGCTGTTGAATAAAATAGTTGCTGCCCTTTGTCTTAAAAGGAAAATACCAAGGAACCCCAAAACAGCCATGAGAGGACTCCATCTCACCAAGAGGTATGTTTGCCCTATTACGGACATACATTTTTAAAAACTGTTTATTATTCTTTTTTTTAAATAGTTCAGATGAAACTCAAATGAGTTTTAAAACCTTTTGATTTTAAAGTTAACCAAGTAACATGTTCTATCATGTTACCTTGTGGACCAGAGCAAAGAACCCTAAAGAAGAGGGTGAATGGTATGGGCTCAATATCATGCCACAGACGATTTGTGCGTCCAAAAAGATTTTGCATGTGTGCACAAAGATTTTGCATGTGAAATGATGTTTTGTAGTTGTATAAAACAGGTCGTGCTTTAAAAAAAAAATCGGAACCCTCAAAAAAAACATTTTGTTGCTGTGCAAGAAACCTTTGTCTGGAGAAATATTATTTGCAAACATGTAGATCAGTTTCGTAGTTGTGATTTTTTTTTTTCTTTCTGTGTGTGCAGATTAAATTTGTACCCGTAAAAGTTTCGCCATACAAAATATCTGTACGAGTGAGACATCTCGGGCTCGTGTGCAACACTGCACCTACGAGCTCACAAAACAAAAACCTACAACCACAAAACGTTTTTACAGATTGAAGGCCAGTCAAATTCGTGCCACTAACGGCCAACCAGGAGACTGCTTACTGGCGAGCCAAACAGCCAATGACAGATGACGACGTCTTTAAGGGGAAAAAGAAGAATAAGCTCCCGAAAAGTTAGAAAAATATTCACAGATTTGGCTTTTGCAGATCAATAACTTATCATTGGAGCATTGCTATTACAAAGCCAACACATCAGTCCAATCACAGCAAAGTAGACTGCGAGCTACAATCATATTTGAATTGATTTGATTTGAATCATATTTTCCTCTAAACGAGCCGTCCTCCGCGCAGGGAGACTTGCATTGGCCTCTATGCAGAGCCTGCTGGTGCGCGAATGTGCAGGGACTGTCTACAAATTGCAAAACCGAAAAAATACGACTAAGAAATATTCAATTCCTTCAGGACAGGTGTAGTGTCATAAACAGCAAATATAAACCCTTTTCCATTGATCTTACTGTGGTAAGATCAATGATCTTAAGATCAAAGATCATTTAAACAGCTATGTGTTGTAACACATAGTTGTTTAAATGTTTTATAAGTAATTTTAGGAATTTTTTTATCACTCAAAAAACTAATAGAATGTGCAACAACAAATTACATGTTGTAGTGCCAGGAAACTCATAGCACACATATACCGTCTCCCCTTGTTCATACTACAACTCATACTTTGGTAAAATAGGCTCAAAATTCATTTTGTTGATAGTTTAACATTCAAAAACGTATTAAATGTGCAATAACTACACTATTACATGCTGTGGTGTCACCAAATTCACAGGATATATGAACCATCTTCCCTTGATCATACTACAACTCATACTTTAGTTAAACAAGCTTCAAATTCATTTTTGTGATATTTTAGCATTCAAAAACAAATTAAATCTGCAGAAACTACACTATTACATGCTGTAGTTCCACCAAATTCACAGGATATATAAACCATCTCCCCTTGATTATACTACAACTCATACTTTGGGAAAATACACCAGAAATTCATTTTAGGGATTTTCTTATTATGAAAAACCAAATCACACATGAAGTAACGGCTAGCTCATGCTTACGTTGATTTTAGTTGTTTTTTTGCTACATATGGCAAATAAATCATTAAGGTCTTCGATACATTTACCAACAGCCTGTTTAGGACACCTGGTGACATTGTACCTTGTAATGGTGTTCTTTATAACCTGTACTAATAAGCGCATGTATATGTTGAACAAAGAAGACATTGGCAAACATTGACACTTACATCGTATAGCTCTTTATTATAACCTTGAATAATTAAATAACAACTAAACTCAGCAAAAAAAGAAACGTCCTCTGACTTTCAACTGTTTTTACTTTCAGTAAACTTAATGAGTGTAAATATTTGTATGAACACTAAAAGAGTCAACACCATAAGACATAAACAAAAAATGTTTCACAGACATGTGACTAACAGAAATAGAATAATGTGTCCTTGAATGAAGGGAGGCTCAAAATCAAAAGTACCAGTCAGTATCTGGTGTGGCCAGGTCCCAGACGTGCTCAATGGGATTGAGATCCGGGCTCTTCGCTGGCCATGGCAGAACACTGACATTGCTGTCATGCAGAAAGTCACGCACAGAACGAGCAGTATGGCTGGTGGCATTGTCCTGCTGGAGGATCGTGTCCGGATGAGCATGCATAAAGGGTACCACATGAGGGAGGAGGATGTCTTCCCTGTACCGCAAGGCATTGAGATTGCCTGCAATGACAACAAGCTCAGTCCGATGGTGATGTGATATACCGCCCCAGACCATGAGGGACCCCCCACCTCCAAATCGATCCCGCTCCAGGGTACAGGCCTCGTTGTATGCTCATTCCTTCGACGATAAAGACGAATCCGTCCATCACCCCTGGTGAGACGAAACCGTGACTCATCAGTGAAGAGCACTTTTTGCCACTCCTGTCTGGTCCAGCGAAGGTGGGTTTGTGCCATAGGCGGCGTTGTTGCTGGTGATGTCTGGTAAGGACCTGCCTTACAACAGGCCTACAAGCCCTCAGTCCAGCCTCTCTCAGCCTATTGCGGACAGTCTGAGCACTGATGGAGGGATTGTGTGTTCCTGGTGTGACTCGGGCAGTTGTTGTGGCCATCCTGTACCTGTCACGCAGGTGTGATATTCGGATGTACCGATCCTGTGCAGGTCTTCCACTGCGAGGATGATCAGCTGTCTTTCCTGTCTCCCTGTAGCGCTGTCTTAGGCATCTCACAGTGCGGACATGGCAATTTATTGCCCTAGCCACATCAGCAGTTCTCATGCCTCCCTGCAGCATGCCTAATGCACGTTCACGCAGAAGAGCAGGGACCCTGGGCATCTTTCTTTGGGTGTTTTTCACAGTCGGTAGACAAGTCTCTTTAGTGTCCTGCGCTTTTAGAACTGTGACCTTAAATGCCAACTTTCAGTAAGCTGTTAAGATCTTAACGACCATTCCACAGGTGCATGTTAATTAATTGATTATGGTTAATTGAACATGCATGGAAAACATTGTTTAAACCCTTTACAATGAAGATCTGTAAAGTTATTTGGATTTTTACAACATTATTGTTGAAATACACAGTCCTGAAAAAGGGACGTCTCTTTTTTTGCTGAGTTTAGTTGTGTTTTTTTCCATTGTATGGGTAACCTTACAAAGCACATTCAAAGAGCCTAAAGGATTACACAACTAATATACTCACCATAAACTTCCAGTGCACATTGTTTATGTTTACAAATCCAATGATTCCATCATAGTCATCAAACGCAACCTGTAGAAAGTGTTTGTGAAGAAAAGTTTTATTGATCTTTTTTGTGATATGACCCGGGCTAAAAAAAAAGTTTTCATCGGCAGAGAATACAGTACGTGTCTATCTCAGTGAACTAACACCAGAAGGTGAACATTACTTTTTCATATACAGTGGCTATGGAGAGTATTCAGACCCCTTTAAATTTGTAATTTTTTGTTTCATTGCAGCCATTTGCTAAAATCAAAAAGTTCATTTTCTTTCTCATTATTGTACACTCAGCACCCCATCTTGACAGGAAAAAACAGAAATGTAGAAAGATTTCCAAATTTAATAAAAAAGAAAAACTGATACTATAAAGAATAACATTACTTATAATAGCTATGCAGACAACAAAGTTATATAGTACAATGTCACCAGGTGTCCTAAACAGGCTGTTGGTAAAAGTATTGAAGACATTAATGATTTATTTGCCAAATGTAGCAAAATAACAACAATAAACTAACGTAAGCAGGAGCTATCTGTTACTTTATGTGTGATTTGGCTTTTCATAATAAGACAATCCCTAAAATGAATTTCTGGCGTATTTTCCCAAAGTATGAGTTGTAGTATAATCAAGGGGAGATGGATTATATATCATGTGAATTTGGTGGCACTACAGCATGTAATAGTGTAGTTTCTGCAGATTTAATTAGTTTTTGAATGCTAAAATATCACAAAAGTGAATTTGAAGCTTGTTCAACTAAAGTATGAGTTGTAGTATGATCAAGGGAAGATGATTCATATATCCTGTGAATTTGGTGAAACCACAGCATGTAATAGTGTAGTTGCACATTTAGTAAGTTTTTGAATGCTTAAATATCACCAAAATGAATTTTGAGCTTATTTTACCAAAATATCACAAAAGTGAATTTGAAGCTTGTTCAACTAAAGTATGAGTTGTAGTATGAACAAGGGGAGATGGTATATGTGTGCTGTGAGTTTCATGGCACTACAACATGTAATTTGTTGTTGCACATTCTATTAGTTTTTTTGAATGATAAAAAAATTGAATGAATTGCAAAAAATTTAAACAACTGTGTGTTGTAGTAAGATCAATGGAAAAGGGTTTATATTTGCTGTGTTTGTTTATATAAATATATATATATATATATATATATATATATATATATATATATATAATATATATACACTACACCTGTCCTATGTGAAGGAATTGAATATTTCTTAGTCGTATTTTTTTGATGTTTCAATTTGTAGACAGTCCCTGCACATTCCCGCACCAGCAGGTCTGCATAGAGGCCAATGCAAGTCTCCATGCGCGGAGGACGGCTCGTTTTGAGGAAAATACGATTCAAATCGAATACGATTGTAGCTCGCTGTCTAATTTGCTGTGATTGCACTGATGTGTTGGCTTTGTAATAGCAATGCTCCGATTATAAGTTATTGATCTGCAAAAGCCGAATCTGTGAATATTTTTCTAACTTTTCGGGAGCTTATTCTTCTTTTTCCCCTTAAAGACGTCGTCATCTGTCATTGGCTGTTTGGCTCGCCAGTAAGCAGTCTCCTGGTTGGCCGTTAGTGGCACGAATTTGACTGGCCTTCAATCTGTAAAAACATTTTGTGGTTGTAGGTTTTTGTTTTGTGAGCTTGTAGGTGCAGTGTTGCACACGAGCCCGAGATGTCTCACTCGTACAGATATTTTGTATGACGAAACTTTTACGGGTACAAATTTAATTTCCACACACACAGAAAAAAAAATCACAACTACGAAACTGATCTACATGTTTGCAAATAATATTTCTGCAGACAAAGGTTTCTTGCACAGCCACAAAATGTTTCTGCGGGTTCAGATTTTTGTTTACAAGCACGACTTCTTTTATACAACTACAAAACATCATTTCACATGCAAAATCTTTGTGCACACATGGAAAATCTTTTTGCACGCACAAATTGTCTGTGGCATGGTATTGAACCCATAGAATGACAATAGATAGTTCTCTGAAAAAAGGATCTACTCAGTTGGTAATTGAATCTTGATTTGTGATCAAATTATTGCAACATTGTGTTTCATATTTACATTAGATGCTGTTGAAGAGCCCTACTTCTCTTAGGACGAGCTGTCAGCTGTTTTTTGTTCTTTTACATTACTAAAAATAATAGGAAATCTGTTTTTAGAAAACGTTTTTATGTATTAATCCAGACTGTAACTTAACAGCTGAAAATAAACAACAAAAGGTGATTTAAATCTTTATGTATAAACAGAGCAAGAAAATGCAGGGAATCAGAGTTGGAGCTCTTTTTTCTTAGTGTTGATAAAGTTCACGTTAGAACTATTTCACAGTTGTTGTTGTTGTTGTGCTGCTGACTGACTGACTGCCTGCCTGCTTTGTATTATCAGTGTTCCAACAGAGCTAAGCTCCTAGCATCCATAAAGTCTAAGGCTTATGAAGAAGCATCAGAGGTGTGTACTGCACAATGTTTTTTGGTTATCCTTGTTATGTTAATGTTTAATTAAAGGATTCTTTTAAATGCATAAAGCTTTATTTGCCTTTGCTCTAATTCATTTGCAATGCAACTTTTTATGCATGACTCCATATACATTTTGTTTTATGTCTTTATGCAATTTATAATGCAATACATCTTTCCTGAGTGTTAATAATTTTGAGTACCATTTCAGCTTTTGTCACATGTTTGTAAATTGAAAGTATTTATTTGAAGACCTAAAATTCAGCCACAGAAGAATATTTAAAAAAAATGTATGTGCTGCTTTTCAGGCTTCAAAGTCACGGCGCCATCGTCAAGTGGAGATTGATTTCCCTACTGAAGAAGATGGATCATGTTTGAGGTCACGTCGTTTCAGAGTAATGAAACAGTCTCTCAGAAAAAGGACTAATAAGCAGATCACAATGTCAGGTAAATCCCTTAAGTTATTTGAAAAATAAAATAGGTAAAGTGTTGGATGGAACTATTTGTCCAGCTTGAGCTGAGAAATGTAGACCCCTGTAGACAAATCATGCCAATCACAACAGATGTCATCTCAAGGGACTTTACAAGAAAAGTCATTTCAGTTCAACCATATAAACATTCTAATCAGTTTAAAAGTTTTCTATTTAAGGTAGTAATAACGTAAAGAACCTCGACATTATTTTTGACCAAGACTTGACATTTAAATCCCATATTAAACAGGTTTCTAGGATTTCCTTCTTTCACCTCCGGAATATTGCTAAAATTAGAAACATCCTGTCCAGGAGTGATGCTGAGAAACTAGTCCATGCATTTGTTACCTCAAGGCTGGACTACTGTAATTCTTTACTGTCAGGTAGTCCACAAAATGCCATTAAAAGCCTTCAGTTGATCCAAAATGTGGCAGCAAGAGTTCTGATGAATATTAAAAAGAGAGATCGCATTTCTCCTGCTTTAGCTTCCCTTCATTGGCTCCCTGTTAAATCCAGAATAGAATTTAAGATCCTTCTTCTTACATATAAAGCCCATAATAATCAAGCTCCATCATTCATCAGAGATCTAATTGGTCCATATGTTCCTAACAGAGCACTTTACTCTCAGACTGCAGGTTTACTTGTAGTTCCTTGGATTTCTAAAAGTAGAAAGGAGTGGCAGATCTTTTAGTTATGAGGCTCCTCTCCTGTGGAACCAGCTCCCAGCTTTAGTCCGTGAGGCAGACACTCTGTTTACTTTTAAGGCCAGGCTTAAAACTTTCCTTTTTGATAAAGCTTATAGTTAGAGTGGCTAAGGTCATCCTGAGCTATCTCTGTAGTTATGCTGCTATAGGCTTAGACTGCTGGAAGACAGACTTAATAATTTTCTTCACTCTGCTACTTACTTTTCTCCTACTACTCTCCAGTTGTATTACAGTACATTCTGTTATTTCAACTGTTAACTTTGTTTTCTCTCAGTGTTTTTCTCTCCATAGAAGATATACCTGGTCTGGTATCCTGCTTGGCTGCAATGCCCTGTTGGACGGGGGGCATCGACTGGGATGATCCTCCCAGTAACTGAACATCCACTGTGTCCTGTTATCAACTTTTTCCTTTTTATAACATAGAAAGTTCTCTTATATCAGATCTTCTGTTCCTTCTGTGTCCCTGCTCTGTCTTCTCAAACCCCCAGACGTTCGTGGCAGATGGCCGCTTGTACTGAGCCTGGTTCTGGTTCTGCTGGAGGTTTCTTCCTGTTAAAGGGGAGTTTTTCCTCTCCACTGTCGGTACATTCTTGCTCCGTAATGAGGGATTGCTGTTGTTGGAGTCTGCATAAACACGGCACAACTGTCAGTCAATGACTTGATACAATCTGCTGGGATTCCTTGGATAGAAAACTTTTAAACTGATTGGAATGATTGTATGATTGCAGTGAAATGACTGGAAAACGAGCTAAAACTTTCAACTGATTGAAATGTTTGTATTGAAATGACTTTTCTAGTAAAGTGCCTTGAGATTAAATCTGTTGTGAATTGGCGCTATATAAATGAACTGAATTGAGTGTACTCAGTATTTGATTTGGCCCCCTTTTGCATCAATTACTGCCTCAATACGGCGTGGCATGGATGCCGTCAGCCTGTGGCACTGCTGAGGTGTTATGGAAGACCAGGATGCTTCAATAGCACCCTTCTCGTTTCATCTTCCTCTTGGCAAAGCCCCATAGATTCTCTATAGGGGTCAGGGAAGTTTGCTGGTCAATCAAGCACTTCTGTAAAGATTCTCTTTATTGTGGTTGTAGTGTTACTGTCCCTCTGCCCATTCAAGGGTCGTAATCCATAGACTTCAGCAAACCCACTTAACTAGGGCATGCGCCCAGTGTCATGCCACACCGCCTAGAGCCCAGATCTAATCCCATTGTTAGAGAACCGGGTTTTGGTACTTTTGGCAGTGTGGGCAGGGACCAAGTCCTGCTGGAAAATGAAGTCAGCATCTCCGTAAGGTTCGTCTGCAGAAGGAAGCATGAAATGCTCCAAAATGTCCTGTAGATCAGTGGTCCCCAACCTTTTTTTCGCCACGGACCGGTTTAATATCAGACAATATTTTCACGGACCGGCCTTTAAGGTGTGGCGGATAAAAGATAACGGACTGTATAAAAACGGGTTATTTTTAAAAATTATAACAATAGACATAAATCCAATGTGTATTCGCAGCTTTATTAACAGCGTTCTCCTAACATCGAGCAGACAACATAACACGAGTAACATACACTCAGCCCCCTAACGATATCTGGTCGCCATGATATGTAACATGCAAACATATCTTTAATAATTCAAGATTTACCACAAAAACAAATACAAAGTGCATGAAAAATCTAACTCACCACAACGCTGAATCAGTGAGAGCCTTGGGCCTTTCCCCTTTCCTAAGAAACGTTGTTTTCTATCCATGTTGCTACCTTGTGGGATTACGTGTCAAGACTGGGCTATGTAACGGGGATATCCGTTTTTTTTTTTCAAAATAAAACAGCGGTCCCCCTCAGATAATAAATAAAACGGAAATACTGGAAGTTATTTATTCTTCATGTGTGCCTCGCGGCCCGGTACCACATGACCCACGGGCCGGTACCAGTCCGCAGCCCGGAGGTTGGGGACCACTGCTGTTGATGGCTGCGTTGACTGGACTTAATAAAGCATAGTGGACCAACACCTGTAGATGAGATGGCTCCCCAAATCGACACAGACTGTGGAAACTTCACACTGGACTTTAAAGTCCCACTCCGATCATATTTTGAGCTATTTTTTAAACATTCTCAGGGGTCTTTAAATTATGATTATGCAGTTTTTAGCCACAATCACAAAACCTGTGCCGTTTTCTGGGAATTCGCTTCAGCAGAGCTGCAGCAGCTCATTAGCAATTCGCCTCTGCGTTGTGGGGGGAACCGTTGGAACGGAGACACCCCCCCCCCCCACCCCCCCCCCCCCCCCCCCGTTGAAAAAAATGAACAGACACGTATTACTATTACTACATCTTACAGTCCAGGGGTCAATAAACATCCGGTGACATTATTTCATAATAAGTGACATTCTCATATTCAGTATGTGCAGCTCCAGCTGCGTCGTCAGAGTCAACTGTCTCTGGCGAGCGATCATCATCAGAGGGCAAATCGTCCCCTTCTGAATCATGATCGGCAAAGATCAGTGCACGCACCTCATCCGCACTGTAAAGTCATCTGGGCATTTTGTTTTTGTTTATAAAAATTACTATCTGTCTCTATCCTGCAACCGCTGCTGTCGTTTTTCTCTCCTCTCCCGCTCTGCTCTCTCGCTCGCGCTCAGCAGCTGGGCGCGCTGACAGCTGGTGTCGGGTTTCAAACCTTTTTTTCTCAGATTTTTTCATAGAAACATACCCACAAATGACGCCAGTATTGAAGCTATATGTAGTGGACATCTAGTAGTACCAAGCAGCAACAGCACAAGGCAGTAAATTTAAAGAAAGCGGCTGTTTTATTCAGCAATGTTAATTTTAACGTCTGCTACTGATTCACAGCCATTTGAATGCAGAAATACAACTTTGAGCTTAATTTTCTCAAGATATGTCCTCTAGCATCAGAAAAATACCACAAGAACATGTTAACACCTAAAAAAAACATGATTTTCATCAGAGTGGGTCTTTAAGCATTTTGGATTGTGTGCCTCTGAATTCTCCTCCAGACTCTGGGACCTTGGCTACCAAATAAGATGCAGAATTAGCAGTTCTTCTTTTCTTTAGCTCAGGTAACACGCTACTGACGTAGTTTGTTGCTCAGGAGCGGTTTGACAAGAGGAATACGACATTTGAAGGCTATGCCCAAGATCCGTCTGTGTGTGGTGGCTCTTGATGCACTAACTCCAGCCTCAGTCCACTCCTTGTGAAGCTCCCCAACACTTTTGAATGGCCTTTTCCTGATGATCCGCTTCAGGCTGCGGTCATCCCTGCTGCTTTGGGGACATCCATGTTATTTTGCAATGACCTTTTGAGGCTTTCCCTCCTACTGAACCAGACTAAGATACCCTTTAAAGGCTCAGGAACTCTTTGCAGGTGTTTTTTGATCAATTAGCTGATTAGAGTGTGACACTTTGAGGCTAAAATATTGAACCTTATTTGATACCTGATTTTCAGAGATTTTGAATTTGTTTTTTTTATATAAGTTGTAAGTCATAATCATCAAAATTATAACAAAGGTATGAAATATCTCGCATTGCATATAATGAGTCTATATCAACATTGGTTTCACCTTTTTAAGTTGAATTACAGAAATAAATTAACTTTTGCATGATATTCAAATTTTTCGAGTTTCACCTGTTTGTAATTTCTCCAGACCTACTAAAAGTCTTCTGGAGCCATGGTCCAAACCCCATAGGAGGTCAGCGATTTTGAATCAAAGTGACCATTTCATGCTTTTTGCTCACATATCTGAACGAACTACTCTTGCTGTTGTTTTTACTGTTTTACATTATTATTGTTTTCTGGTAAGTCATAGTGGAGCCTAAACAGGACTCACAATCATTTTACTTAATTTTGGTTTAGTGTCATCGCTACATGGATACAAAAAAATACAAAAATATTTCACTGTCATTAGTTTTTATTCAACAATGTTCTCTGAACACTTTGGGTTATGGGTTAGGGAACACTATCCAGGGTCGGTGTTCCCCAACCCTACCCTAGCAACAGTGGGTGCGGCTCCTGCAAGCAAGTCAAAGGGTGTATTCACAACAGGAAGGTCCTTTAATTCACTTGCTTTGGTTGAGACCAAATGTTCTGTTTCTTTATTGTTGCGGTCCTCCACAATGAGTAAATGCAACGGGACCATTAGCCATTTGACAGTTAAACGTGCAAGTAGAGTAAAAATAAGGAAACCATGAGAAAATATGTGAACATAAACAATGGAGAGGCTGTTCTTATCGTCTTTCTGGCATTATGGTTAATACACAGGTGTCGCATTATCCAGAGGTTTTCCTTATTTGACCGGTTTTTAAACTGTGACGGAAAAATCTGAAGGGTGTCATCATTTTGACAGATTACAATTCACACCCCTAACCACTTTGTGCAAATGCGACATTTTCATCTTTACGCAATCAAAAAATTATTCACATGAGAGCATCTGAGCATCATCTCAGACCTGGACACCAAATTACAGAGGCTTTGGAGCGCATCTGTGGCTGCACCAGACAGAGTGGCAGTGACAGATCGCTGCAGTTTAACTATTGATACAAAAGAGCGCATCCAGGGGGATTTTCTCCCATTGAAGCAAACAGAAAAGCCCCTTGTTCAGAAAGTTTTTCCGTATTCTGATCCCTTCAATTGGATAAATGTTCCCTGATTTCAAAACTATGGCTGAAGTGGTGCTTCAGCCTCCATTACGCAAAGGCGGAGTAGTTGAGCTACTTGCGTAGATTGTAGATTGCAGCATGACCTCTGATACAGCCACAGATCTTGACAGAAAGGCTTGAGCGTCAAGACCATTTGATGCAACATGAGGTGTACAACAGGATGCAGATAGATGGATTGTGTGGAATTACCATATTAGAAATCTGAATAGAATATGAATATTGTGACAGTGGGAACATTCACATGTTAAGGCAGCACATGCATAAAAAAATAAATACAAAACAATTCTCATAATGCGCCACAAAGACAGGTGCCGCCGAGACTAGAAGGTAGGTTTTTTTGTTTGTTTATTGGGTGGGATAAAGTTTGGCCACTTTCACACCTGATCTGCTCCGCATCAGAGTTTGTTTGGAACCGTTCCGAGACCACCTCTTCAGCTGATTCATTTGGTTGTATTATAACTGGTTGAGGATCTAGCTACTTTAAAATATGAATTTTTACTAAAACAAATTTAGTTTATTGAAAGTTTTCCACATTACATCGGACTGTTTGAAATAAATCATCCTCTCTGGCTGTGTTTCACAGGTGATCTGGGGAAAGAAGCAGAGAGGATAACTCGGATAAGTCACCTCGTTACCATGGACCCCGTTGTGGAAGGTAACCGTCATGATGTTGTTGTCCAACAATTGTTTTTTACTGTCTATAGTCTATATTCTTACTTGCATTTCTATTTTTTCTCATTTCAGAAAGAAATAAGAAATGAAAGAATTTTCAAGTCTTAATTGATTAGCTTGTAGAGAAGCAAACTATTTCAAAATTCTACTGAGGTTTTGGTTTGGTTTGGATCTGGTTTTGTTGTGATTTTCAAATGTTTCACTGTTCTAAGTGAGAACATTTCTTACATGCCGATTGTCTCATGAAGGCCTTGAGCAGTGGTGTCCGAGGTCGGGCCTCTAGGGCCAGTGACCTGTATGCTTTAGATATCCCCCTGGGTCAACACCTAAATCAAATGATAAGTTCATTACAATGCCTCTGGACAACATGTTGAAGAGGTAAGTAAGCCATTAAATCATCTGTGTTGGAACAATGATGCATCTAAAACCTGCAGAACACTGTCGCTTAAGGACTGAAATGGACACCCCTGGTCTAGAGTATTTAAGAAACCTCAGGTTGAGAATGCAGGTTGGTGCCAATTTGGGATTTTGAGCTGTGATTGGATGGAGAATTTGAAAGGAACAACCAGGATTTGGGATTTACCAATAAAGGAAGTTCACCTGTGGGACTGGGTCTCTCCTTTTCTTCCTGGCTGATCACTGTTTGGCACACCTGTGCTCTGGAGTTTTGTCCTTTGTTTTGAATAAAACTTTTGTACTTTTGTAAAGATTCTCTTTATTGTGGTTGTAGTGTTACTGTCCCTCTGCCCATTTAAAGGAAGTAATCCATAGACTTTGGCAAACCCTGTTAACTATGGCATGCGCATAGAGACACACCGCATAGAGCCCAAATCTAATAGGTAAGACTTGAAGAAGCAAAATAAGATTTTTCAATTCAAATCAGTTTATTTATATGGCGCCGATTCACAACAGATGTCATCTTAAGACACTTTACAAGAGAAGTCATTTCAGTACAATCATACAAACATTCCAATCAGTTTAAAAGTTTTCTATCCAAGGAATCTCAACAAATTGGATCGAGTCATTGACTGGCAGTTGCACCCTGTTCATACTCAAACCACAGCAGTCCTTCATACCGAGAAAGCATGTAGCGACAGTGGAGAGGAAAAACTCCCCTTTAACAGCAAGAAACCGCCAGCAGAACCTGCGAGCGGTCATCTGCCATGACCATCTGGGGGTTTGAGAAGACAGAGCAGAGACACAGAATACAATTAAATTTTCAACTCAGTTTATTTATATAGTGCGATTCACAACAATGTAATCTCAAGGCACTTTACAAGAAAGTCTTTTCAATACAAACATTCCAGTCAGTTTAAAGGTTTAGCTAGTCTGTTAGGAAAATATGGAATAATCAGATCTCTGATGTATGATGGAGCTTTATTATTAAGGGCTTTATATGTTATAAGGAGGAGCTTGCATTCAATTCTGGATTTAACACGGAGCCAATGAAGGGAAGCTAAAACAGGAGAAATGTGATCTCTTTCATTTTGTGGACTTCCTGATAGTAAAGAATTACAGTAATTCAGCCTTGAGGTAACAAATGCATGGACTAGTTTCTCAGCATCACTCCTGGACAGGTTGTTTCTAATTTTAGCAATATTCCTGAGGTGAAAGAAGGAAATCCTAGAAGCCTGTGTAATATGTGATTTGAATGTCATGTCTTGGTCAAACATAACCCTAAGGTTATTTAGGTTATTACTAGAGGCCAATTTAATACCACCCAGATGAAGTGATTGACTAAAAAGTTTCTTTATTCGAGCTTCTGGTCCAAAGACGGCAACTTCTGTCCTATCAGAATTTAAGAGAAAAAAGTTTAGCGTCATCCAGGCTTTGATGTCTTCCAGACATGCCTGTAATATACCTAACTGACTGGATTCATCAGGATTTATGGATAAATATAGTTGTGTATCATCAGCATAACTGTGGAAATTTATCCCATGCTGTCTAAAGATTTTACCAATTGGAAGCATATATATTATTTTTACTATATATGGTAAAAATAATTAGTCCAAGCACAGAACCCTGTGGAACTCCACAAGTAACCCTTGAGTGTGAAGATGTATCATTTACATGAACAAACTGAAACTGTTCCTTTGATCCCTGCAATATATTCAAGCCTTTCTAAGAGAATATTATGATCAACTGTGTCAAAAGCAGCACTGAGATCTAACAAGACCAGAACAGACACAAGTCCGTTATCTGAGGCCATGAGAATATCATTAACCTTCACCAGTCCTGTTTCAGTTCTATGATGAGCTCTAAAACCTGACTGAAATTCTTCAAACATGTTGTTACAGTTTAGATGCTCAAACCCTTGATTAGCAACTATTTTCTCATAAGAAAGGAACATTAGATATAGCTCGATCATTTACTAAGTCATCTTAATCGAGAGGTTTCTTAAAGATTTAAATTACAGCAACCATAAAATCCTGTGGTATATATCATTTAATAAGGATAGATTCATCATATCTAAAATGGGAGCAATAATCAAAGAGAACACTTCTTTAAATAATTTGGTTGGGAATGGGTCTAACATGCAAGTAGAAGGTTTAGCTGAAGCTAAGTTTTTTAATACTTCTGAAACCTCGTTTGAATCAAAACAGTCCAAACACAGATGGGGTTCCACAGTCAGGGTCCGTACAACGTTCCAGTTAAGGTTTTCCATGACTTTTCCATAACCTTTAACCAATTTTCCATGAGCAAAAAGAACACATTCATCCGCATTTATTGGTTGATTTTGAGTTGGCTTACAAGCATTTTGCACTTTTAACTTAAACACAATAATCTTTAAAAGGAGACATCATACCAAACCCATTTGAGTTTTAAAGCATATTCTTTTCTCTTGTCAAAAACATACTTGGAAATACTATTGAACTATTTGACGAAGTGTCAACCGCAGCCCCACTGAGTTGCTAAACATTTGTTCAATGAAATTTAAAGTTTTTGTTTTTACTTCACTCATTCCCACTTTTGCCAGCAGAGGGAGCCCCAGGTAAGGTGACCAAACCCTAGTCAGGACCAGGGGTCACTTTAACCAAATATTTTGTTTTTTTAAACGGTGACAGAAAAATCGGAAGGTCGCCGGTCCTTTTGAAAGATTAGTATTCATACCCTTGACCACTTTGTGCAGACGCGTAGACATTTTTAACTTTACACATGAAGTAGAGGAGACTCAATATTTTTTTTTTTTGATTCCCATTAGAGCATCTGAGCATCATCTCAGACCTGGAAACCGTATTCAATGCATTATGCCCGGTATCCGGGATCTTACAGTGGATTGAAGAGTTACTGAGGCTTTGGAGCACATCTGTAACTGTTGCGGCTGATCAGAAACGCGCTCCAAAGAGTGTGGTGTCATGCCAGCCACCAGTGCAGAAGTTGCTCATATGCTGCACCTCCAAAAACAGCTCTGTTTTAGAGTCTTTCCGACTTCTGATCTCTTCAATTGGAGAAATGTTACCCGATTTCAAAACTTTGGCTGAAGTGGCGCTTAATTCCAGTCTCCAGTGTGGCAATGCAGAGTGTGGGTTCAGCCTCCAGAACAACATCTGAACTCACATGGGAAGTCATCTGTCTGAGGCAATCCAAAACCTCTGCAGGAATCCCACAATTTGATTACGCACAAATGTGTGCGCATTTAAGTTCCATGCAGTATTGCCAACTTAGCAACTTTGTCACAATATTTTAGACTCCTCTAGCAACTATTGGAGACTTGGAGACTGACATATAGCATGTATCCTTACTTTTCTCACCAAGCAGCGGTGGTGCTGTGGGCTCCTCTCCCGTCTCAAAGCGTTCACAGCAAGCAGCCGGTCCTCAAGGTGCAGCCCCGTCACCCAGTCCGAGCTGCAGTCAGAGAAGATATGTTCCCCACTGCGTCTAGACTGGAAATGAATCGCTCATGCTTGAAGACACCGCTGGCTGATCTTACTTGCTGAACCTCAGGGCTGTATGTAAACGTAAAAATCTCCTTGTCTAAAATAAACGAGTGCACACTAAAATAAATCACTGATTTCACTCTCGTAGCGTCAGTCACTTATTGACCTTGTCCACTGTGTGCTTCTCTGTGAAAGATGTTAAACAGCCATCAAGTGTGTCTAAACTGACTCAGAAACACAGAAAGAAGTGGGAATCAAACCCTGAATTAAAAGGCTGGTTGAAGTTGTTTATTGGAGATGTTACCCGCTCTGTGTTTCTTTTGTGTTTTTTTTAAATCACCAAATCATGTAAAGCAACTTGAATTGCCCTG
The DNA here is from genome assembly GCA_963556495.2 of Valencia hispanica. Taxonomy (NCBI): domain Eukaryota; kingdom Metazoa; phylum Chordata; class Actinopteri; order Cyprinodontiformes; family Valenciidae; genus Valencia; species Valencia hispanica. The sequence continues at coordinate 47,383,488 of OY747720.1, read as the reverse complement.
CTGTTGAAAGTGTGCTATACAAATAAAATTGCCTTGTCTTGCCTTGCTCTACAGCCAGTATTCAAAGGCAGATTTTTATGGCAAAATTAGTGATATAGGAAACACATATCTTGAAAACTTACTAGGAAGGCAAAACCTTATAACAGTTCCACCCCAACCAAATTGTGATCAATGGTTAAAAAATTATTTGGCAAAATTTATAATAAAAATATTCCCCTTCTACAGCATCTATTTCAATAACATTCCTATTATGCAGATTAGGTAATGACATCATTTTGCGACTTTTGAGACAGCCAATAGCTGCTTTCCATGCTGAGGAGTTGGTAACTGGAACAGCAACACTTGTTCCAGGCAGAGCAGGCGAAATTTGTGAGGCTGTCCAATCAGGTCACAGCAGGTGAACTATTCTATTCAGAAGGCAGAGCAGACACAGTAGAAGCAGAGCTGTGTTTGGGTAATGTTTTCATGTATCATGTTTTGTGTGCTTCTTGCTGTTTTGACTTTATATGCTTTGGGTTTTAGTGCTATTTTGAAGAGTGGGTGGGTTCAACTGTCTTTTCAAACCCCTTTCTTGTTAAGTGCCTTGAGATGACATCTGTTGTGAATCGGCGCTATATAAATAAAACTGAATTGAGTTGAATTGAATTACCTTGTTGAAAGTTAAATTGCCTTGCCTTGTCAAGCGTAAGGACACACCCCTTAATAATTTCAAGCCTAAATTACATCTAAACAGAAGTTATTAAAACATGTATTATATATATTTAAATAAATAAACATGACCTATTAGTCGATTAGTTTTTTGAACCAGGCGCTAAACATTTATTTCTGTTGTTCTGAAGTTGGTATTTTTAACATGGGGATCAATGAGAACTTGCTCCTTTCTGCAGACAGTGGTTAAGGGGTGGCACTTCAATTGTCACTTTCGAGTAGGCTTCACATTTGGCTGGCGGAATTTTCCCCTTGACAGAAACACATATGCCAGCTGTGAATGATGCACTCCGCCACCCATTTGTTGCGACCAGACGTTACATGTTTTGCGGTTTGTGCATACAGCTTGTGCTTTGACATCTTGTAAACAGCAGCATGTAACGGCGCAATGCAGCCCAACCTGGTGCGCAGCCCACTGTTCAGTCTATGAACGTATCAGAACCAGGTAGTATGCAGCTGCTCGGGGAGGACATCACATGAGAGAAAGCCTGCCGTACTGTATGTATCACACCAGTCAGTTGCCCTGGACAGCACATGAAAATTGGACATGTCCAGGGAAAAGAGGATAGCTGGTCACCCTATAAGGTCTAAAGTATTATGACAAGAGTGGGTGGGTTCAAGCATTTTTTGAGAAATCCCAATAGTCAAACATAGCATTAATGGCTCCATTTAGGCCATCGCTTTCAGTGCCATCAATGTTAAAATCCCGCACTATGACAGTATTTAACACTAAACCAGATAAAAACAAATCTATTCTTTTTAAGTGGGAAAACCTGAAAAACTGGAAGTGTATCAAATACTTTACCCACTGTATCTTAGCTGTATTAGAAACAAATCCTTGAAATATATCACTGATGAATCAACAGGGGTTTCCCTTTGTGAACTGAATTCCTGGCATAAATTAGTTTTCGATATTCCAGTTTATTGTGACTGATGTCTATGTAGCAAGTTTTGTTTATTGGCCAACATTGTTCATGAAAACTTTTACAACTGGTTCCAGCTCAAAGAGAATGATCCCAGGTTTAACAAAAATATTTCTGAAGTAAAAGGACATTCTTGACTTACTTTTTATTACTCAATGTGGAAAACATCAATTATAGATTTAGTTTTAGGGACAAAGTAATCAAATTAACACCATTCCCCCTTTCCTTTTTTTTTAATTTATGTACCCAATGTCTTCCTTTGGGAGTTTTCCCATACAAAAGCATAGACAAAGAAATCTGCTGTACAATGGTAAATAATTTGAAACATCACTCAGTAAAAAATTTTTTTTTTGAAAACTGGAGCAAATAAAAAAAAAAGAAAAAACAACAGCATTCAAGTCTTTATCACAAAACAAATTTAATTTAATATCTCTTTATTTTTTAAAATAATTAAACATTTGTATTCTTTCAACCCTTTTGATCTTTTTTTCAGATTTTAAAATCATATTACATCTGGGCCATTCTACACCACACATCAATTCTGCAAGGGAGGAAGGGGTTGTGTTGGGGCGGATCACTCTCAGGTCCCAACAGTTGAACACCATCTGCTCCATGCTTCCACGCCACATTTACCCCCAACCCTCGCTCCGAGCTCATGTCTAGGTGCCCCACTTACAAACTCTCACCTCCCTCCCCCCTCAAAAAAGATATACATATATATCTAATGAACAAAAAATATTGAAAAAGATAAAAACCAAGACCAGAGGGAGAAAAGTGAGAAAAAAAATTAACATACCAAAAGGGAAAAACACACTAACATGTATAGTAGGAAGTCTTGTTCCATAATACCGCTTTATATACTGGATAATCCTCTCCACAATTCCTAAGCAAAAAAATAAATGCTAAATTACTACAAGATACAGGAATATCAGGGTACTGCATTAAATAATGTACAGGGTCATCTTTAGTCACTGTTGCTGTAATACTGTAAATTCAACGCAGCGCCCCCCCCAGTAGCAAAAAAGAGGAAGAGAATTTTGGGCACATTATAATTTTTTATTGATTGTATCTTGTCTCAGTTATGGCAGGCTGGTACCAGTGCCAGACTGTTACCAACGTGTCCCTGAAAGCTAGAAAGATCCAGGGATAAATAACAGACTTATTCATACTTTCTCAAGGAGGAAGTTAGAGTGTGTTTACATGCAATGGACTGAGAGGAAGAAGTTCCACTAGGAAAAAAGAAAAGAAATAATCATTAATTGAAATCCTGGTCAAAAACTCTAAACACTATACAAATATTAAAAAACAGAAACAGTGGCTTACAAACACTTTTGCTGTAGGGTTTACTTCAACTTATATCTACTTTAAAAGTGGATGTTTGTGTTTTGTTTTGCTGTTGACACCACCAGATGGCACTAAAGCAACTAACCATGTACCCAACTATGTGATTAGCAACTTCACCAACTAGAGCACCAACTTTGAGAGCAAGTGAGCTTTAGAATGTTCAAAACTGAAGGCATTTACAGGAAATAATACTTTCATTGTCTTAGAGCTGCTGTTCACAATGATCAGTAAAATCAACAAGAGCTGTTTATATTAGATGCACCAATCGGCAATAATTGGCAAAATTCCCCATGATCGACTCAGATTGGTGATCAGAGGGTCAAATACTAAACAATCCTACATTTTCCCCTCATTCATTAAATGCATTAAAGCCAAAAAACCACAGTTTTCAGTCTAAAAATGCATCAACATGCGCTCTGATGCACAGTTCAGTAAAGATCAGCTCAAACTTAGACGCGTACTTTCATGCAGAATTAAACATTATTCCAAACTTCCTATGCCTACCAATGAACCTGTTGCATCTTTATTCTTTTCTTTGTTGTAGTTGTTAGAGGGGAATAAAAATCCTAAGTCACAGTTGGGAAGTTTCTTTCAATTAAAGCTCATTTGACTCTAAAACATTTGAAAAAACCCTGCAAGTTAAACTAGACATAACCCAGACAGATTTTAGGTTTTTCCTCAGAAGTTACGACAAAACATGAAGAAAATAGTAGTCTACCACTGCTTTTCTGAAAAATGCATGTAAACACACTCAGAGCGCTACAGCAGGACCCTGTTTACAGAGTTTGTCTGTTTTTACAGGATGAACAACCTGCCAACAGGTGAGTGAGGCTAAAGATAATCTGAGGCAATTTTCGAATTGGTTTTGGAAGGTGAAGCTTAATCTAATCAGTCCAGGCAACACACATGGCAGAGACAGGAGAGGACTACAAGGAGAACCAGTTAAATGAAAGTTAAATGTGGGATGCGCTGAAAAGAAGTGGGGTGAAAAGTTGAACAGAAAAAGAATAAATCTAACCTTTGATGCTTTCTTGTTTTTATCTTTTTTATATCCCCCTCACAGACACCTCAAGTCATTTTCTTCATTTCTGTGTTTTTCCTTTTTATTATTATTTTTATCTGTTTGCAATAACATCAGTTCAGGGGAAATAAATATTTACAGTGCAGCTGAAATAATGAAAACAGACGTGATGAATCTACAGTAAAGTAAGTCGCACAAACAAGAGGAAACAAAACATAAAAATAATAAAAGGATTAAGAAACCAGCGGGTGCTGTGGAAGTCCAGAGACCACAGCCTGTATCAAGAGCTCTGGGCAGACATGGCTGAAGTGGAGGGCAGGGTGTGAAGGTCGGGATGGAGGCGAGTGGGAGCTGGACATGGAGGATCAAAGGGGAGCACGGCACTGTCTTTGTTAAGTCGGGATGATCCCGTCACTCCTAAGGCCCCGCTTCAGCTCCAGGTCCTCCAGCTTCTTCCACAGCTCCTCACGTTCCTTCTCCTTCTTTTTTTCACTGAAACACCAGCAGGCACATAAAGAATGAGCTCACAACAGCTGCCTCAGTTTGTGCACCTCAGGCACAAGAGAAGGGAACATGTCTGGAGAGACGACCTAAAGTTTCTGGTACCGTAATGACTATTCTTTATTTTTTTAAGAGAATTACATATGTATCTACGGAGCCTTGCAAAAGTTCTCATAACACTTAATTATTTTCACATTTTGTCACATTCCAGCCACAACCTTCAAAATATTTTATCAGAATGTGACAGAGCCACATGGCGTAGTACATGATTGTGAGGTGGAAGACCTCCCTGAGTGAATATTTTGTAGAACCACATTTAGCCACATTACTGCTGCAGGTCTTTCGGGGTTGGTCTACTAGCTTTGAACAGACTGAACATTTTGGACCACATTTCTGTCACATCAATTTTGAAGCACCACACCTAAACTTTTTATTTGTAAAGAAATTTGAACAATGTGTAAAATCTTCCTTGCACTTCACTTATTTTGTAACCTTGAGACAAAACCTTGATCAATCACACACAGTGGGGAAAAAAAGCATTTGGCAGTCACCGATTGTGCAAGTTTTCCCACTTGATAAGATAAGGGTCTGTAATTTTCATCATAGGTACACTTCAACTGTGAAAAACAGAATGTAAAAAAATCCCAGGAAATTACATTGTAGGATTTTGAAAGAATTATTTGGATAATGGTGCAGAACATAAGTATTTAGTCAACAACAAAAGTTCACCTCAATATTTTGTAAAGTAACCTTGGTTAGCAAAGGTTTCCTGTAGGTCTTCACCAGATTTGCACACACTGTAGCTGTTATTTGGGCCCATTCTTCCATGTAGATCTTCTCTAGAGCTGGGATGTTTTGGGGCTGTCGCTGGGCAACACGGACTTTTAACTCCCTCCACAGATTCTTTATTGGATTGAGGTCTGGAGACAGAACCTTGAAAGGCTTTTTACGTAGCCACTCCTTTGTTGCCTGGGCGATGTGTTTGGGATCTTTGTCAAGCTAGAAGATCCAGCCACGTTTCACCTTCAATGCTGTCACTGATGGAAGGAGGTTTTTGCCCAAAATCTAACAATACATGGTCCCATTCATTGTTTCCCTAAAATGGATCAGTCATCCTGTCTTCATTGCAGAAAAAACAGCCTCAACGCATGTTTCCACCCCCATGTGTGTACCTATGATGAAAATTAGACTTCTCTCATCCTTTTAAAGTGGGACAACTTGCACAATCGGTGGCTGCCAAACACTTTTTTTGCCCCACTGTAAATGTCTAATAAAAATACTTTGGTTTATTGATGGAATGCTATAAAATAAGGAAAAGATTAGGGAATGTGAAAACTTCAGAGCGGTAGGTGCTGAACTGAAACCAAAATGTTTTTCAATCGGATTTCAACTTCAGGGTGCCACGGTTTTGTGTGAAGCTACTTCCTATTAGTCCTGATGAGAGGACAATCAAGTCCTTACCGCTGACGGTCCGACTTGTAGGTGGCGGTGAGTTCATCAAATAAGGTACTGTTCATTTCCATGAAGGCCTTTAGAACATTGTACACCAGCGCTACAATGGCCCTGAGACACAATGAACAGATTTCAGAACAAACTCTTTCAAGTTAGAAAAACAGGTACAAAATTGCAATAAGGGCAAAGATCAATATATCAACTCATTTACATGCTACTACATGAGCTAGTAAAAGTCTCAACATTGAACCAGAGGAATGATTTCAAGTTTAAACTGTCATTCACAGCCATGGGAAACACTGAGACACCTCAATAAACATTATTTATTAAAACATGTTCACATATCGATATCTAATCTTGTAAACACCAAATATGTACAGGTCCTTCTCAAAAAATTAGCATTTTGTGATAAAGTTCATTCTTTTGCATAATGTAATGATAAAAATTAAACTTTCATATATTTTAGATTCATTGCACACCAACTGAAATATTTCAGGTCTTTTTTTTTTTTTTTTACTGATGATTTTGGAATACAGCTCATGAAAACCCAAAATTCCCTTCTCAAAAAATTAGCATATTTAATCCGACCAATAAAAGAAAAGTGTTTTTAATACAAAAAAACTCAACCTTCAAATAATTATGTTCAGTTATGCACTCAATACTTGGTCGGGAATCCTTTTGCAGAAATGACTGCTTCAATGCGGCGTGGGATGGAGGCAATCAGCCTGTGGCACTGCTGAGGTGTTATGGAGGCCCAGGATGCTTCGATAGCGGCCTTAAGCTCATCCAGAGTGTTGGGTCTTGAGTCTCTCAACTTCCTCTTCACAATATCCCACAGATTCTCTATGGGGTTCAGGTCAGGAGAGTTGGCAGGCCAATTGAGCACAGTAATACCATGGTCAGTAAACCATTTACCAGTGGTTATTCAATTCAATTTCAATTCAGTTTATTTATATAGCGCCAATTCACAACAGATGTCATCTCAAGGCACTTAACAAGAAGTCATTTCAATACAATTATACAAACATTCCAATCAGTTAAAAAGTTTCCTATTTAAGGAATCCCAGCAGATTGCGTCAGTCATTGGCGTGAGGTTGGGCAGATTTCCAACCACAGCAATCCTTCAGCAATCCCTCATACTGAGCAAGCATGTAGCGACAGTGGAGAGGAAAAACTCCCTTTTAACAGGAAGAACCTCCAACAGAACCAGGCTCAGTAGGAGTGGCCATCTGCCACGACCGTCTGGGGGTTTGAGAAGACAGAGCAGAACACAGAAGGAACAGAAGATCCGATATAAGAGAACTTTCTATGTTACAGAAAGTAAAAAGTTGATAACAGGACACAGTGGATGTTCAGTTACTGAGAGGATCATCCCAGTCGATGCCCCCCGTCCAACAGGGCATTGCAGCCAAGCAGGATACCAGACCAGGTATATCTTCTATGGGGAGAAAAACACTGAGAGAAAACAAAGTTAACAGTCGAAATAACAGAATGTACTGTAATACAACTGGAGAGTCGTAGGAGAAAAGGAAGTAGCAGAGTGAAGAAAATTGGTAAGTCTGTCCTCCAGCAGTCTAAGCCTATAGCAGCATAACTACAGAGATAGCTCAGGATGACCTAAGCCACTCTAACTATAAGCTTTATCAAAAAGGAAAGTTTTAAGCCTGGCCTTAAAAGTAAACAGAGTGTCTGCCTCACGGACTAAAGCTGGGAGCTGGTTCCACAGGAGAGGAGCCTGATAACTAAAAGATCTTCCTCCCATTCTACTTTTAGAAATCCTAGGAACTACAAGTAAACCTGCAGTCTGAGAGCGAAGTGCTCTTTTAGGAACATATGGAACAATTAGATCTCTGATGTATGATGGAGCTTGATTATTAAGGGCTTTATATGTAAGAAGAAGGATCTTAAATTCTATTCTGGATTTAACAGGGAGCCAATGAAGGGAAGCTAAAACAGGAGAAATGTGATCTCTCTTTTTAATATTCATCAGAACTCTTGCTGCCGCATTTTGGATCAACTGAAGGCTTTTAATGGCATTTTGTGGACTTCCTGATAGTAAAGAATTACAGTAGTCCAGCCTTGAGGTAACAAATGCATGGACTAGTTTCTCAGCATCACTCCTGGACAGGATGTTTCTAATTTTAGCAATATTCCGGAGGTGAAAGAAAGAACTCCTAGAAACCTGTTTAATATGGGATTTAAATGTCAAGTCTTGGTCAAAAATAACGCCGAGGTTCTTTACGTTATTACTGGGGGCCAATTTAATGCCATCCAGATGAAGTGATTGACTAATCAGTTTCTGTTTAAGAACTTCTGGTCCAAAGACAGCAACTTCTGTCTTGTCAGAATTTAAAAGCAAAAAGTTTAGGGTCATCCATGCTTTTATGTCTTCCAGACATGCCTGTAATCTACCTAACTGACTGGGTTCATCAGGATTTATGGATAAATATAGTTGTGTATCATCGGCATAGCTGTGGAAATTTATCCCATGCTGTCTAATGATTCTACCAATTGGAAGCATATATATGGTGAAAAGAATTGGTCCAAGGACAGAACCCTGTGGAACTCCACAAGTAACCCTTGAGAGTGAAGATGATTTATCATTTAGATGAACAAACTGGAATCTATCAGACAAATATGATTTAAACCAGCCTAGTGCTGTTCCTTTGATCCCTGCAACATGTTCAAGCCTTTCTAAGAGAATATTATGATCGACTGTGTCAAAAGCAGCACTGAGATCTAACAAAACCAGAACAGACACCAGTCCATTATCTGAGTCCATGAGAATATCATTAGTAACCTTCACCAGTGCTGTTTCAGTGCTATGATGAGCTCTAAAACCTGACTGAAACTCTTCAAACAGCTCGTTACTGTTTAGATGTTCACAGACTTGATTAGCAACTATTTTCTCAAGGACTTTGGATAAGAAAGGAAGGTTAGATATAGGTCTGTAATTCACTAAGTCATCTTGATCAAGGGAAGGTTTCTTGAGTAAAGGTTTAATTACAGCTATTTTAAATTCCTGTGGTACGTATCCGTTTACTAAGGATAGATTCATCATATCCAAAATGGGGCCAGGAACCAAATGGAACACTTCTTTAAATAATTTGGTTGAGATTGGGTCCAAAATACAAGTTGAAGGTTTAGATGAGGCTAATATTTTTGATAATTCTGAAAGCTCGACTGAATCAAAACAGCCTAAGCAATACTGAGGTTCTACAGTTCTTTCCGATACTGACTCATTTACTGAAGAAGAAGTAATCATGTTTGGGAGGGTGCCAATGATTATATTTTTAATAAAATTTATTTTATTTATGAAGAATCTCATAAAATCATCACTGCTAAGAGCTGGGGGAATAGTTTGCTCAACAGAGCTATGACTCTGTCTAAGTTTGGCAACTGTACTAAAAAGAAACCTAGGATTGTTTTTATTCGCCTCTATTAATGATGAAAAATATGCTGTTCTAGCTTGTCGAAGGGTCTTTTTATACAGCAGTAGACTGTTATTCCAGGTTAAATAGGAATCCTCTAGATGTGTAGAGCGCCATTTTCTCTCCAACTTCCTAGTATTCTGCTTTAAAGTACGCAACTCTGCGTTAAACCAAGGAGTCAGCCTCCTATGGCTAGCCACTTTCTTTTTTAATGGGGCTACACTATCTAATGCCGAACGCAATGAGGACGTAACGCTGTGAACCAGACCATCAATTTCTGAAGGGTTAGAGATAGAATTGCTGCCATCCACTGTTACTCTGAGACACTGAGGAAAGTAAGAATGGTACAGATTCTTTAAAAATTGTTACAGCATTGTCTGATAAAGTTCTACTATAATGACATTTTCTTTCAGATTTAAGATGGTCAGTTAAAGTAAATTCAAAAGTTATCAAGAAGTGGTCAGACAGGACCGGGTTATGTGGGTGGACTGTTATTTCCTCACACTCAATACCGTATGTCAGTACAAGGTCCAAAGTGTGTTTACCTGAGTGGGTCGATCCCTGTACTTTTTGAGTAAAGCCAATTGAGTCTAAAATAGCATTAAAGGCTGCATTTAGGCTATCACTTTCAGTATCCACATGAATATTGAAATCCCCCACTATAATGACCCTATCAGTATTTAATACTAAATCAGATAAAAAATGTGAGATCTGATCCAAGAATTGAGAGTAAGGGCCTGGTGGACGATACAAAACCACAAACAAAAATGGTCTTAATGTTTTGCAACTTGGATGAGGAAAATTAAGGGTTAGATGCTCAAAAGAACTGTAGCTATCAATTGGTCTGGGACTAATTAGTAAATCAGAACGGAAAATGGCTGCAACTCCTCCTCCTCGCCCAGTATTTCTAGGAATGTGAAAGTTTAAATGACTGGAAGGAGTTGACTCATTTATACTGACATAATCCTCCTGCTGCAACCAGGTTTCTGTGAGACAAAGGAAATCAATGTGATTATCACAAATCAAGTCATTTACTAACAAAGTCTTTGAGGAGAGAGATCTTATGTTTAATAAACCACATTTAATAGATTTATTTTCAGTCAAAGTTGTATTTATTTTTATGAGATTTCCATAATTTGCTTTTGTTGGCTTAACTTTTAATCCATTTAATTTTGGCCGTGGGCAAGACACTGTTTCTATAGGGTAATGGGTGGGTACAGTACAGAAGCAGCAGAGAGGTGGGTTAAACTACGACTCTGCTTCCTGGTCTGGACCCTGGGTTGTCAGTGTTTTGGAGGATTAATAAATTCGGCCATATTCCTACAAAGAAGAGCTGCTCCATCCAAAGTGGGATGGATGCCGTCTCTCCGGATCAGACCAGCTTTTCCCCAAAAAGTTCTCCAGTTATCAATGTAGCCCACATCGTTTGCAGGACACCACCTAGACAACCATTGATGGAATGACAGCATGCGGATAAACATGTCGTCACTGGTCCGATCAGGCAGGGGACCAGAAAAGATTACCGAGTCTGACATTGTTTTGGCAAACTTACACACCGAAGCAACACTAATTTTAGTGACCTCCGATTGGCGTAACCGGGTGTCATTACCGCCAGCGTGAATAACAATCTTACTGTATTTACGCTTATCTTTAGCCAGCAGTTTCAGGTTGGATTTGATGTCGCCCGTTCTGGCCCCTGGCAAGCATTTCACTATGGTCAATGGTGTCTCTAATGCCACGTTTCTGACTATGGAGCTGCCAATTACCAGGGCCGGCTTCTCAGCGGGTGTGTCGCTGAGCGGGGAAAATCTGTTAGAAACGCGGACCGGTTGGTGGTGGCCCGGGGGCTTGGTCCTAGAACTATGCTTCCTACGTACAGTCACCCAGCCGCCTGGAGGTCCCGGCTGCGCGGGCTCTACCGGAGGACAGCTAGGGGGTTCTATCCTTGTTGGCTGCGCGCTGGCTAATGGGCTTCGGCTATCTGCTGGTTTTTCAACAGCGCGGAGCCGTGCTTCTAATTCTGATACCCTCGCCTCCAAAGCTACAAAAATATTACATTTATTACAGTTACCATTATCACTAAAGGAGGCAGGGAAGTAACTAAACATCTGACAGAGAGAGCAAGAGAGAAGAGAAGAGTTAGAGACAGGAGAAAGAAGAGTAGCCATAGCCGCAATGAAGCTAAGCTAACTGAGCTAGCGAGACCTTCCACCCAAAGAAAAACTGTGTGAAACACGAGGAGTTCCCAAAACGTAAAGTACACCACCACAAAATGTGTGTTTTAGTGTGATTGTGTGTTAAAATAACTTAGAAAAGCCTCAGCACAGAGAAAATAAGATCAATTCAAGAGCGTTTGAACACCAAAACAGCTCCACGGAGCACAGCAGTGACAACAGGAAATGACGCAATACGGCTTACCCCGTCACCACAACGTCCATCCATTTATGGCACTGAGCAGGTGCCAGGTCGTGCTGAAAATGGAAACCTTCATCTCCATATAGCTTTTCAGCAGATGGAAGCATTAAGTGCTACAAAATCTCCTGATAGCTAGCTGTTTGACCCTGCCCTTGATAAAACACAGTGGACCAACACCAGCAGCTGACATGGCACCTCAGACCATCACTGACTGTGGGTACTTGACACTGGACTTCAGGCATTTTGGCATTTCCTTCTCCCAGTCTTCCTCCAGACTCTGGCACCTTGATTTCCAAATGACATGCAAAATTTGCTTTCATCCGAATAAAGTACTTTGGACCACTGAGCAACAGTCCAGTGCTGCTTCTCTGTAGCCCAGGTCAGGCGCTTCTGCCGCCGTTTCTGGTTCAAAAGTGGCTTGACCTGGGAAATGCGGCACCTGTAGCCCATTTCCTGCACACGCCTGTGCACGGTGGCTCTGGATGTTTCTACTCCAGACTCAGTCCACTGCTTCCGCAGGTCCCCCAAGGTCTGGAATAGGTCCTTCTCCACAATCTTCCTCAGGGTCCGCTCACCTCTTCTCGTTGTGCAGCGTTTTCTGCCACACTTTTTCCTTCCCTCAGACTTCCCACTGAGGTGCCTTGATACAGCACTCTGGGAACAGCCTATTTGTTCAGAAATTTCTTTCTGTCTCTTACCCTCTTGCTTGAGGGTGTCAATGATGGCCTTCTGGGCAGCAGTCAGGTCGGCAGTCTTACCCATGATTGCGGTTTTGAGTAATGAACCAGGGCTGGGAGTTTTTAAAAGCCTCAGGAATCTTTTGCAGGTGTTTAGAGTTAATTAGTTGATTAGGTTAACAGGTTGATTAGAGAACCTTTTCATGATATGCTAATTTTTTGCGATAGGAATTTTGGGTTTTCATGAGCTGTATGCCACAATCATCAGTTTTAAAACAATAAAAGACCTGAAATATTTCAGTTGGTTTGCAATTAATCTAAAATATGTGAAAGTTAAATTTTTATCATTACATTATGGAAAAGAATGAACTTTTTTAACAATATGCAAATTTTTTGAGAAGGACCTGTACTTATTTTTACTCATTAAAAAACCAAAGATGTGTTTTTTTAACCAAAAAAAACCTGACACCTCACCCCTTACTAACCATGGTGAGCTTTCTGACATCAGTCTGAGGAATCGCTCTGTTGAGCCAACTATTCCCCCAGCTCTTAGAAGTGAGGATTTTATGGGATTCTTCATAAATAAAATTAATTCTATTAAAAATAAAATCATTGGCATCCTCCCAAACACGATAACTTCTTCCTCAGTAAAGGAGGCCGTATCGGAAAGAACTGTAGAACCTCAGTTGTGCTTAGGCTGTTTTGATTCAGTCGAGCTTTCGGAATTATCAAAAATATTAGCCTCATCTAAACCTTCAACTTGTATGTTGGACCCAATTCCAACAAAATTATTTAAAGAAGTGTTCCATTTGGTTCCTGGCCCCATTTTGGATATGATGAATCTATCCTTAGTTAACGGATACGTACCACAGGAATTTAAAATAGCTGTAATTAAACTTTTACTCAAGAAACCTTCCCTTGATCAAGATGACTTAGTGAATTACAGACCTATATCTAACCTTCCTTTCTTATCCAAAGTCCTTGAGAAAATAGTTGCTAATCAAGTCTGTGAGCATCTAAACAGTAACGAGCTGTTTGAAGAGTTTCAGTCAGGTTTTAGAGCTCATCATAGTACTGAAACAGCACTGGTGAAGGATACTAATGATATTCTCATGGCCTCAGATAATGGACTTGTGTCTGTTCTGGTTTTGTTAGATCTCAGTGCTGCTTTTGACACAGTCGATCATAATATTCTCTTAGAAAGGCTTGAACATGTTGCAGGGATCAAAGGAACAGCACTAGGCTGGTTTAAATCATATTTGTCTGATATTCCAGTTTGTTCATCTAAATGATAAATCTTCTTCCCTCTCAAGGGTTACTTGTGGAGTTTCACAGGGTTCTGTGCTTGGACCAATTCTGTTCACCATATATATGCTCCCAATTGGTAGAATCATTAGACAGCATGGGATAAATTTCCACAGCTATGCAGATGATACACAACTATATTTATCCATAAATCCTGATGAACCCAGTCAGTTAGGTAGATTACAGGCATGTCTGGAAGACATAAAAACATGGATGACCCTAAACTTTTTGCTTTTAAATTCTGACAAAACAGAAGTTGCTGTCTTTGGACCAGAAGTTCTTAAACAGAAAGTGATTAGTCAATCACTTCATCTGGATGGCATTAAATTGGCCCCCAGTAATAACGTAAAGAACCTCGGCGTTATTTTTGACCAAGACTTGACATTTAAATCCCATATTAAACAGGTTTCTAGGATTTCCTTCTTTCACCTCCGGAATATTGCTAAAATTAGAAACATCCTGTCCAGGAGTGATGCTGAGAAACTAGTCCATGCATTTGTTACCTCAAGGCTGGACTACTGTAATTCTTTACTATCAGGAAGTCCACAAAATGCCATTAAAAGCCTTCAGTTGATCCAAAATGCGGCAGCAAGAGTTCTGATGAATATTAAAAAGAGAGATCACATTTCTCCTGTTTTAGCTTCCCTTCATTGGCTCCCTGTTAAATCCAGAATAGAATTTAAGATCCTTCTTCTTACATACAAAGCCCTTAATAATCAAGCTCCATCATACATCAGAGATCTAATTGTTCCTTATGTTCCTAACAGAGCCCTTCGCTCTCAGACTGCAGGTTTACTTGTAGTTCCTAGGATTTCTAAAAGTAGAATGGGAGGCATATCTTTTAGTTATCAGGCTCCTCTCCTGTGGAACCAGCTCCCAGCTTTAGTCCGTGAGGCAGACACTCTGTTTACTTTTAAGGCCAGGCTTAAAACTTTCCTTTTTGATAAAGCTTATAGTTAGAGTGGCTTGGGTCATCCTGAGCTATCTCTGTAGTTATGCTGCTATAGGCTTAGACTGCTGGAGGACAGACTTACCAATTTTCTTCACTCTGCTACTTCCTTTTCTCCTACGACTCTCCAGTTGTATTACAGTACATTCTGTTATTTCGACTGTTAACTATGTTTTCTCTCAGTGTTTTTCTCTCCATAGAAGATATACCTGGTCTGGTATCCTGCTTGGCTGCAATGCCCTGTTGGACGGGGGGCATCGACTGGGATGATCCTCCCAGTAACTGAACATCCACTGTGTCCTGTTATTAACTTTTTACTTTCTGTAACATAGAAAGTTCTCTTATATCAGATCTTCTGTTCCTTCTGTGTTTGTGCTCTGTCTTCTCAAACCCCCAGACGGTCGTGGCAGATGGCCGCTCCTACTGAGCCTGGTTCTGTTGGAGGTTTCTTCCTGTTAAAGAGGAGTTTTTCCTCTCCACCGTCGCTACATGCTTGCTCAGCATGAGGGATTGCTGAAGGATTGCTGTGGTTGGAAAGTCTGCATCAATGGGGCCCAACCTCACACCAATGACTGACGCAATCTGCTGGGATTCCTTAAATAGGAAACTTTTTAACTGATTGGAATGTTTGTATAAATGTATTGAAATGACTTCTTGTTAAGTGCCTTGAGATGACATCTGTTGTGAATTGGCGCTATATAAATAAACTGAATTGAATTGAGTGTGACTTGGACTCGAGAGATGGTGACTTGACTACAACACTGGTTCAAAGACCACTATTCCAGAACTCCTGGTCTTTGTCTAGATTCTTTTTTTGCGTATTCAAGGGTAAGACATCCCATAAAAGAAACCCATATAGCCCATTTTCTGAGGCATCCCCCACAAAATACCTCATAGGACACAGTTATAAGCAGCCTTCAGATCCAGAAAACACATATGGAGTGGAGAAGCATACTCCCATGACCCCCTTAGAAATTTTGTAAGGGTAATGATCTGGTCCACGGCCACAACAACATTGCTGCTCCTCAATCAGAGGTTCGACACACACAGTCTTCTCTCCAATACCTAAGAGTAAGCTTTTCCAGGGAGGCTCAGAAGCGTGGTCCTAGATAGTTGGAAAACACTCTCCAATCTCCTTTATAAAAACTGGGACCACCACACCAGGCATGCCAACTATGACCGTTATAACAGTTGGAGCATCTAGCATCTCAGGCCAAATCTCATCCACATGTGGTATGACAGAAGGTTGAAAAGCTGTATACAGCAATGAGGAAAAACAAAGCAGAGTAGACAGAGAGCTACCTTATTGTATACTGTCAGGCCAGCTTACTGTTCACAATTTCAGCTCAGGCTTGGTTAGCCACTTTTACTCCACTTCACTTTGGGGAACACTGTAACTTGTGCTAGAGTACATCCCATTGTTTAATTTAGACAGGGGCGACTTATGTTTTTTGTAATTATTACATTAATTTGTTCACGTTCGTTTTTTAATAAATAAAAAAAATGATCTGCATCATCTAAGAGAGATTGTCTGTAGGGCTACTCACGGGTTCCAGTGCTCTTTGGAGATCCTGTAGAGGCTGGCAAACATGATGGGCAGGATGACGCTGGAGTTCTCCTCGATCAGACTCATGATGTATTCATTGTTCCAGTAGTATAAAGCTCGCTCTGCAACCTGGAAGGAAGCACACAAACATCTCCAGATACAAAAAAACTCAACCAAGTGTCTATTTTCGGTTTTATACAGAACATCACTAACCTGGAAGTGTGGACTGGACACACATCTGGAGATCTGTTTGAAAAGCGGCTCTTGGATCTTTACAAACTGTGTGGGCTCTATGACATCTAAAATCTCCTCCAGTTCCCCAAGAAACATCACCTAAACCACCACAGAAGCGTTATTAAGTTATTGACTGAGTATGTGTGTGTGTGGTGTATTAAGAGGTAGCACTCATTTTACTACACAACTAGTGTAAGGATCAAGAAGCCTCACCTCTTTTTGACTGCACGTTTTTGGCCAGAACTTCAGTAAGCCTCTGATGACCTGAAAAGGAAGGCAGAGAAGATGGTTCCGATTGCTGGAAATGTACTTTTACTTTCAGGACCAGGTTATTTTAACTGGAACATGTGTGTGGGAAAACAGAGTAGCACTGCAGCATTACACTATACTGGTGTTGAAACATCAGATATTCTCTGTGTCTGGTTTGGGACCTCAGAGTCTCTTCTTTGCTTTTAGCAGATGATAAGGTTTGGTCAGTTTTTTCAAGCCAACAGAACCAAGTCAAGTCACCTGTTCTACATCTGAGGCTGGTGGTCAACCAGAAAAAAAAGTGGGCCTCCCTCCAAATTGGGAGTAAGTTTCTAGCTAAAGAGGAGGAGTTTTGTTATCCTGATGTGTTGTGCACGAATCTTGCCAGGATGGACTACAGCTGAATAGGATTGCTGGGGGAAATTATGTCTATCCATACATACATGGATGAAAACCCACATAGCTTTGGCACAATGGTAGTTTGTATCCTCCATATTTTTTATTATTGGTACATAATTCATATTATATTATGTTTACCAAAGACAAAAGCACAGATATTAAACAAGAAGCGTACTAATACTTACTGGTTCTGTTAATGTCGGGTCTTTCTCTAAGAACTGTACAATGCAATAAGCCAACTGTAAACAGAGCAAATAGGTTAAGGGTTATATGTTAAACAGCTTACAGGGCTTAAAATATCAGCCTGGTTAGATAAAAGCTAAAACTATTACAGAGCCTAGAAAATCAAAGATTGCGAGGCTGTTTGCTTTCCAACTTTGTAATTCTGTAATCCGTTCCATCCCCACAAACTGATCAAGCAGCTTGTCATTTAAACAAAGCCTAAAAATCAAGTGTACAACCACAAAAGTAACATTTAAAGAATGATACTGGTGAGTACCCCTGCAGTAATACATGCATGGGTGTTCAAGCATCAAATAAAAACATCTTGGAGTCTTTATTTATATAGCACTTTAAAACAACATGTGAGTTCAGCACAACAGGTAAAACTAAAAACTAAAAAATTTAAATTCTAAAAACTAAGATAGCACAACATAAATTAACAGTACAATCAAACGCACGACAGGTGAGGTAGCTTTGAGCATAAAAAGTTCCAGAAAGACTTTACCTGTGCATGGAAGAGGGACAGACTCCTGACAGTATGAAGGGGGATCAACACTTTAACCAGAAACTGCTTATGTTCTGCTTTCAGTGGCAGAGCAAAACCATTGATTATACTGTCAGAAACAGAAAGAAAAAGTTACATTAAACACAAATATCAGATTGCCATGTTATAAGCTCATAAAGCAAAAAGTCAGCTATAAAAACAGTTTCACTGGAAAATGCGCACAGAAAACACATAGAGAGGAAATGAATTTAAAATCACATTCACATTTATTTCTTCGAGTGGGAAGAAAAAAAATACTCTTGAATACCCTGGATTCAGCCCTCATGATGCTTCCAGCTAAATATGAACATTCATAGTAAATACAATGTTTCTTGAATCAATCAGAAACTTGGATTCTTTGTTAAGCTTCTTTATTCACAGTACATCTCCAGTTGTGTAAATACAATTCAACTCAATTTATTTCTATAGCGCCAATTCACAACAGATGTCATCTCAAGGCACTTTACAAGAAGTCCTTTCAATTCAATAATACAAACATTCCAGTCAGTTTAAAGTTTCAAATTAAGGAATCCCATCAGATTGCATCGAGTCATTGACTTGCAGCGTTCACTCCGGAACAAACATACAGTTGCCTGTGTAGTCATAAAATCAACTCCCATTCTCTGCTTGAATTGATATAAAGGTTATCACATTCCCAGGGTTTTACTGCGTCTCTAGTGGATGGAGTCTCATAACGTCATCCCCCTTTTTCTATCCAAGCTAGTGACACGCCTTTTTTTCATACAAAACCATATACACAAAAAGAAACTACCAATAACTCTTACACACAAGCATTAGGTTTAAAAAAAATAAATAAAAAATCTTTCACTTAAAGATTCAGTTCAGGTTTAATAATTTCAATTCAGTTTATTTATATAGCGCTGATTCACAACAGATTACTTAAAAAAGTCACTTAAAAAAAAAGTCATTTCAAGACATTTATACAAACATTCCAATCAGTTAAAAAGTTTCCTATTTAAGGAATCCCAGCAGATTGCGTCAGTCATTGGCGTGAGGTCGGGCCCCTTCAATGCGTGTTGTTATATTAAGCACAGGTGGTAGTGGTTCAGATGTTGTCCAGTCCGGGACACCTCTGCTGACGTTGTGGATTGTGCAGCCGACTCTGAGCTTCTTCCCATCAAAAGTTTAGGAGGAGACGCCATGTTCTAGAAGTGAATGCTGCAAGTCAATAACTCGATGGTATCTACTGGTATTCCTTAAAAAGACAACTTTAAACTGATTGGAATGTACACTACCCACAATAAGTTAGGGATATTGTTATTTACATGAGTGCTATTCATATATGGTCTGAATTTTAATTAAATAAGTAAAAGTATCCTTTGATATTACTAATAATGAATGAAAAGAAACAATTTTCATTAGTGTAATATTTATTACCCCAAAAATGTAGACAACAACAAGAGTAGCCCCAAATAACACAAATTGACAATATCAGTAGCGGGTGTTTCCTCCATTTGCCGCAATGACAGCTTGAAAGCGACGTCTCATGCTCCTCACTAGCCTCATGATGTTGTCCTGAGGCAATCCATTCCACTCTTCCACAAGTGCTACACGCAATTCTACCAGGTCACGTGGTGGTGGGGTACGATCATACAGTCTCTACTTCAGCTGGTCCCAAACGTGCTCTATGGCGTTCATGTCAGGGCACATTGCTGGCCATACCATGAGGCACTCACACTTCCTGAAGTCGAGCTGTGACAATTCTGGCAAGATGTGGTGGAGCATTATCATCCATGAACAGAAAGCTGGGGGTATGCTGGCAGAATTGGGGGATGATGATGGGTTCTATGATGTCTCTGAGGTAAGAACGTGCAGTGACTGAGCCATCTACAATAACCAAATCAGTTTTGTGCAGACTGGTGATGGCTCCTTGACTGTTACACCTCTTCGACCAAAGCTAACCAGTAATTATGATCAATAACTTAATTTTAATGTAATGGTTGGAGTTCAAGTTTAATCTGTTTATTAAAGATAATCGGGGCACCAACCTCTAACTAGAGATACTTTCGATACCAGACAATCAGTCTCTTCCGAAAGTTAAGCTCTTCCGCTGGGACATCAATAAACTGTACACACAGTGATGAAAAAAAGGAAACTTCTCTTTAAACTAAGTGGAATTTATTTAAGAAAATAGATCAACCTTAGAGCCAAACATTTAATCAATAATTTTCATCTATTCTTAAGCGTGCAAGATAGACTAAAAACAGTTAAGGATGACGGAAGGGGCGACGGCGCACGTGTGTGTGTGTCAGAGAGAGAGGCGCTGAACGAATGGGGGGGGGGGGGTTGTTAGCTTACACCCCCCTTTGTCATCAATCACTTTTGACTCAGCTCTTATCAATTGACCCTCAATTGACAAAGAAAAGCCGCGTGGCGATTAGACAATGGCTAGCTTCAATTAGCAATGGTGGCTTGGACAAAGGGACTAATGTTAACCGAACCACAGAAGGCCACGCGACCTGCCTAAACAGACACGCAAGTTAACCACAGCGGAAGTGGATACAATCAAGTCGGGGGATGATATAACAAACTGCTTCTGGTTGCAACCAATTAACAAAATGAAATTAACACACAAAGCATGCAACACTCAAGGCCAGCGTGCGACAATGCTGATTGCCGATGAGTAACAGTGGTTTACAAGTTCACAAACTTATATCAACCAACAGAAAGACGGCTCTAACCCGTCGGATCTAAACTCCTCTACCCAGACTCAGCAGAAATGAACCAGGTTTATCCTACTTGGCGATGATTCTCTTCCGTCTACACCAGTCCACAGATGTAGAAACGGCACAGAGAATGTTCTCTTGGCAGAAGCGGCCGTGCACAGCCGAGGTCAGAAAAATTGACATGTCCGGTTGTAGGGAATGAGCGGGGTCACGCCTGTCTCCAATCTTGGTAGAGCTCAGAGGCCAGCGGGCTTCCTGGATGCACAAACGGGAAGTCGGATCGCTTGGCAGGTAGTACTTCAAAGTTTCAGGGGGAGTTCTCTCCTGATCCAGCAGGTTTGAGACTAAAAAGGGAAAGTTTGCTAGCGGGTCAGTAAGAGTTTCCTTTCAGCTCTGCGAGACGGAACAAAAGACAATGATTTTATTTTTTGCGCCCCCTTTATCAACTCTGTGATGTCATCACTGGAATGACTTTTCAGTGCCTTAAGATGAAATCTGTTGTGAATTGGCGCTATATAAATAAACAGCATTGAACTTTGCGTTTGCTGATGCTCTGTCCAGAGCAATTACAATGTGCTTTTCCTGGAGCGTAGATTAGGTCAAAATCATAGCTTTGTAGCTTTGTCATCAGTTTGAATACTTGGCGACATCTCACTGAGGTATTTCTCCACTATAGCTATCAGAGGCTTGTGATCGGTTTCTGCCACAAACTTTGGAAGGCTGTAGACGTAGCTGGTTCCAAGCAATTCTTCTCAATTTGTGCATACAGACATTCAGCTGCAGTCATTATCCTTGATGCATAGGCAACTGGTCTCCAGCTTTCTCAATCAGCATAGCTCCGATCCCATTGGTTGATGAAACTGTATCTTTGTTCTTTTCGTTGGATCATAGAACATCAGGACTGGTTGTACTGTAGCAATTGTATGAGTCTCCCCATAGTATAATGTCATCCACATACACACGCACTCCTTTAGTCCCTTCAATGATTCAATTCAATTCAGTTTATTTAAGTTACATAGTCCTGTGGAACACTTTAGGAGCCTATGTGATCTCAAATGGCATTCTTTGGAACAAATAGCGCTCAAATTGTGTATTAAAAGTGCAATATTTGTTACTCTAACTTGATCTGCCAAAACCCCTGGGATGCATCCAATTTGGTAAAATACTTTGCACCAGCCATTTCACTTATTTCACCTCTGGTAGGAAGCAGGTAATTTTCTCTTATGTTATCATTCAAATCTTTAGGATCCTCCATCTTTCTTATGACTCCCAATGGTGTCATTATTTCTAGTTCCAAATAAAAGACTGGGAATCATTGTTCATAATAATGGTTCACAGTTCCACCTTTGCTCTGTGAACATTTTTTAATCATCAGAAGCTTTTCGGGGTGTTTTAAGACATAAGCAGTGCGTGGACTACTTATCCCACCCCCACGATGCCTTCAGTTACCTGCAGTCCTGGGTGTGATCGCTGTATCAAGCTCAGTCAGAAAGTTCTTGAACTGGAGCAGAGGATTTCAACGCTACACCAAAGTCTGGAGCACGAGCATGGCGTGGACATTATCCTGGGCCAGACTCTCGCTGCCACCAATAGTGATCAGCTGGCACATTGACATGACACATTTCCCTATCAGCCTGATGAAGGTGTGGAGAGGGTTATCCAATACTGGGTCTTCAAACTGACTCGGGGAAGCCAAATGCCTCTGTGACTTCTGCTGCTGCGGAGGAGGACCGCTGGTTTCAGCAGGGGGCAAAGCCAAAAGCCCCGATCAGTTCCACTCCAGTCCTGCTGGTTACCTGGTCCACAGTTGGGTCTGACTACAGTGGGGTCGGTCTGCAGGCTCACCCCTCAATCCCTCGCAGCAGACGGTGGAGTGGTCCAACTCCCACACGAGTATAGTTTTAGTCACGCATGGACCAATGACATTCACAAGCAGCAGTCTGAGCTTCTGAAGTGTGATATTATCCAACTTTTTTAGTCTTTTAAAAAACTCACTTCTGTTTTTATCTATGGCCCCACTCCCACCGTTGGTAGAGGAATTTGTTTTAGCAGAGTTATCTTTGAACACTTCGCATTCCTCTGCCACCGTGATGCACAACATTTGTTTTATAAACAACATTTTCGAGGCATGGAGCACCCATTTGGGGCGGATGGGGTTCACCTAAACAAACAGGGCACCCGCATGCTGGCAATGAGTCTGGCATCCCCGTCTACCACACCGGCCCTCGCTGCCCCTGCCCTCTCAGCCCCCTCTTGATGTCCAGCTGGTCCCTGCTCCTATGAACTCAGCTGTTTTTAACAGTAACTCACATATTGGACTTGGATCTTGCCCTACCTCATTCCCTGTCATTCATTTGCTGTCATTATCAGCAGAGAGCGGACTACAAAAAAAAAACCACCCAACAAATGCAACCCCAATAATATTACCAAATGTTACCAAAAATCCCACGTTCCCTAAATCATACAGCCACTCCATCTCCAGTCACATATGGCACTTTTAAATGTTCGCTCTCTGAACAAATTTTTTTAATCAATGATCTGATTTTAGACAATCTTGATTGTTTATTTGTGATAGAAACATGGCTGAGTGAAGATCCCCCTGTTGTTCTTACAGAGGCCTCCCCACCAAATTTTACATTCACACAAGGAGTAGAAAAAGGGGAGACGGTACTGTTTCTATAAGTTCATCAACGCTTTCTGCCAAATCTGTTTTGTTTGATAATTATAGCATTTTTGAATATACTGCAAATGTTTTTAGCACTCCTCAGATTGTATGCGTCAAAGTTTATAGGCCTCTTAAAAATAACACTTTTTATTCAAGAGTTTTTATCAATCCTGCACAACTCTTATGAAAAGATCATTTTAGCTGGTTATTTGAATCTACATGTGGATTATCTTTTAGATCCTTGATCAACAGATTTTTTAAATGTTCTGAATTACTGTTTATGGATTTTAGTCAACATGTCACGCAGCTGACTCACAACAGAGGACACACCCGGACTTGGTCATCACATATGGCCTGTACACCACTGAGTCCTCTGTTGTTGACTTGGCTGTCTCTGACCACTACTGTGTGTTTTTTAACGTCAGCAGTTTTATCCAGCAGGAGACCTCTGTGAGAACTGTTAGGAAGCGCCATCTAATCCCTGAAGTGGCTGCAGGTTCTCTTGAAGTTTTAGAAAAGATACCTCCAATTGCTTTACCTGCCCCCTGTGATTTTATAGTCAATGATTTTAACCGTAGGGTTCAATCTGTTCTCAACCTACTTGCTCCACTAAAAGTTAAATGCACACACAAAACTTGCATCGCTGTGGAGAAATGAAGACCTCAAAAAACAAAAGAGAAATTGTAGAGTGGCAGAGAGAAAATAGAGAAAAAATAAAATCACAATAAACCATCAAATATACACATAACTTCTCAAAGCATACAATATCAGTGAGAAATAAAAATGCATACTTTTACAAAATCATTTCAGATCATAAAAATAATCCCAAAAATTTTTTTTCTCCAATTGACAAATTTTTTTAACCATACTAGTAATGCATTTCAGAAAACCCCCTCAAACGCTCTCCGTGAGTTTGCAGACCACTACAGAGGGAAGGTGGACACAATCAGATAGATGTCATAATTTTTTCTTCTCAAAGTAACATGGTATTAGACAACTCTGAGCATGTCTTCACCAAAGGAAATGCTGGATAGTTTTGTCCTGGTAGAAGCTGGTATTCTTGATAAAGTTTTCTCCTTAGTGAGGCCCACCACATGTCTTTTGGCCCAAATTCCCACTTCATTCTTAAGCCATTTTATGGATCTTTTAGAAATTATATTTTAACCTTGATTAATTGCTCCCTTGAGACTGGTCATCTTTCCTGCCGCCTTTAAAGGGGCGGTGGTGAGACTAGTGCTAAAGAAGAAGAACTTAGATTTGAATGATTTTAACAACTTTCGACCAGTATCTAACTTACAGTTTTTTAGCTAAATTTTGAAAAAGCTTGTTTTAATTCAACTTAATGATTTTATTAACGTTCATAATCTCCTAGAAAAATTTCAGTCTGGTTTTAGGGTGAAATGCAGCACAGAGACGGCCCTTTTGAAGAAATTAAATAATTTCAGATTAATCTATGATGCACACAGTTGACAGTGTTGGTTCTATTGGATCTAAGCACTGCCTTTGATACAGTGGACTACAATATTCTTTTAACCCGTTTAAAACCGATTGGCCTCTCTGGTGCTGTTCACAAATTGTTCACATCCTATCTCTCAGACAGGACTTTTATGGTAAGTTTAGATACCTGCTCCTCTAAGGCCCACACGATCACATGTGGTGTGCTCCAGGGTTCAATTTTAGGCCCAGTGCTTTTTAACTTTTATATGCTCCCTCTTGGCAGTGTCATCAGAACACATGGAGTTAACTTTCACAGTTATGCTGATGATACACGGTTGTACTTTTCTGTCTCCCAATGACACAAAGCCAATGGATGCACTTTTTAACTGCATTTTAAGACATCAAATCCTGGATGGCAGAAAACTTTCTCCAGCTCAAACCAGGACAAAACTGAAGTTTTAGTCGTCGGTCTTTAGTCTCAGAGAGAGAAACTTTTACCAAAACTACAATCACTTACATTTAATCTTTCTTTACAAGGGAAGAACCTGGGCGTGATTTTTCATTCTGTGCTGACTTTTATCCCTCACATCAAAACATACATCAGTTTTACAACTCCTACAAATTTCAGCGGCAAGTGTCCTGACAGAGACCAATTCAATTATAAATTCAATTCAGTTAATTTATATAGCGCCAATTCACAACAGATGTCATCTCAAGGCACTTAAAGAGTCATTTCAAGACATTTATACAAACATTCCAATCACTTAAAAAGTTTACTATTTTAGGAATCCCAGCAGATTGCGTCAGTTATTGGCGTGAGGTTGGGCCCCGTTGATGGAGACTTTCCAACCACAGCAATCCCTCACACTGAGCAAGCATGTAGCGACGGTGGAGAGGAAAAACTCCCATTTAACAGGAAGAAACCCACAACAGAACCAGGCTCAGTAGGAGCTTCCATCTGCCACAACTATCTGGGGTTTGACCAGGAGGCGGGAGCACATTACACCAGTCTTAAAGGAGGGGTGGCATGTAAAATCCACTTTTTAAAGCTTTTCATTACATTCTTATGCCATTCCCTCCTTAAAAACAAGCCTAAAATGTTTCTTAGGTTACTTTATGTATTTTTGAGTAATATATATAAACTCTCGCGTCCGCCATGTTGAGCACTGAACGCCAGGGTCCTCCTAGGAACGCCCTAAGCTCCCAGCAACGCCCCTAAATTTTGATTACCGCCCACGTCTCTCCACAGCCCTCCCTCCCCCGCTCCCAGAGCACTAAAGCAGAGCGTAGACAGCAGCAATCAGATAGCACCTGTGGAAAGGAGTAGCTCTTGAATGAGCCGCTGAACGCGCTCCGGTTCACCCAATATTTCACTTTCAGGGTCAGAGACGGGATCTAATGCCTTTGCTTGTACCATGTCCTGCGTGGGCATAGTAAACCGAAAGATATGCCGGTCTTCCAAAAGTCCGGTGCACCGATGCTACAGTACTGTAATGCTTCGTCCCCATGCGACTGGAGAATGTTGTGATGACGTTGACGGCAGCGTGTTGAATGGGGGCATGTCCAAGACTCTTAGAGACATGCAGCTAATTTCAAGGCGTTCAGTGCGAACATGCTGTGAGTGCAAAATTTCAAATAGGTAGTATAAATCATTTATTGAACTTACAGATCTATTTCAGGTAAAATTATTCATGTACTGGACCTCAGAATTGCTCTTTCTGCATAAGAACGTGCCACGCCCCCTCTTAAATTTATTGCATTGGCTTCCTGTATGTTTTAGAATCGATTTTAAGGTTCTTTTAATGTATTTTCAGTTTCTTAATGGTCTTGGGCCTCCTTATCTTTCAGAACTGCTTTTACCATATGAACCTTAGCGGTCTCTGTGCTCCTCTGGCAGCCGTCTCCTTGTCATCTCTAGTCAGGACACACACTCATGGCAAGGCGTCTTTCCAGTACTATGGCCCTCGCCTCTGAAGCAGGCTGCCCTCAGGGCCTCAGAGAACGTTAATGTTTTTAAGAGCAGGCTCAAGACTCACTTTTTTTGCCTAGCTTTTAACCAATTATTATTTATTATTGTCTGTTTAATTGCTCTGCATGTTTTACTTAATAAATCTAAGTGTTTTACCATTGAATCTACCACTGTTTATTTTTATATTTTAACCTGTTATTTTAATCTTCTTTCCAGTGTTTGCTCCATGGGAGTCCTCTGCCTTGGGAACCGTGGTCGGCTGTGGCTGCCTGTGTGCTCACCAGGTAGCGCTTGGGTGGAGGTGGGGGTCTCGGCCTTGCCTCCTGTAAGGGGGCACTGTGTCAGTGCCTTGGCTGCTGCTGTTGATGTGCTGCTGCCGGTCCAGACCTTTCCTTTGATAGTTTCCTTACCTTACCTGGCTCATCTGTAGTTGGCCCAATGTCCTTTTTATTGCTGCTCTTAAATGCATGTGCACATGGACGTTGGTTTGGGGGGGGGGATTGGGGTATAATTGTGATCATTCTTTTAAATCTGTGGGGGAAGGATGGGAAGGTGGTTTATGTGGGGTCATTTCAATCTGTAAAGCACTTTGAGTTGCAATGTTTATATGAAAAGCGCTTTATAAGGTCATTGATTAAGTTCCGGCTTCAGTTTGTTCCACAGTGCCCCTAGAACTCGCCTAGGAGCATGCACAGGTTTTGCATCCTCCATGAGTTTTATTTTATAAGCGAACGTTTAGGCACCAAGTCGCCTAAAATATCTGGGTATTGACTTATAATGGTTTCTATTTTGCTTTGTGGATCATTGTTGATGCAATAAACTCGCTGGACCAACCCTAGCTTTTCACATGCTTCATCACCTATCAGTGAATTTTGATCTTCAAGCATGAACACAAACATCAAGTTATGTTCTTTTCCTATTACATTTAAGTTTGCACTTGCCATTGATGATGATGCGATGTCCATTCTAGGTTTTGAGTGTGCTATACTCTGGATAAATGAGCGACTTTACTTTCATGGCTCCAATATCCCGCTCACTTATTAAATTGGATTTCGCTCCCGTGTCCAGCTTGAGAGTAACACTTTACTCAGCACTGTACATTACTTTGTGACATATCTTCATCATACTCCACCATGCCCACAAAAAAATATCCCTAAGAGGGGCTTCCTCCACTGTGTGCACAGGGCCATTTTTTTCTAGTTTCGTTTTAGAGAAGCATTTTCCACTTTGCCAAATGCTGGACATTGTTTCCTTGCATGTCGAGTGCCACATCTTTTACAGTTAAAAGTCACAATCTTTTTTTATTTTGATCTTGCGCTCACCTCTGCTTGTATGATGTAACAGTTGCAATATTAACTTTCAGTGGTGGGTGAGCGAGGAGGAGCATAACATGTTGCAGGACTGTCTCACTTGATGGTATACATCCACAGCTTTACTTAAAGTGAGGTCAGTCTCTCTCATTTTTTTAAAATCATATACCCAAATACAACTTGATCCTGGATTAGTAAATCTTGCAAAGCTCTCACCTTGATGTTGCAAATGTGTGAAAAACAGGTATCTCTCTAACGTCTTTTTTTTTCAGTTTTTTAGCCAGGTCTGATTTTAAGGAATTTTTTGACAGAGATCAAATGTAGCAGTTATCAGGCCTGGGTGTGGATAGAGAGACTAAATTCAGGTGTGATGAACCGCTGTTAGGTTTTGGGGGGGTGCAATCCCTTTCTCACAGGGCCATGAAGAGTTCTTATTTCAAAACCGTTTAAAAACTTGTTTACTTGTGCTGTCTTTGACAAATGTTTCAGATCAAACAAATTTAAATATTGAAGTGTGACAAACATGCAAATAAATCAGGAAGGGGCAAACACTTTTTCACACGATTATAATTCTTTTGATTTTATTTTTTATATTTTGCTAAAACAACATATGAACAGAGAGCCCCGTCCTTGTACCCCCAGATGGTCGTGGCAGATGGCCGCTTGCACTGAGCCAAGCTCTGGTTCTGCTGGAGGTTTCTTCATGTTTTTCCTCTCCACTGTCGCTAGATGCTATGAGGGATTGCTGTGTTTGGAAGTCTGCATCAACGGGACGCAACCTCAAGTCAATAACTCGATGCAATCTGCTGGGATTTCTTAAATAGAAAACTGACTTAAACTTTAAACTAATTGGAATGTTTGTATGATTGTATTGAATTGACTTTTCTTGTAAAGAGCCTTGAGATGACATCTGTTTTGAATCAGTGCTATATAAATAAACTCAATTGAATTGTAGTCTGCAGCACTAAGTGTGTGTGTGTCAGTCTCTTTAATTCAGTCAGGAGTTCAGGTTCAGGTATTGGCTGGCTATCCCTGTGCTGCAGTTCTAGAAAAAAAAAGTTATCAAAGTGATCTAAAGTACGGATGAACTTTAAATGAGCAGACAATAAATGTGGGTTTGAACGAGGCTTTGTTCCAAACCTCAGCAGCATAAAGCCACACATGAGAAGCTGTAGAGACCGACCAAGGGGCTGCTGATGCGCCAGAAGACACACACACACGCACACACACACACACACACACACACACAGAATTTGGTGTCAACAACATGAAAGCATGCTGTATCCTGCTTTGTATCAACGGTTCAGGCTGCTGGTGGTGTAATGGTGTGGGGAACATTTTCTTGACACACTTTGGGCCCCTTAGTACCAATTGAGAATCATTGCAACGCCACAGTCTACCTGAGTATTGTTGCTGACCATGTCCATCCATGTAAATTCTGACAAGAAAGAAGTTGCTGTCTTTGGCCCAAAAGTTCTAAAAAAGAAACTGCTTAGTCAATCACTTCATCTGGATGACATTAAATTGGCCCCCAGTAATAATGTAAAGAACCTCGGCATTATTTTTGACCAAGACTTGACATTTAAATCCCATATTAAAACAGGTTTCTAGGATTTCCTTCTTTCAACTCCGGAATATTGTTAAAATTAGAAACATCCTGTCCAGGAGTGATGCTGAGAAACTAGTCCATGCATTTGTTACCTCAAAGCTGGACTACTGTAATTCTTTACTATCAGGTAGTCCACACAATGCCATTAGAAGCCTTCAGTTGATCCAAAAATGCGGCAGCAAGAGTTCTGATGAATATTAAAAAGAGAGATCACATTTCTCCTGTTTTAGCTTCGCTTCATTGGCTCCCTGTTAAATCCAGAATAGAATTTAAGATCCTCCTTCTTACATACAAAGCCCTTAATAATCAAGCTCCATCATACATCAGAGATCTAATTGTTCCCAACAGAGCACTTCGCTGTCAGACTGCAGGTTTACTGCTGGTTCCTAGGATTTCTATAAGTAGAATTGGAGGCAGATCTTTTAGTTATCAGCCTCCTCTCCTGTGGAACCAGCTCCCAGCTTTAGTCCGTGAGGAAGACACTGTTTACTTTTAAGGCCAGGCTTAAAACTTTTCTTTTTGATAAAGCTTATAGTTAGAGTGGCTTAGGTCATCCTGAGCTAGCTCTGTAGTTATGCTGCTATAGGCTTAGACTGCTGGAAGACAGACTTACCAATTTTCTTCACTCTGCTACTTCCTTTTCTACTACTACTCTCCAGTTGTATTACAGTACATTCTGTTATTGCGACTGTTAACTTGGTTTTCTCTCTGTGTTTTTTCTCCATAGAAGATATACCTGGTCTGGTATATGCCCTGTTGGACGGGGGGCATCGACTGGGATGATGCTCCCAGAAACTGAACATCCACCGTGTCATGTTTTCAACTTTTTACTTTCTTTAACATAGAAAGTACTCTTATATCAGATCTTCTGTTCTTTCTGTGTCTCTGCTCTTTTCTTCTTAAACCCCCAGACGGTTGTGACAGATGGCCTCTCCTCCTGACCCTGGTTCTGTTGGAGATTTCTTCCTGTTAAAGGGGAGTTTTTCCTTTCTACCGTCGCTACATGCTTGCTCAGTATGAGGGATTGCTGAAGGATTGCTGTGGTTGGCAAGTCTGCATCAATGGGGCGCAACTTAACGCCAATGACTGACGCAATCTGCTAGGATTCCTTAAATAGAAAATTTTTTAACTGATAAGAATGTTTGTATAAATGTATTGAAATGACTTCTTGTTAAGTGCCTTGAGATGACATCTGTTGTGAATCGGCGCTATATAAATAAACTGAATTGAATTGAATTTATGACCACAGTGTACCCATCTTCTGATGGCTACTTCCAGCAGGATAATGCGCCATTTCATGAAGCTCGAATCATCTCGGACTGGTTTCTTGAACATGACAATGAGTTCACTGTACTCAAATGGCCTCCACAGTCACCAGATCTCAATCAAATAGAGCACCTTTGGGATGTGGTGGAACGGGAGATTCACATCATGGATGTGCAGCCGACAAATCTGCAGCAACTGCGCGATGCCATTATGTCAATATGGACCAAGATCTCTGAGGAATTTTTCGAATACCTTGTTCAATCTATGCCACGAAGGATTAAGGCAGTTCTGAATGCAAAAGCGGGTTCAACCCAGTACTAGCAAGGTGTACCTAATAAAGTGGCCAGTGAGTGTAAATACTGGTGATTTTAAAGTTCGATCTTACATAATACATTAGATGATAAAAGATCATAGATTTTTTTCTTGCAGTTGCACTCTTAACTCTGGGTATTGTTAGGAATTTCACAATTCGATTCGATTTTGATTCTTGAGGCTTCGATTCGATTTCGATTCAATACGATATTGATTTATTAGCTTCAATATCGATTCAATAATAAGTAAATACACAAGTAATTCAGTACCTGAGTATATTTTTAAATAAATGAGCCAAACGTTGGCTTTTAACGTTGGTGGTGCAGGCTTGAACAGAGTGCAGCTGCTGTCCGCCATCTTTCTGTTTTGGTAATGCGCGTCTTGTACAACGCTGAACGCTCTCACTAGAGTGTTGCCCACAGCGCCGCCACTGGCCGGTGGGCTTAATCGATTCATAGGATTTGATGAATCGATATTGAATTGAGAAACAAATAATTGCAATGCATTGCTGAATCGATATTTTTACCCAGCCCTTCTCTGAACTGAAATTATTATTACCATTTGTGTTTTGTTTTTTTTGTTTCAAATACAAATCATACATCACCTTGATGTTATTCTTTTCATACTGAAGGTGGCACCTATACATATTTCATACTTTAAAGTGGAAAGTCCTGCTTACATCTTATTTTGTGGGATGCAAAAATAAAATAATTAAAATAGTTTGTATTTTTGGGAGCAAATATAATAATTGCATGTTGGCCACACAGTCGGTAACTCCACGCACCATTCTTTTAATTTACATATTACACTTACTATAGCACAAAGATATATATTTTAATTATATGTTTAAATTTGTTTATCAACATTAAAATGCATTAATTTTAATTGTAGTGCACGCATTTTGTTAATTTTTGTATATTTAATTATGTCAAACACCTCTCAAAATGTTGTGCTGTGTATGGAGAATATTGAGGACAAAAATATGGACTCTGAATGGCACAATCCCAAAGTGGGGGAGGACCACTGAGTCATTTAGTTATTTTGCTTTGGTGATTTGCTTACTTGGTTAACTTTATATTTAATTAGTCATCTAATTCAATTCTTTCTTGTGTTTAGTTCCTTTGATTGGATTTGATTGAAACGTTCTTTGTTTTTTTTCTGCAGCCTCTCTTTGTCTCTCTCCCGATCCCTTCACTTCACTTTATTTTATTTTCTGTTTCCTTTTATTGTTTTCTTTTCTTAACCTTTTCTTAGTTACTTTATCTACCCAGCCCCTGGAGTTACTGTATTGGACCGGATCTCTTCTTGGATTACTTTTTTATGGACTTATCAACATGGCTTTTTGCTCAGCTGAGGATTTTGAAAAACTGCTCCACAGAATTGAGGGCATTGAAACGAAACTACGTCGTCTGGAAATTAATTTTGATCTCCACGCTAATTATGGAAACGACACAACTTTACCGATGATTACACGCAGGGAGGAACAACCTGGCAGCCCGGTGTTACATCGGTCTAACCGTGTCCCAGAGAAAATGCAGGACAACACTACTCCCTCAGCAAACAGATGCTTGACGCTCCACTCTGATGAAGACTGGTCAGGTTAGAATCGCACGGAATCATCAACCCCAGTCTGTTCTCCGAGGAAGAAAAAACAAAAGAAACTCCGGTACAGGGAAAGCTCTGAACCCACACTTGCAGCCTCTGCTAAAAGGAAACAAAAGCTCAAAAAAGGAACTCCACCTGGAATCCTGCTGAAAAACGGATTCACAGCCCTGAGTTCCCCGAAAGATGACGCAGCCCCCGGGACCAGTCAAAGCCACCAGGAGAAACCCAGCCGCATCAAACGGACACAAAGTAAGAGCCCCCCCAGCAAAGATTGTTATGATACAAGACGGATCAATTAAAGGAATTGAGGCTTTTTGTAGCAAGAACACCAGAGTTTATAGCTGCTACAAAAATACAGTGAGAGAAGTATCAGAAAAAATCCAGAAAATCTTGGACCAATACCCTACATTGGAAAAACTCATTCAAGCTGGAGCAGAAGATATCGCGATGAGACAATCAGAGATTCTGAAGAGAGACTTTTCTGATCTCCTACACAGACTTGATGAACTTAACGTAAACATCCTCATCAGCGGACCAGTCCCTGAAGGGAATGATGAATACGTTATCTTAACAAGGCCGGAGTGAGACTACTGGCAGCAAACATTTTCTCTTATTAAAATCAGAAAGCAAAACACTTGCTCCCGAAAGCTGACCTTGAGGCGCCCATTGATATCAGAGAACAAAAACAGCAAGTCAGGATGACACCACAGGCCATAACAACCAGAGGGTCTTCATCTTCCTGTGACTCAGCCACATCAAATGAGTCTCCAATTAGAAACTTTACAGACAGACTGAACAAGCAAACAAATTTGGGACACAATTAACATCAAAACTTAGACTACACCAAACCCCTGGGACTAGTTTCAATAAGCCTGGGAGCTTCCCCCCACGGATTATTACAGATATTTGATATTTGAGGGAACCGGGCAGTAAATCTATACCTTCCGTCTCCCAGAACTTGCCCGGCATCCCTGAATTTAGCATTCCAGTGCTTATTAGCAGCAGGAAACATAAACCGTTAACCACACGCTCTCCTATTAAACAAAATCTCAAATCGATAACCTGTCAGAAGGTTCAGCTGCCCATCATCACAATACCTAAGTTAGCTTTATTAAACATTAGATCTCTATCCGGGAAGTCTTTTCTTATCAATGACTTCATCACTGAGCATAATTTACACGCCCTTTTTATTCATCAGAAACTTGGCTAGATGAAAATAATGAAACATCTGCATTGATAGAATCTACTCCAAATTACAATTTTTTAAATGATGAGAAAATGGCGGAAAACTTGACTCCAGGTTCACTGTGAGATCTACAAATATAGACTGAATAGATATCAGTTAACATTAAAAGATGCTAGGGAATTGTTCTTTTCTGAAATCATCAACAGAAACATTAATAATGCACAGACTTTATTTACTTTATTTAAATTTTCAGCGCCACGGCAACAAAATGCTAAAAATAAATTATTTTACGTGGACGAGGTGATTATTTCTTAATTGAACTAGCGCTGCCGCCTCCTGAGGAAGCAGCGGTTCTCTACTGTCAGAGATCTGCACGTAATCAAAGCGCGCCAAGAGGCGCGGGGAGGGGGCATAACTGATCCTCATTCAGTCTCGTTAAGTGAAGGTCGAGCGCATCATACAAGCGTAAAAGGACAAGAGAGAAGGTAGCTGTGGTTAAATTGCTTTTTGATTTTACAAGTTGAACAGAAATGTCGTTAAAAGATATTGATGAGCAGGCCTCACGATTGTATTTGACTGGTAAGGCCGTAGCTAGGGTGGCCAACCGTCCCGTAAAAAACAGAATTTCCCGTATTCAGAGAAAATATTATGCATTCCGTATTGAGGTGAAAAGGAACACTGTTTGTCCCGTACTTCAGCTACAATGAAAAAAAAGCCACAAAGGTGGAGTTATTCCGTGTCTTTAAGCTGTGCAGCTGCCTTTTCTTCTCTCATTTTCTCATTCTCCCTCTCCTGTTGCTCATTCAATCATGAAACTGATCAATAATCAGCTGATCTGCTGTCCCGTCTCTCCCTCTCGTTTTTTTATCCCCCACTTTGCGTAGAAAGAGGAAACCAGCGGATGTTGCGCTAGACAGATAGACAGACAGATAGACAGATAGACAGATAGACAGATAGACAGATAGATAGATAGATAGATAGATAGATAGATAGATAGATAGATAGACTTTCTAGTATCAGCTGATGTTTGCTGGAGTCACAGCCGTAAAAGCTGCTGGTCATGATAATCGGTTTGGATATGTTGTGAGATGGAAACATGAAGATGAAATCAGGAGATGTTCTTACTGAATCATCAGAGCTGAACAGGTGATGGAGAAACTGGTTAACCTTGAACATGAACGAGTTGAAGGGAAGTTATGAACGGTTTCTGAGAGAATAATCACACCAGGATCGTTTTATGTAGGCAACAGCTGGTAAATGTGCAGGGGCGGCTCTAGCAAAGTTTTGCCAGGGGGCCAGTTAGGGCAATAACAGGGAAAGGGGGGAACAAATAAATACTTTTCTTTCTTATTCTCATTTGAAATGTCCAGCTTTTAATAAAAAAATATCTGAATCCTACAACTAAAGTGGTCATCTGTTAAATGTATAGAAATCCATTATCTTATATAGTAAATATTATTGCGTCTAATATGTACCCTAGTAAGCTATAGTACTTTTTCGTTTGGGAAGGTACCATCTGTGCAGTCTGCAATTCTGTCGAAGAAAGATGTTGAATCTATTTAATCATTGTAGAAAATAATTGATTTCTGTGTATTTGTTTTACACGTGCATTAAATTAAAGTCGATTACGTCGATTAACTATCATGAGGCGGCGGGTGGGGGGTGGTTCCTTATTTAATTTGATGGGAGTTGGCAACCCTAGCCGTAGCCCTAAAGTAGACTAGTGAAGTTGACACTAGCTTAAACAATGTTGCCAAATTAACGAATGCTTTTCGCGCCACATTTTATCATTGTATTGTGTCACTGGTTACAATTTCAGATGAGCCTGCTCAAGTATTTTTCAAAAAACGAAAGGCATCTGAGGAAGAGAGCTCCAGTCAGGTAAAAGAACACTAGGATCATGCCGGATACTTTAACAAGGTCAACAGTTCTGTTATGTACCTTTTTTAGATATATTTTTGTTGTATGCTGTTTAAGCTGAGGAGATGTGCTTTTATTTTTGTTGTTGTTGCAGTTAGGTGAGATTGATGTGTTCATAATAAAACGTCGACATCAAGTTGAGGTAAGAGTCCTCGCATACACATCCGCGGTGCAGCAGACCCGGTCAGCATTTGACACTGTTGATCATGATATATTATTGGAACGACTGGAGAGCTGAGTCGGACTCTCTGGTGCAGTACTTGCCTGGTTCGAGTCTTACCTAAAGAAAATTGACTTCTTTGTTTCAATAAGAAACTTTGTAACGGTTTTACTTGGGTTTTAGTTTATTATATTTTTTTTGAATGATTATTACAGGTGCCAGTCAGGTCTCCCTCCTGACTTATAGGATTATTTTGTGTGTGTGTTATTGTTTTAATTTAGATTATTTTTATATATACACCAGTTACATAAGGACATATATTCAGAACTATATACACCCTTTTACATTTTAGAAAAGTGATTAAAAATAAACAATAGCACAGAGAAAAAAGTAAATAATTTGAAGTCTTGATTTGAAGTTTTCACCAGTCCAGTTTTTCCACAGCCGTATGAAAAGAGCTATGAACACAAATAACACAAATATTTACAATATGTTAATATTTTTTCTGTGAGAAAATAAACAAAAACAAAACTTACTAGACAGTGTGTGACTCAGTGAAACCTGAATGAATTGTTGGCAGGACACAACTGATGAACACTCTAAAAAAAACTAAGTTTTGTTTTCCTTTTAATTAAATTTTCAGGGCTTATAGGCACACACACACACACACAAAAGGCTATTAGTAAGTTTTAAGGACTTACAGATTACGCTGGATGAAGTTGTACGTGACGTGACGACGTCACCGGTTGGCGCTCCGAGCAGAAACAAACAAACAAACAAGTCTTGCACCTTTGAAAAGATTTTCCGATGTAGGTTGAGTTTTTTATCCTTAATGTGGTTAATTTTACAGAGAAGGTAAGATTTTAGTTTGAAACTCACATCCGTTGGAAACTTGAATGCTTGGGACAGCCTGCGTGACGTGACGTCACTCTGTTGACATGCCGAGGATTCTTTTTTTTTTTTACTTGATCGCAAAAGATTTTCTCCGTCTTCTGAGGACTTGATATTAACAATGAGGGATTAACAGCCTCGTTGCTCTGACAATATGCCACAATATGCTGCGGATTCTCCACACTCCACGCCACGCTACTTCTTGCAGGTGAATGAGGAAATGGATGGAGGCATGAGGGGCGTTTTGAAAGGTAAGACAGAGCAGTGTGCACAGGTGCCAAGTGGTGATAATCAGGGTGGAGGCAGGAAATATTTATTTTGTTTGACCATGTGGTATGGTGCAACCACAGGTTGTCACAACTTTTCATCAGAACGAACAGAAATCACATGTGGGGTCCCCCAGGGCTTCATCTTATCAATATCTACATCCTCCAACTAGGCAAGATTATAGCAACCAATAACATTAGCTACCAAAACTACGCAGATGAAACTCAGCTTTACATTACAATGTCACCAGGTGACTCTGAACCCATTCAAACTCTAAATCAATGTATCGACCAAATAAATGGATGGATGTGCCATAAATTTCTCCAGCTGAATACAAATAAAACTGAAGTAATTATTTTTGGACCCAAAGATGAACGATCAAGAGTCAGCACACAGCTTCAATTAATACAGCTAGGAACTACTGATCAGGCACGAAACCTAGGTGTAGTAATGGATTCAGACCTGAACCTCCAGGGTCACATAAAGGCAATAACAAGGTCAGCCTTTTATCACCTGAAGAACATTTGTAGGATTAAAGGACAAATGTTGCAACAGGACCTGGAAAACTCATCCATACGTTTATCTTTAGTCTGATTGATTCCTCCAACAGCTTCCTCACGGGTCTGCCTAAAAAGTCAATCAGACAGCTGCAGCTGATCAGGGACGGTGCTGCTCGTGTTCCTCACTAGAACCAGGAAAGTAGAGCACATCACCCCAGTTCTGAAGTCCTTACGGTGCGTTCACACCCATTCAGACACTTTGTCTGCGTCCTTTGTCTGCCTCAGGCAACGCTCCCAACGCATCTAGTTTGACGCATGTACGTTGAGCAAAAAAGAGCGCATGGGCGGGGGCTTCCTCTGTTGCCAGACGTTCAGAACTTTGCCG
Organism: Valencia hispanica; assembly: GCA_963556495.2. Taxonomy (NCBI): domain Eukaryota; kingdom Metazoa; phylum Chordata; class Actinopteri; order Cyprinodontiformes; family Valenciidae; genus Valencia; species Valencia hispanica. The sequence continues at coordinate 47,345,399 of OY747720.1, read as the reverse complement.
GATCGTTTCAAGAGAGTGGCTTGGCTTTATTTGCTAGATAAAGCTAGAAAACGTCAACATCGGGTGCATCAGCGCCGTTTGTGGATACACCCCATTCTTCAGATGCGTTCTGAGTTTGGGGAGTTTAACCATTTGCTCCAGGAGCTGGGTATGGATGAGGTTCGCTTTCACCGCTACTTCCGTCTGTCAGTGCTACTTTTCCTGCTCCCGCTTCATTCAAGACACATGTGGTGACGTCGCTACAGTGAGACACTCTGATTGGTTGGCGCACTCCGTCAAGTCCGTCAAAAGTTCAGCTAGCTGAACTTCTGCGTTGCTTGCGTTTGCTACGATGCCGCTTGAAACGCAGGTAACGCTTGAAAAGTTGACGGAGCCAACGGAGCCAATGCACAAAACGCACCGCAGAGACTCTGACAGAGCTCTGACGGACTCAACCGTAGACTTTACATGTAATCTTGCCGTGGCGAGATTACATGTAATCACATGTAATTCTGATGTGATTTACATGTGATTTACATGTAATCACATGTAAACACATGTTCACACCGCCCGGTGGGTTCACACTGGCTCCCTGTAGCTCAGAGAATAGACTTCAAAATACTTTTACTAGTTTATAAATCATTAAATGGCTTAGCACCAAAGAATGTTGCAGATATACTGTTACTATACCAACCCCCCAGACCACTCAGGTCCTCTAATTCCAGTTTACTCAACATCCCTAGAATTACAACCAAATATGGAGAAGCAGCTTTCAGTGTCTATGCTCCTCTAATTTGGAACAAACTTCCAGACAACTGCAAAGCTGCTGAAATACGTTCTTTTAAATCACAACTAATAACATGTTTAGAGCTGCCTTTGAGTAATGTTTTGATGCATCATGTTTGGTGTATGCTTCTTGCCGTTTTTACATAATATGCTTTGTAATGCTTTGATGTATCTGTGTATGCTTGTTGCTTTATTGCGGTTTTCACTTTATATGCTTTGTCTGTTTTACTGCTATTTTTATTTTACCCCTTGATCATGTAAAGCATCTTTAATGACCTTGTTGTTGAAAGTGTGCTATACAAATAAAATTGCCTTGCCTTGTCTTACAGCAGACATCCCAAACAATGCCCAAACAGGCACCAGGGCCAACGGCACCGATAGGAGAACATCGGCCCAGCACACCGGCTGACCGATGCCTCGGTCCAACCAGGCCCGCACAGGCAGGCACAATGGATGATCCGGCATGCCCCCTCGAGCACCCAGCCCTGGACACAGAGAGCTACCAATGCGGGCAGAGGCATCAGTCAACAGCAGGGAGTGACGAAGGTTGTGTTATGTTAAATCATGATTATGGCTAGAGTTTGTTACTTTGGGAAAATAACACCCATTTATTTGAAAAATTACCACTCTGTCACTGTCCCTGACAAATCGACTAAGAAAAAAAATGAGTGAAGGTATTAAATCAAGAGAAAGATTTGTGGTGGCGACTGTTCCCTCTAAGCTGCGCGCGTGAGCAATTGCGCACTGCTGACAAAGTCTTCACGCACAGAGAATCGGCGCTGTGCACAAAAAAAACTAAAACAAAACAAAAATAAATAAATGAAAAAAAGGAATCCAACCTGAATTGAAAATAAAATAAACAAATGATTTATTCTGTGCTATTTTGCAATGAGAGTCAATGAACATATGTACCGATTAACAGTTCCAGCGGGTGCTCCTGCACCGGTCCAATTAGAAAAACACACACTCGCCCATACCTGTTATCCATGGTTATTTCCATATCAACGTGGCCGAGATCCACACACTGACACAACACGGGAACTATATAGCTGTCATGGCATTCCTGCTTTGTGTCAGTTTGTGTTACAATGTGAGACATCAGTTATAAATGTGTTTTACTGCTCACACTGGAGTCAAATGCGCATCAAATCCGACATTTTTTCCCATATCTGATTTTTTTTAGATGACAGTATGAACAGCACTATTTCAAATTTTTTTCCAAATCCAACTGAGGTCACTTTCATATGTTGTACTAATTCCAAAACATGAGCCATATTTTAAAAAGCGATGGCGCATTTCTTCCAATAGAGCGACTCCAGCAGGCTCTGAAGAATATTTTCCGCCTTCTTTCTTCACACCTTATACGGAATTTTGTTAGCTAAACATGCAAAATATATTCCCAACTGAATGCCACACGTCGATATGTGTAGCATTTATTTATAGTTAGTGAACTCAAATGCTCCATATTATATTATGTGGTCTGCAAGTGAAGGTTTTTTCAGGGTCAAGATTAAAGAAGCTATAGAGACAGTTTTGCAAATAAGACAAAACTTATAAAATTAGACACAAGCTCGACATTTAAATTAAATGCTGTAATTTGATTATTTTAATAAACCATGTAACTTGGATGGATGTAATATTGGCATGAACACAGTGAACACGTCTGATGTTGCTGACAGTGGTTTGTTTCCTCAGACACATGAAAAATTAGAGGGAACATTGGTGGTGGCTCTATCACAGATTATTTAGTCCCGTTTTCACACTCTTAATTGTTTGGCATGAAAAAGTCTTTAAATTAAAGAGGACCACCTTTACTACAGACTTCCACATACCTTCCCAAGATCTCGAGCAACTCAGCCACTCCGTTGAAGTGTTCCGTCTCATAAACAAAACTGGAGAAATGAATGCAGAACACAGCAAACAGTTAAACTTCAGTCTGTTGAAACAAACATTTAAAGCAAGCCTCCACAATTAGGAACTGAGAGAAACACCTTTCTGCCTGCACCCAGTTGATAGAGACTCCAACAAGACATGTTTGGAGTTAAAAAGAAATAGATCAAAGAGTCATACAAAAACTGAGGACGCAAAGATAAAAATATCCTCAAGGGAATTAGAGTTTGAAACTGTATAAAACTGTGCATGTTTTAGGTAAAACATTGTTAGAACCGTATTATAGTTCATATACCATGAAAGTGTGGCAATCTTGAAAAAGCAATCTGAAAACCACTGAGTCAGTATAGGATACAATAACACTGACGTAGACCATAAAAAATCTGGTAAATCTAGTGTAAATTTCACATGAAGCACTTTGGTTTTAGGAAAGACATGACTATTGTACTCTCCTATGAAATGTGTGCTACTTTATTTTATACAATAGTTAATTTAATATGGCTTTCAGGTTTCAGCACTTCACAAAACATTGTGTTTTATTGTAATTACAACAGCTCTGCTATGTTTTTATTGATTTTGATTCAAAGAAACATAGACTGTGGCATATTTAGCCTGCAGTTACTCAAATTTATGACAAATTAGCAAAGCAGTTTTTTAGATGAAATGGTTCCAATATAAAACAATCATGGAGGTAGGTGAGCATATCAGAAGTAAGGAAATTTATAAAGAAAAACTCACCGTAAAAAAATATTATTGATCTGTTTTCGTATAAAAGCCCTCAGCCCCAGGAATTTTCCATAGATTCTATGCAAGACTGTCTTCAGATAGTCTCTTTCTCGAGGGTCCTCGCTGTCAAACAACTCCAACAGCTGGTTAAGGTGAAGAATAGCAGTGAAGTGATGAATAAGAAAGAACACTTGAAGCAACATGAAGTAGAAAACAGAGGAATGTTTGGGCTGAGCATTCACCTGTAGGACAAACTTCTGGTCTATGTACTTTTTGGCAATGCTGGGCTGGAATTCCTGACTCTCCAAGAACCGAATAAAGAATTCGTATACCAACTGAAAAAAAAGATTTACAAGAGAAAATGAAAATTACAACTCAAAACTAAGCAGGTCTCTTGAGCAGGAAAATCATTTCATGGTCATTTTAGAGTAGACATGGGCTAGTTAAAAGCATCAAGGATTAAAAAAAGTTAAGTGTCAAAACCACAACATTTTCCATCCCACTGTTCCTGCAGTTATATATTCTAGAATTCAGAATTCTACAATTGCGCAGCTCTTTTGGCGACATAAGAGTTTGTTTTTTTACCGGACATTGGTTCCTCTGCTCTCTTGACGAAAAAGTGAATTTTTTGGGGTGGTATACTTTCTAGTTTTTGGTGCTGTGAAGTTGAAAGGACTTTTGCTGTTAATTTGTTACTTTTGATCATTTTTTCATGATACGCAACCATGGAAAGAAGGTGGTTTACAGCTGGGAGCAGCTGATTAACATTGCAAAAGCTGAAATAAATAAATCCGAATTAAAAATATTGTTAGGATTCCACAGAGAAATTAAGTGTTGTAGCTCATACTAATTAATTCTTTAAGGAGTTGTTGTAGATCATAATGGCTGTGGGCAGGAAGGATTTTCTGTAGTGGACAGTGTTGCAGCGAAACTAAAGAAGCCTCTGACTGAAGACACTCTGTAGCATGATAGTCTTGTGAAGAGGATGCTCAGGGTTGTCCAGGGTTTTTCCATCAGACCATGGACACACGTAGCTGGGGATTTTTAAAAACAAATATTTTCACCACCTCATTTTAAAAAAAAATCTCCGCCCACACACAACCACATAAGTGTGTTGACAAGCACATTCATAGACATGTCAAACCTATAGAGGGCAGTAGTTCCCTCAAATCCTATCCACTCAAAGTAACTTTATATGTTCAAACTTCTACAAAGAGAAAATTGAGTTTGTAAAAACAAGCAAACAAAAAGATCTTGGACAATCGATAATGCCAACACATCTCTGAGGGCATAAATACCGTTTCTGAGTGTATACACAGGTCACACAAATTATGTTTGAGCATGTTTGTCGCGGAAAGTGACGCTGCGGTGCCCAAAACTCCCGTTATTTCTATCCACACGCAAATGCTTAAAACGGAGAAAACACAGATCTTATCTTTGGCCAGAGTTTTTAAAAAGCTTCGTTTTCGGTGCCGAAAAATCTGTTTTCGTATCACAGGCCAAACCGTAGAAAAAATATCTTCGTTTTGTGAGATACCCGGCTACGTGTGGACAAGGCAATAGTCTCCAGATGTTCCACAGTAGAGCCAAGAACAGAACCAGCCTTCTTAATCTGGTTGTTTAGCCTTTTTAAGTGCCTAGCTCTGATGCTGCAACCCCAACAGATGATAGTTGAAGAGATTACACTCTCCACAACAGACTTGTAGAAGATTTGCAGCATTTTGCAGCAAATGTCTGTCCCTAGAAGTCAGGTGAAGAAGCAGCTGGAGTTGCTGAACCGGAACAAGGCTGCAGGTCCAGATGGTGTCAGCCCCAGAGTCCTGAAGGCATCCTGCTTTGTTCCAGTACCAAAGAAAACTCACCCATCAGTCATCAACGACTATAGACCTGTTGCCCTGACATCCCACATCATGAAGATCCTGGAGTAAATCCTGTTGGCCCCCCTGAGTAAACAAACTAGAAACATATCAGCACTCCCTGCAGTTTACTTATCACTACAGAGTTGGAAGATGCCATCATCCACCTGCTTCAACCAACCCACTGTCATCTGAACAAAGCAGGCAGTACTGTGAGGATCGTGTTCTTTGATTTCTCCAGTGCATTTAACAAACAAAAGACAGGTGAGCAAACTGAGACTGGTGTTTTGCACTCTCTTGTTTACTGTGGCAATTCCCGTTCCCATATCAGGTGGGCGTGGCCTAAAGATGATAGCCCACATATGGGGTGAGAGTTCGGTGACAGTGTAGGGCCTACTGTTTATGTTGAAAAGCTAGCTTGTTTTGCAGATTCGGTATAGTAGCTTTAAATGTGAACAAAACAAAGTAGAGTATTGTAGAGTTCAGAAGAAACAGGGATAAGTCAAACACTGTTTCTATCATGGGAGAAGAAGTGTAGGTGGTAGAGGAGTATTAATACCTCAGAGTTCACCTAGACAACAGACTGGACTGGAGACTGAACAGTGAAACCGTCTACAAGAAGGGACAGAGCAGACTGTACTTCTTGAGGAAGCTTAGGTCCTTCAAGGTTTGCAGCCAGATGCTGAAAATCTTCTGCAAGTCTGTTGTGGAGAGTGTAATCTTTTCGGCCATCATCTGTTGGGGTAGCAGCATCAGCGCCAGGGACTTAAAAGGCTCAACAACCTGATAAAGAAGGCTGGTTCTGTTGTGGGGACAACTGTGGAACCTCTGGAGATGATGATGCAAAGAAAGATTCTTCATAAAATCAGGAAAATTCTGGACAATCCTGAGCATCCTCTTCATGAGACTGTCATACAACACTGTCTGAACAAACCTCTGACTGTCTTCATTTAGAGCTTTGTTCAATTTCGCTGCATACAGAGCGCTACAAGGAATACTTCCTGCCCACAGCCATTATGATCTACATCAACTCCTTAAAGAATTAATTAGTATGAGCTGCAAGACCTAATTTCGATAATTAAAATATTTTCAGAAAAAAATTAAAGTCATAACATTTAATTTTACTTCAGGAATAAAGTGTTTCTTTATTTTAGTTTTATGCACAACATATGTTTTTTAAATTACAAATGTTTTACCTGTAAGTGTGGCCAGGAGGCTTCAAGTGTGGGCTCATCCTCCTCAGGGTCAAACTCATTGCTGTCACTAGGTGGAAGGGTCCGGAATATGTTATGAGACACCTAAATTAGACAAACAATAGAGAGCAAAGGTACTTAGATGCTAAATCTGTAAAAAGATTTAAGTGATTTTAATCGCCAACAAGTCGTCCAAGCTTATAGTTAGAGGGGCTTAGGTCATCCTGAGCTATCTCTGTAGTTATGCTGCTATAGGCTTGGACTGCTGGAGGACAGACTGACCACTAGTCTTCACTTTCAATATTTAGGCCCGAGCAGCGAAAGCGCCACGAAGGCCTATTGTAGCTGTATTGTTTTTTTTACAAATTAATTGGCTTTTTGGAGGCCTAAAGCTATATGAAAACTCACCAAATTTGGCGGATGCATCAGTCGTGCTGAAAATGCACATATATGGGGTTTGCAAATGTTGCAAAAGAACTGGCACAACAGCGACCCCCGGAATGCTTCAAAAACTCTCCCCATATACCTTAATTTAATTTAGAGGTATGAAATTTGGTACACTTTTAGAATTTCCCAAGACCTACCTAAAAGGTCTTAAAATGTCAGTCCAAAACGAACAGGAAGTTGGCCATCTTGAATTGAACCCACAATTTTGCCCCATTTTTGCCTCTGTGTTTGACTGAACTCCTACTACACCTTTTGATCAATTGGTTTAAAAAAAAATTTATTTGCTCAAGAGGGATGGGGGATCTTAAGTTACCAAAATCCTGACATTGTGCAGGTTGAATGGGCGGGGCCTGGCCTCAAACTTTTTCTACATGCCAAAATAAATAAAAAATGTATAACAAAACTATAAACAGTCAGATAAACACACAACTGGCTGTGATTGGTCACTATCTTGTCACTAACAAAACTCATTGGTCAAATGCTGACATAACCTAAGCCCCGCCCCCTGAGAACAGGAAGTGTAATGTTTTACTTTCAAAGGTCCATATTTTACACTTGACCTAATTACCCCCATACTGTGCACAGTGACTGTAAACAAAATGGTGCAACTCTGTGTCCAGTACTGAGAGGCTACAAAACAGGGTGGAGCTCTGGGGGCATGGCAAAGTCCCGCATCATGCCATGGCCATATATTTAGCTCTAGTTTCCACAAATGTTATTTGATCTGCACCATAATAGAAAGGATGGTTATTAGTCCAACCATGGAAAAAATATTTATGCAAATTTCCGGTGGGCATTGCCGAAATCTAACACAGCGCCCCCCAGTAAGATTTAAAATATCGGTCTCAAGCCATACTTTATCAGAGGATTAAGAAATCCGGCACACCAATGCAGTGTAGCCATGGTCCAAACCCCACAGGATGCCATTTTGTGCCATTTACACACGTATTTGAATAAACTCCTCCTAGAGGCTTTTACTTACTTCAGAATGAGTCAGGATAGTCTTAAGGCGTTGGAGATGAAACGTTGTTCAAAGATTTTTGCTGCGTCAAAGCACGTGAGCGTGTCCAAGCCTCAAAGGATGGCTTCACACCACAAAAGTAGATTGTATACTAACTTCCACAAACAAGGACACAGCTGTACCTAGGGTTGGGCGATATCTTGAGATGACCCAGTCTCAAGATGGCCCAATATTTATATTGATATAAATATACCAGTATCTCTTCTTTCCTCCCCATCTACAGTGAGGAACATAAGTATTTGAACACCCTGCGATTTTACAAGTTCTCCCACTTAGAAATTATGGAAGAGTCTGAAATTCACATTGTAGGTGGATTTCCACTGTGAGAAACAGCTATTTAAATAAAATTTAGGAAATCACGTCTAATTTTTAAATAATGTATTTGTACGTTATTGCTGCACATAAACATTTGAACACCAGGCAGTCAGCAAGAATTCTGGTTCTCTAAGACCCGTTACTCTGCTTTAAAAAAAGTCCATCTCTACTCCACTTAATAATCTAAATTAGTAGTACCTGTCTGACCTTGTTAAAGACACATGGCCAACCCAGAGTCAGTCAGACTCCAACTACTACCATGGGCAAGACCAAAGAGCTGTCAAAAGACGCAAGAGACAAAATTGTAGATCTCCACAAGGCTGGAAAGGGCTACGGGGCAATTGCCAAGCAGCTTGGTGAAAATAGATCAACTGTTGGAGCAATTGTTAGAAAATGGAAGAGGCTAAAGATGACTGTCAGTCTCCCTCGGACAGGGGCGTCATGCAAGATCTCACCTTGTGGGGTATCACTGATAAGAAAGGTGAGGAAGCAGCCCAGAACTACACGGGAGGCGCTGGTCAATGACATGAAGAGAGCACCATGTTGCTCAGCGACAGCCCCGAAACCAGACAGATCTAGAGAAGTTCTGTGAGGAGGAGTGGGCCAAAATCCCTGTTGCAGTGTGTGCAAACCTGGTCAAGAACTACAGGATACCTTTGACCTCTGTAATTGCAAACAACGGCTTCTGTACCAATTATTAACACTGATTTTCTATTGTGTTCAAATACCTGCGCTGTGCAGAAATAAAATACAAATAAATTCTTTAAAAAATCAGATCATGTGATTTCCTGAATTTTTAAAAAAGGGTTACAATGTGAATTTCAGACCCCTCCATAATTTCGAAGTGGAAGAAGTTGCAAAATCGCAGGGTGTTCAAATACTTATGCTCCTCAATGTATCTCTTACTTCACCTTGCTCCGCCTCCCTTCTTCTTGAACGCATTTCACACTAACTGCACTCAGTCTGCAGGCAGCGACAGCATGGATACAGACAAAGGCACGAGGGAAAGTACTGAAGAGGAGCTACTGGTTAGTAAAAATAAAACTACTGGCACAATTATTTGGAGATTAATTCAAAATGTCAGACGTGAAACAGATTAATGCGGTCTGTAGAGATCGTACAGAAAAAAAAAAACCTGCTGAAAAACTCCAGCCCTATGAATCTTTACCACCATTTAAAACAGCGACAAAAAGAACAGTATAAAGAATGTGTAAAACTTTGTTCTGCAGGATAGAAAACAAGACTTTCTCAGCTGCCTCTTGACCCGAGACCAGGCAGGATCGGTTGGATCCCATTCATGATCCTGCTGTGTCTGTGAAGTGAGTGGGGCATCTTCCTTTACAGAAGAATGCTAATAAAGTGCTAATAATTTATTTTCATCAAAAAAAAAAAAAACAGTGAATGAACAAAAGAGAAATATAAAGCAAATACATTTTTGGTGTGACCACCCTTTGCCCTTAAAACAGCATAAATTCTTCTATGTACACTTGCACACAGTTTTGGAAGGAACACGGCTGGTAGGTTGTTCTAAACATCTTTGAGAACTAACCACAGATCTTCTGTGGATGTAGACTTCCTCACATCCTTCTGTCTCTTCACGTAATCCCAGACACACTCCATGTTTAGATCAGGGCTCAGTGGTGGCCATACAATCACTTCCATGACCCCTTGTTCTTCTTTACGCTGAGGATAGTTCTTAATGACTTTGGCTGGATGTTTGGGGTCGTCGTCCTGCTGTAGAATAAATTTGGGGCCAATCATACGCCTCCTTGATGGTATTGCATGATGGATAAGTATCATCCATCAACAAAATTCAGCAGCACGTGTCTTGACAAAGAACAGGAGGTGGGAACACATTACACCTGTCTTAAACTCGTTGCATTGGCTTTATGTTTTATGAATGATTTTAACTTTCTTTAAATGGTTTTTAAGTGTCTTAATGCTCTTGGGCCTTCTTATCTTTCAGAACTGCTTTTACCATATAAACCTTCACGGTCTCTGCTCTCCTCTGGCAGCCGTCTCCTTGTTATCGCTAAAGTCAGGACACACACTCATGTTGGGGCATCTTTCCAGTTTTATGGCCCAGTTTTATTTAATTGCTCTGTATGTTTTACTTCATAAATTTTATCAGTGTTTTTACTAATTAATCTTACAATACTTATTTACTGTTTATTTTATACTTTAACCTATTTTAATGTTCCGTCCAGTGTTTCCTCTATGGGAGCTCTCTGCTTTGAGAACAATGGTCGGCTGTGGCTGCCTGAGTGCTCTCCAGGTGGAGCTTGGTGGAGGTGGGTGTCTAGGCCTCGCCTCCTCTGGGCATTCTGGGTGAGTGCCTTGGCGGCAGCTGTTGACCTGCTGCTGTCTGTGCAGATGGCTCCCTTGAAGGCGCTTCCTTACCTGGCTCATCTGTACTCAGTCTACTGTCCTTTTATTTACTGTTACTTTTAACTGTGTGATTTCATGAGGGTTGGGGCTTGTGGGGTATAACTATGATCATAATTTAAAATTGTGGGGGAGGGATGGGAATGTGGTTTATGTGGGTTCATTTTAAATCTGTAAAGCACTTTGAACTGCAATTTGTGTATGAAAAGCACTCTATATATAAATCTTGATTTAAAGTCTCTGCCTGTATTTCTCAGCATTGAGAACACCATTAATCCTGACCAAATCTCCAACTCCATTTGCAGAAATGCAGCCCCAAACATTCAAGGAACCTCCATCACATTTCACTGTTGCCTGCACACTCATTGTACCGCTCTCCAGCCCTTTGACGAACAAACTACCTTCTGCTGCAGCCAAACATTTCATATTTTGACTCAGTCTGCTGCCATTGTTCTCCATCCCAGTTCCTATGTTTTCGAGCATCCTTGAGGTGATTGACTTCGTTTCCACGTCGGAGGTTTGGCGTTTTGGCTGCAACTCTTCCATAAAGGCCGCTTCTGGCCAAACTTCTCCAGACAGTAGATTGGTCTACCTGAGTCCCACTGGTTTCTGCCAGTTCTGAGCTGATGGCACTGCTGGACATCTTCTGATTTCGAAGGGTAATAAGCTGGATGTGTCTTCCCTCTGCTACACTAAGTTTCCTGGTCCTACCCAGACCACTGCGATCTGCGATCCTCAACGTTGCCTGTGTCTTTGAGCTTCTTCAAAAGAGCTTGAACAGCACATCTTGAAACTCCAGTCTGCTTTGAAATCTTTGTCTGGGGAGACCTTGGTGATGCAGTATAACTAAAATGTGTCTTCTTGCTGTGCTCAATCTCGCCATTACATGAAATTATCTTCCACAACCTCAACTTGGTAGCAGTTTGGCTGTTCCTCACCCAGTTTTAAGCCTCCTACACAGCTGTTTCTGTTTCAGCTAATGACTGTTTTTCAACCTGCGTTTGACATTGATGATCATAAGCACCTATTTGGTATAATTGGTTGAAAATACACCTGACTATAATTCTACAAAATCCCTGACTTTGTGTAAGTGTACCTATAAGAACTGATGCTAGTTTGAAGGCAAAAGGTAGCAACACAAAATAGTGATTTGGTTTAGATTTTACTTTTGTTTGCTCACTTTGCATTTTGTAAATTGATAAAAATAAACAACCATTACTTATATTTCTGAAAGCATTTGTTCACAGCCTTTTTTCACACCTGCCTAAAACTTATTAACAGTACTGTATTGTTCTACTGTTGCTGGACTATGATTTCAGCAGTTGCTATTGAAATGTAATTGGACCAGCCACCCAATCAGTTAAATTAAACTGTTGCTTCCCTTTTACAAAAAATAATAAAAGAGAATAAAGAAGAAAGAGGAGTGGACATATCTAAAAGAAACAATGCACATGAAAAGGCAAGGTTCGGCACACGGAAACTGATCCCAGAAAACTACCAGATGAAGATGAGGGTTTTGATTATACACAAACAGCCTCCAAAGATTTAGATCAGTTTTTTCCTCAAAGTCTTCAACAACTCAACTTTTTAGTTTGCTATATCTTATGCTGTTATACAACTAATAAAAAGTATTTTATTAAAATTGCTTGCATCCTTAGAGTGCTCAGATAAAAAGGCTTTTCACAACCAAGCTCCAGGGCTGAATTTCAAAACCAGCCCACCCCCGACCAAAACAGTACTTTTTGATAGCAAAGCTAGAACTATTTTTGTTTGGAAGAATAGAAAATTAATTAATTTGAGAAAGTATTAATATAATTTACTTTACTTAATAACACAGTTTATTTTTGACACCTTTTCTAATGTACATCTACAGCTCCATGTCGATAAAGGTGCTTGTGTGACATTTGAGACAGCTTAAATTTTCTCTCTCTCTCTCTCTCTCTCTCTCTCTCTCTCTCTCTCTCTCTCTCTCTCTCTCTCTCTCTCTCTCTCTCTCTCTCTCTCTCTCTCTCTCTCTCTCTCTCTCTCTCTCTCTCTCTCTCTCTCTCTCTCTCTCTCTCTCTCTCTCTCTCTCTCTCTCTCTCTCTCTCTCTCTCTCTCTCTCTCTCTCTCTCTCTCTCTCTCTCTCTCTCTCTCTCTCTCTCTCTCTCTCTCTCTCTCTCTCTCTCTCTCTCTCTCTCTCTCTCTCTCTCTCTCTAGCGAGAGAGAGCTGAAAAATATTGAGATATAACTTTTGGTCTGTATTGTTCAGCCCTAGCTGTACCAGACTTTCTGTGGGTCATCACACACCAGCACTCATAGGCTCATTTGCTCATGTTACCTAAGCCCGGCCCCCTCAGCCCCGCCCCCTCAGAACAGGAAGTGCAATTTTTACTATGATAGGTCCATATTTGACTCCTTTTACTTAATCACGATGTAGCTGAGAACAGTGACTAAAAACAAATTGGTGTAACTTGGTTTCCAGAACTGATAGGTTTAGAAAGAGGGTGTGGCTGTGGCAGAATGGCGAAGCCGGTTATTACGCCATGGAAACATGTTTGAGTCTAATATACACATACATCATCTGAGCTCCACCAAATTCAACAACATGGATATTAGTCTAATCCCTAAAAGATGTGTATATATTTTGTGGGTGTGCCCAATACCTCCACAGCGCCCCCAAAAAACATTAAAATCATCAACCATTAGGAATGTCTTCAAATAAAATTGTGAAATTCAGTACATATGTGGATTCTGAAGACCCATAAAAAAAGTGAATCAAAGTCCATTCCCCACAGGAAGTCGGCCATTTTAGTCTAAAGCTGCCATTCTTTGCATTTTGAACACTTCGTCATGCAGACTGGATCAGCAGGCTCAGTGGAAGCGTTGAGGTGACGTTGAGACGGCGGTACGCGAGTCCTGCGTTCGCAGCACAGGGCAGAGCGACGCTACGCAGTGAGGGAATTTTGAGGCTGCTTGCAGCTTTAATTGATGTTATTTCAGCTTTATCTTCTCTGTTTTTTCTTTTGATAGAAGTTACACCATGCCTGTTGGGCTGCTTAGGTGTGACAGTGCAGCCAACAACTGAATGTTCTCTTTGTAAAGACACACACTTGGCCCTGTCTTTCAGTGTTTAACTCCGTCTTCATCACAGACATAGCTGTTGGCTGAGCCTTTACTGCAACTAACTTTGCTCTCTTTTGTCCTATAGGTTTTAAAACTGATTTAGAGTGCATCTGTTTAGCTGTTTCTCTCCTAGATAAAGACACTAAAAGAGCTACTACTGCCACTGCCACTTTTCTTTTACAGACATCAGAAAATACTCCTGGACCAGAGTTTGTGTTTTTTTGTGCATGTGATCAGTCTTCTCAAACTCCCAATCAGTCCTGTTGAAGTGGAGTTTCCCTATTCGCTGTCACTACATGCTCGTCTAGCAGGAGTGAATGCTGCAAGTCAGTCAGTGCGTTTACATGCCCATATAAATCGAGCTTTTGGCAATAATCGGACTAATAGCTTACCCAGAAAAGGAGTATTTATCCCAGTTTACATCACATTTATAAAATCGAATTATTGAATCAAGTGCTAGATGGAAACATGCGCTCTTTCACGTTGAATAGAAACGTTATTGTCTGTTATACAGTGTGCACAAAAATTCAGCACAGTATATTTAGTAAATACTGTACTGTTTGATTGTGTTATACTCATTGTTGCTGTGTTGTCGTACTGGTGTTCTTCCCAATGCAGTTATTCCTGCTCCCGTGATCTCGTCACTTCCCAAAGGGGGAGTGCTCAGGCTGCTAATAGCTCGACTAAGCTGTGTTTGTGTTTTCATGCAGAGATATTCGGCTTTACAACCGCATTATCTGGGTGCGTTAGTCCAATTAAAAGAAGGTCAGTTCGGTTTGACTTCAGCCAGACTAATGCAGTAATTCGGTTTTCCTTCACTACATGTAAACGAACTGAGTGACTCAATGCAATATTTGTAGTAAACTCCTGTGATATAAATAAACTAAATTGTATTGTTTCCCAATTAGATGACAAAAAGAGAGCTTCTATTTATTTTTCTATTTCCACCTAAAATAAATGCAGTGCACTATGGATCCAATATGAGAAAATGTCAAAAAACTTTAAGGGTATGAGTAGTTTTATGTAGCACTATACTAAGCAGAAATGTGAGTTTTGTATGCATGTTTGGCCCTGCTTACCATTTTGACAACTTCAGGATAGGCCTGCTCTGTCAGGTAGCCACGGCTGACAGTCACATAATCCACCAACTCGTTGAGTGTGGAGCGCTTATACTCTTTCATCTTGAGGTCCGACAGCGTGTCCATGAAGTCAAAAACAGTACAACACTGTTGTAACTTCTTTAAGAACAGTTCCGGCTGCTCTGATGCTGGAACGTCTGCACGCACAAACAAACAAACAACCAGTGAGATGAAACAAAAGCACCAAGAGGAGACAAAGGATGAAGTGTACAGGTAGACAAAGTCAAATATTAGTCACAAAAAGACTAACCAATGAAAAAACTTCACAAGTTTGTTTCAAATGCTCTCAAACTGTCATAAAGCTGGGCTCGTGCTCTGCATTTAGTTTGCAGTTGAACAAATGTGACGATCTTCTGAAGAGTTTGCAACAGCAAATGTCGAGCTGTCAAAAAAACCTTAGAGATGTTCAGACCTGACAAAGTGGAGGAAGATCTTTGGCCTGTAATAACCTTGTAATAATGAAAGAACTGGAAGAAATCATAGATTTTATCTCAGGAAAACAAACTGAAACCTTCTGAAATGTACACACCTGTAAGCTCAAGGTCTTGACCCAGCAGTTATGTAATAACGTGAAGAGATAAATTTTATAAACTAAAATTTAGTTTTAATTCTTCAACTTACAATGAATGACAGATTTTTTCATTTTTCAAGCAACACAAAAAACAGTCAGAAGACAGATTACCTCAAATTTAACTGTAGAACAAATTGTATACACAGAAGTTCATAGTGAGCTTGAGAGCTCCCTTTTTAAAGATGTTAGGAGGAGCAGCTACACACATGGTTGACATAAAACACGTTGTAAATGGCTCCATTTCATACCTGGAAATAGTCTCCAACTAAATCAAAATACAAAGGTTTGAAATAAAATTTAAAAAAGATCAAATGAGCTGCGCCTGCAATGACAGCAGCCATAGGTTGATGGGTTTCCTCTCCACTGTCGCTACATGCTTGCTCAGTATGAGGGATTGCTGGCGTTGGAGTCTGCAATGACTTGATGCAATCTGCTGGGATTCCTTAAATAGAAAACTTTAAACCGATTGGAACGTTTGTATTGAAATTACTTTCAAATAAAGTGCCTACAGAGATGAAACATCTGTTGTGAATCGGCGCTATATAAATAAACTGAATTGAATAGCATTTAGTCTCTTCACTTGTGTCGGAAAACCTTGGGTTTTAAGATGCATATTAACCATTAAGGATGTACAAGGTGTCTGCACCAGTTAGCAACACCTAAAACTTAAATGATTGATCTGAGAGTAAATATTGCAGAAAATGACTGGAGTTTGTTGAATATATTTATATGTTTCAGTGACTACACAAAAATCTGAGGAGTCAAATGACATCATTCAGTTTTTATCACTTGTAATGCATTTCATAAATCAGGTTTCCTTTTTTTGAGCTGGTTAATTATCTAAGGTTTCCCTGGAGGGATTCATACGTACGCGCGTCGACAGAGAGTGGAGCAGAGCGCCGCCGCCTGTGAGCAACTGCACAGCTCGGTGAATCGGTTCCAGACTCTGCACCCGGACGCACTCCCGCTCGTAAGTGGGGACTTTAACCATGCCTCACCCTCCTCCACTTTCCCTACGTCCACCCAATGAAAGTCTGATCATAATCTGGTCCTGGTGCTCCCTGAATACAAACCACAGGGTGAGAAGAGAGCCTGCATGGAAGAAGTCGGAAGTGTGGACAGAGGACTCCAGTGACAAACTGACGGACTGTTTTCAGTCTACAGACTGGGAGACACTGCATTTATCATTTATTTATTTATTTATGTGCAGTTCCTTTTGTAAACTGATTTTTTGTATTTTATTCTACTTATTTAATCTTTCAGCAGTGTAACACTGCTGTCTATCTTTTACCTCTGCAGTTTATTCCTTTACTTGTTTGTTAAAGCTGCCGTAGCATGTGAATTTCCCCCCGTTGGGATCAATAAAGTATTTTTAATTTATATTCAATGTGACATTTAGTTTTTCAGCAACTGTAGAAGGGCCCTATGTTGCTAAAACCATACATACATGAAGTATTTGGTTTTCTGTAATATCCTAGATTTGAATAAATACTTTCAATTTAGGTGAAAATTCACCAATATTATATGGAGGATATGAGGACAATTCACTGTTGATCAAGTGCAATAAATACATTGTTTTTCCAAACTCAATGACTAATCATTTATATTATTTATATTACCAAAATAATGATGGCATTTTTTTTCTTTAATCGTGGATTATTTTCAAGGTCATTTAATTCTTAAAATGGTGATACAAACTTTAGAATAATAAATCTTTGCATGGTAACCAATTCAACCACTAACCCCCTGAAGAATATCTGTTTGGCATCAGCTGTATAAAACACCCCGTGAAAATGATCTCAGTGAATTCCCAGTAGTTGTAAAGAACTAACCTTTCTTTAAACGCAGACTTGGCTTGTTTGGGGATGTAAAATCTGCTTTGGGAAAGCAGATGCAATGACAATCTGGAACAGTCCACTCAAAGAAGGCCTCTGCCTTTCCAGCTGCAAATGTTAAAACAGCTGCACATCTCACATTGTGGGAAGCCCATAGACTGAAGTCAGGTGGTAACTGTCTTTTACTGCAGCTAACTTACCACAAACTGCTTCAGTGTGCAAAACGAAACTAGTGTTGCAGTTTTGCTGCAAAGCTTGGGATTTATGCAGTTTCTAGTACAAAAGAAAAAATGAATATTTTTCTTCCATTAAGATGATACTGAAATGTTTAGGTGTCCTGGACGACTTGGTCTTCTCCCGCCTTTACCAGATACACATCTTAAAAAAGGGAAAAAAGTAGGTCTTTAAGATCCAATAAAAAGTAGTTAAGGATTCTCACTTGATTCCTGGTCTCAGTGGAATGATAAACAGATTTACAAGTGACCCTAGAGCATCCCAGTAATGGAAGTTGTATTAGGCCTCCGCAATATTAGGAAAACATGTTATTCATTAAGATCATCAAACAGGTTAACACCTATTCCACGTGTTAGAACTGAAACGGGTGGGGGGGCATTTAAATTTCAGCGCCGAAAACATAAAACTTGTCCTCAGTGTTATCATTGAAGCAATTTTGTGACATTTTGCAAAATTGTCAACAAAAATCACTTGCAGAATGTCAGTGCTTTAAAAATGAATAGTCTCAGATGGATTTCTAATCGCAATATGTATTTACTTATGTTTGGGATTTACGATTTTGTCTATAGTTTCATGGAATAAATAGGCTATGTATTTTAATAAATATAATTTATATAAACTGTTTTAGTGTAAACTTTCAATTATTTTTTATGTGTTAATTAAATGGTTTTATACATATTCTATCAAATATTGTCCTCTTGGAGGTCTTAATTGGGGATTTTTGCTAAATGATGGTATGCTGAAGCTTTTTTTGGCCAGGTCACCCTTGAAAAAGACGCCCTGATCTCAATAGGCTTTATTTGGTTAAAAAAATAGGTAGGCAGATTATCTTTAGTTTAACAATGTGTGTAAACGTAGCATTAGTATTAGTGTGTGAGCAAGACCTTTAATATAGTACCAAAAACATTTAAGGAAATCTTGCAGTTGCTTAGATTTATTCAATTCATTTTGGGCTGATCATTTCTGAGCAAATGTCTCAAAAAGAGGATTGTGATTAGACAAGGAGGAGTTTTTATTCTGCACCAAATCAAACACAAAAACAAATCAAGGTAAGTTATTCATGTTCAACTTGCCTGATAACTTTAGCAAGATAAAAGTCTATCAACACGGTGTGTGACTCCAGTGCTTTTACATATAGGTTACCCAACAGAAACTCATTAAGGACAACAGGTTTCAGCCAAATTTTAAATCCCTGTTTTGAATCAGTAAGAGGATGGCTCTGATTTTAAGTGGTTAAACAAGCAATAAGCCTGTCTCATAAGCAAACGTTCTAATTGTAAAAACAACCAATGAATGAATATATGAACAAATTTAACTCCTAACTAAATACAATTGTAGGCAACTTTTATAGTTTCTTACAAGATGAAGATGACTGTGTTGTTCCACATGCTTTGACCCAACCTAAAACCTTCTCAGAAAGGAATGATGATTTAATGCACTCCTCACAGTTAAACCAACTTTTTACTTTCGTTTTAAGCTTTAGATAAAGCAAGAGCTTTCCATTAGTACTTTTTTTCAAATGGACCTTTGCACACATAAGAGACGGACGGCGTAGTCTGGTAGGAAACAGCCCCTGACAGCAAAGGCTAACTTTAAACACACCATGCTATGTTGGGCAGCTACATATTAACAAGACTCCTTCAATGAAGGCTGTAACTCACTCAATTAGATTTCCTTCCTCAAGTAGGAACCAACAGCTGAAACAGACAGTCATGAATGTGACTGTGGGAATCAATTTATGCAAAATATGGAAAAGAGGCTTAAATAATCCGGTCTCTTCTGGTAACGGTTTGTGGCGAATGGAGTTGGAAAAATGTAAAGAGACACCATGTGGATCAGGTTTCTCTTGAAGGGAGGACAGGCACTGTTGGGAAGATGGCAGTTGGCAGCATGTCGTTGGTCTTCATTGACCACACAAAGTTGGAAAGACGCTCCAGAGAGAAGCAAGGGTGGGTTGGGCAGCATTGTGCACCTATTTTTTGCTCCTCTGATTTTTTTTTCAAACCATGTTGCACATTTGCCCTCCTATAGGAGCATGAGACATGTGGACAACAAATCTGGGGTGAAATCCTGACAACACCCTCTGCCACACAACAATATGGCTCCACAACAGAGACAGGTTGGCCTTAAAAAGCTGATTGAAAGTACTCCTCATTGACCAGGATGAGAACAAGGTTTTAGTTATTTTAAAATCAACAAGGTCATGAGTGGAGCTCACATTTTTGAGAACTTTGAACTGAACAATGCTATTTTTAGGTGAACATGGAGAGGCCTTAGTTCATCTTGGCATCATTTGATAGGGCCCTGTATGGGGGTGAAAGACTTTCTGTGCAAACTTGGTCCATTTTTGCCTACAGTTCTCCTATTGGTTTGAACCTGACTCTGCCAGCTAAATTTCGTACTTCACGAAGGTTCCAACCCTTAAATACATCAGGTTACACTGAAGCGTTTTATGCTGCTTCTTGCTCATGGACGGGATATGGAGCAAGGATGAGCAGAGAAGCTCCAGCTCTCCAATCATCCTGCAGGTCAGTCAGGTAAGACAACAGAGATATTTTTTTATTTACAAGATTGAGGAATCTGTCAAATAATTCTCTTGAACCAAACACATCCTCCTCCCCTGTCCACAGCCAAACACCCTTCTGCTTTGAGAAGTTGGTCTTCAACCAAGTCAGAAGATGCTCCTGCCCCCTTTGCCTTCCCCTTCCACTTGTCTGTTTCTAGAAGTCAGGTGAAGAGGCAGCTGGGGAGACTGAACCAGAACAAGGCTTCAGGTCCACATGGTATCAGTCCTAGAGTCCTGAAGGACTGTACAGCAGGTGTGTTCCATCTTGGGTGCCTCAGGATTTTGATTTGATCACATTTCCGGTGCAATGCCATTTAGGGTTTTTTCTTCATCCTTCCATGGCTATGTTCTA
Organism: Valencia hispanica; assembly: GCA_963556495.2. Taxonomy (NCBI): domain Eukaryota; kingdom Metazoa; phylum Chordata; class Actinopteri; order Cyprinodontiformes; family Valenciidae; genus Valencia; species Valencia hispanica. The sequence goes on along the minus strand of OY747720.1, from coordinate 47,324,999 downwards.
CTCTTAAATCCATCCAGTTTCTATTAATTGAAGCATGCAAACCAATTAATGTCCTGTCTTTGATTTATCTGAAACCACAAATATACCAACACATGTCCAAAAATTCTTTCATAATTGTATCAAGGTCATATTTTCAATGAAAGGTAAAGGAAATGTGTGTTGGCAATTTAAATATAATATAGGGTGACCTTATTTTTATTTCCATAAGAGAGGAAACTTGGTCCAATCCTTAAACACATCAATCAAAAAATTTAATAAACTTCAGATCAGCTTTTACAAGTCAACCATCACAGAAATGACTTTAAAATATAAATATAAATAATTAATCTTATGTTTAGGTACGTTTATTAGAAAATAAACATAATAGCTCCCTTTTTAAGTCATACAGGGCAAAAACTACACAAAAATCGGAAATAATATCCTGAGAAAATAAGTATTTTTCTATTTAAAGTAAAATAAAATAAAAAGCAGCATTCTCCCAAAGACGAAGTGTGTACGCCAGTCTTTGTATATTTCCGCTGTCAATTTAATACAGAACTCTAATTTTGCACAGTGTTTTCATAGTTTTTGCGTCAGATTGACCAATGGGATGTTTGCCACCTGTCATACACAGAAACTAATTACCATCTATAGCCCCTTAAAACAGGCCATGAAAAACGGTAATTTTCCGGACTTCGTCTGTTTTGCTTTTGAGTCTGAAAGCAATCTTCCAGACTTTGTCCGTATACCCTTTACCGGTAATTTTACGGATGAAGACCTAGTAACAAGAGCAGACTTTTCGCGGTATGGGGTTTGCGTTCAGACTGTCAGGTAATGTTCCCCGAAAGCTGGAGGGGTGTGGGGCGGTGGGTAAAAGGGGTGGGGGGCAGAGAATGCCGTGAGTGCACACGCTGACGTATAAATGTCACTATTTTCCTTTCAGCTTCTTCATCGATGTCTCTTTAGCGTTTCCATGTGCACAAAATTGCACATATCACAAAGATGAGCACTGCGAGTAGATCTGCTGTTTCGTCGACCATCTTTGCAATAATCCATTTTAGGGATGCACAGATGTGAAAATTTGGGCCGATACCGATGTCCGATATTAATCCCGCTGTTATGGCCGATAACCGATACGCACCGATATGGTATACGGTATATTTCCCTACACTTTCGACACCGTGGAAAATCAACCACACCATCTACATCGCTTCTCTGCTTGAGTTAAACACCCCCAAATTCCTGCGCCGCATCACTATCGCTGTCACATGACCAAAGAAACACCACGCACTAAGTTTACGTAATATCCACATACAACCCCCCACTCCCCCCCTCCCCGCGCCCCCCAGACATTCATCAGGAACCTCCGGTACATTTCTTGCTGTGTGAAAGCAGCCGAAAGACAATGTTCCGGAAAAAAGTGGTGTGTTTGAAAACACAACTCCGGTTAAAGACCGGATGGAATTGTCCAAAAATATTCCAGAACTTCTGTCTGAAAACGGCTTATGAGTACGGTGCTCTCCGCCACACATTAGTCACCACTGGGACGGAATGAAGGAAATTTCATACTTAAAGCTACACTTGGGCTGCCGTCTGGTAAACATGAGCTGA
>OY747720.1:47305909-47318409 GCA_963556495.2 Valencia hispanica | reverse complement strand
TTCTGGATTTAACAGGGAGCCAATGAAGGGAAGCTAAAACAGGAGAAATGTGATCTCTCTTTTTAATATTCATCAGAACTCTTGCTGCCGCATTTTGGATCAACTGAAGGCTTTTAATGGCATTTTGTGGACTTCCTGATAGTAAAGAATTACAGTAGTCCAGCCTTGAGGTAACAAATGCATGGACTAGTTTCTCAGCATCACTCCTGGACAGGATGTTTCTAATTTTAGCAATATTCCGGAGGTGAAAGAAGGAAATCCTAGAAACCTGTTTAATATGGGATTTAAATGTCAAGTCTTGGTCAAAAATAACGCCGAGGTTCTTTACGTTATTACTGGGGGCCAATTTAATGCCATCCAGATGAAGTGATTGACTAATCAGTTTCTGTTTAAGAACTTCTGGTCCAAAGACAGCAACTTCTGTCTTGTCAGAATTTAAAAGCAAAAAGTTTAGGGTCATCCATGCTTTTATGTCTTCCAGACATGCCTGTAATCTACCTAACTGACTGGGTTCATCAGGATTTATGGATAAATATAGTTGTGTATCATCGGCATAGCTGTGGAAATTTATCCCATGCTGTCTAATGATTCTACCAATTGGAAGCATATATATGGTGAAAAGAATTGGTCCAAGGACAGAACCCTGTGGAACTCCACAAGTAACCCTTGAGAGTGAAGATGATTTATCATTTAGATGAACAAACTGGAATCTATCAGACAAATATGATTTAAACCAGCCTAGTGCTGTTCCTTTGATCCCTGCAACATGTTCAAGCCTTTCTAAGAGAATATTATGATCGACTGTGTCAAAAGCAGCACTGAGATCTAACAAAACCAGAACAGACACCAGTCCATTATCTGAGGCCATGAGAATATCATTAGTAACCTTCACCAGTGCTGTTTCAGTGCTATGATGAGCTCTAAAACCTGACTGAAACTCTTCAAACAGCTCGTTACTGTTTAGATGTTCACAGACTTGATTAGCAACTATTTTCTCAAGGACTTTGGATAAGAAAGGAAGGTTAGATATAGGTCTGTAATTCACTAAGTCATCTTGATCAAGGGAAGGTTTCTTGAGTAAAGGTTTAATTACAGCTATTTTAAATTCCTGTGGTACGTATCCGTTTACTAAGGATAGATTCATCATATCCAAAATGGGGCCAGGAACCAAATGGAACACTTCTTTAAATAATTTGGTTGAGATTGGGTCCAAAATACAAGTTGAAGATTTAGATGAGGCTAATATTTTTGATAATTCTGAAAGCTCGACTGAATCAAAACAGCCTAAGCAATACTGAGGTTCTACAGTTCTTTCCGATACTGACTCATTTACTGAGGAAGAAGTAATCATGTTTGGGAGGGTGCCAATGATTTTATTTTTAATAAAATTTATTTTATTTATGAAGAATCTCATAAAATCATCACTGCTAAGAGCCGGGGGAATAGTTTGCTCAACAGAGCTATGACTCTGTGTAAGTTTGGCAACTGTACTAAAAAGAAACCTAGGATTGTTTTTATTCGCCTCTATTAATGATGAAAAATATGCTGTTCTAGCTTGTCGAAGGGTCTTTTTATACAGCAGTAGACTGTTATTCCAGGTTAAATAGGAATCCTCTAGATGTGTAAAGCGCCATTTTCTCTCCAACTTCCTAGTATTCTGCTTTAAAGTACGCAACTCTGCGTTAAACCAAGGAGTCAGCCTCCTATGGCTAGCCACTTTCTTTTTTAATGGGGCTACACTATCTAATGCCAAACGCAAGGATGACGTAACGCTGTGAACCAGACCATCAATTTCTGAAGGGTTAGAGATAGAATTGCTGCCATCCACTGTGTTACTCTGAGACACTGAGGAAAGTAAGAATGGTACAGATTCTTTAAAAATTGTTACAGCATTGTCTGATAAAGTTCTACTATAATGAAATTTTCTTTCAGATTTAAGATGGTCAGTTAAAGTAAATTCAAAAGTTATCAAGAAGTGGTCAGACAGGACCGGGTTATGTGGGTGGACTGTTATTTCCTCACACTCAATACCGTATGTCAGTACAAGGTCCAAAGTGTGTTTACCTGAGTGGGTCGATCCCTGTACTTTTTGAGTAAAGCCAATTGAGTCTAAAATAGCATTAAAGGCTGCATTTAGGCTATCACTTTCAGTATCCACATGAATATTGAAGTCCCCCACTATAATAACCCTATCAGTATTTAATACTAAATCAGATAAAAAATGTGAGATCTGATCCAAGAATTGAGAGTAAGGGCCTGGTGGACGATACAAAACCACAAACAAAAATGGTCTTAATGTTTTGCAACTTGGATGAGGAAAATTAAGGGTTAGATGCTCAAAAGAACTGTAGCTATCAATTGGTCTGGGACTAATTAGTAAATCAGAACGGAAAATGGCTGCAACTCCTCCTCCTCGCCCAGTATTTCTAGGAATGTGAAAATTTAAATGACTGGAAGGAGTTGACTCATTTATACTGACATAATCCTCCTGCTGCAACCAGGTTTCTGTGAGACAAAGGAAATCAATGTGATTATCACAAATCAAGTCATTTACTAACAAAGTCTTTGAGGAGAGAGATCTTATGTTTAATAAACCACATTTAATAGATTTATTTTCAGTCAAAGTTGTATTTATTTTTATGAGATTTCCATAATTTGCTTTTGTTGGCTTAACTTTTAATCCATTTAATTTTGGCCGTGGGCAAGACACTGTTTCTATAGGGTAATGGGTGGGTAACACATATATATATATACATATACATATATATATACATATACATATATATACATATATATACATATATATATATACACATATACATATATATACATATATATATATATATACATATATATACATATATATATATATATACATATATATACATATACATATATATACATATACATATATATACATATATATATATACATATATATATATATATACACATATATATATATATACACATATATATATATACATATATATATATATACATACATATACATACATATACATACATACATATATATATATACATACATATATATATATATACATACATATATATACACATACATATATATACACATACATATATATACACATACATATATATACACATACATATATATACACATACATATATATACACATACATATATACACACACACATCATATACATACACATACATATATACACACACACATCATACATATATACACACACACATCATACATACACACACACATCATACATTCACACACACATCATACATTCACACACACATCATACATTCACACACACATCATACATATAAACACACACACATCATACATATATACACACACACATCATACATATATACACACACACATCATACATATATACACACACACATCATACATATATACACACACACATCATACATATATACACACACACATACATACATACATACATATATATATATATATACACACATACATACACACATACATACATACATACACACATACATACATACATACATACACACATACATACATACATACATACACACTCCGAGTTGCATACTGAGCTCTGTATTTGTGTATAAATGTGTGGTTGCGAATGGATGAATGTGGCTACAGTGTAAAGACCTTTGAGTGGTCAGTAAGACTAGAAAAGCGCTATAGAAGTTCAGTCCATTCTAATAGCAAGACCTTTTAGGAGTGAACGCTGTACTGCAAATTCCCAACTTGGTCGACATGTGGATAGACCGGGCGATCCCGGGCTGACAGGCTGCTTGGAGGAGCGGGGCCAGGGGCTGACTTGGGTCAGCCTTGGAAACACTGGATAATTCCTTGCAGTTCTAGTTATTGTTATTACATGGTCTCAAGCTCAAGGTGTGTATTTTAAAAGCAGCACCATCTGTTTTATTTACACCAAAACCAGTGTGTTGATGTAGAGTGAGGATTTGGAATCCTGTATGATTGACTTAAACTGCTCTATTTTGCCTTTAATTGTATCAGACACCTACTCTATTCAATGGCTGCCTTGAAACTTTGTTTCATTTCATACCACTATTTACAGAGCAGCCGTCACATTTATTTCCCCCCACACATCATGTTACGTCATGTGTTTCATAGAGGTCAGTTATTGCAGTGGCACAACATGCTTCCGTTTAGTGACGGAGACAGATGGGGCATAAACTGCTTCAGGTTTGGCGATTTATCAAACCTGAACAGAAGCGATCAGGATTTGCTTAGCCGAACACCAACCTAAGCAGACAGGCCCATTTCTTATTCTTGAAACAGCATTGCCAGTAGACATAATCTTCATTAGTGGAGCAACAAGAACATGCAGCATTCATCAGCATGAACCAAGCAAGAGTACAGAGATAAGTTAAACAAACTTTGAATAAGGATGTGTAATGTGCAGTGTGGTGGGTCTGAGTGACTTCATAGAGACTATATCTGAAAAGAAATGAAAGGTCATTCTTATAAGGTCATCTCCAAGCTATATTAATAGCACACTTGTAATTCAAAATAACAGAAGCTAGTTTTAACTAATGGTAACAGCCAGCTTTAGATACATTAGGACTGCAAAAACAAATGATAGCTTTGGTATAATGAATACCCCTTTTTCAGCTAAACATTTAAACCGAGTCATTGTCACCTTTGAGCAGTGGCAAGGGCGTGAGCTCGATGGGTTTGCCTTGAGAGCGGAACTGGGATGAACTCTGTGACCGCTTCTGCTTGGCCTTCCTTACAGACTTCCGCGAAAATCCATCCACTTTGTCCACAGACGGAGATGAGGTGGGTGCCGAGGACATAGCCCTGCTGGGACAGACACATGGACGGTTAGAGGGTATTACCATTCCTAGTTTTCATTCACATTTCATCTGGCTCCCCTACCAGGGCTCACAGTGTGGCATAAAGAAAAAAATATTTTGTAGAACTTGTGCAACAGCTTTGCTACCTGCTTGTTTTAACTGTAAAGATGATGCGACACCAACAGATGAAGCGATGGTGTGTCTCAGTGCTACATAGTGGCTGTAGTCTATAGTGATAAACAAGTGTAACTATATCAATGTAATTAGACATACATCCTTTTTTTTTTTTGAATTGTTGGGTTTTTAATTTCCTGATGTGATGGACACGGAGAAGGAAAATTAAGGAGAAGAAAGAAGGAAGATGAAGAAGAGAGGTAGGAAACAAAAAGTCAAGAGAGAGGGTGAGTTGAAAATACAAGAGAGGAAGGGGAACAAAGAAAACACAGGAAGACATTGATGTCTGCCTCCATACCCACAGGACGGCAGAGAGAGGGGGAAAAACAAAACAAAACACGAAAAAGGAACATCGACAAAACAAACCAAACATTGTGAACTAAGAATTACACAACCACATCACACAAAAATAGATATAAAAATACAACAACAATGTCACAGAAAAACTCATGGTACTGATTAATCAAGCTCTAGTAATGATAACCTCAGCCCAAGAATATATCCTTAAACACCAGAGACCCCACATCTATGCGTGTGTGTTAGCATGCTGGTGCATATAAGGTTTCTCCATAAGAGTGTTCGATAGCTGGTGTGAGCAGGCATCAATCCGTCTCCCAGGAATCGATGCAGACATGAAAGAGATTGGCGCAAAGACGTCCAAAGGACCCCCAGAGCCCCAGGCATACCCGGGCGGGGCCGACCGCATCCCCCAAGAGTGGAGCAAAGGAGAACCCCAGGGGAACATCCAGCGGCCATTATGCAGGGGCCCGGGGGGCAGCAGTGACGAGCCCACGGGCCGGTCAATGGACCGGGAGAGCCGGGGCCCAGGGGCACCCCACCCCCCAGCAGGGACCCAACAAGGGACCGGCCGACGAGGGGGCCCCCGGCACTGCAGGGGCCGCGGCCGGCCGCCATGCGCCGCCTCCACCCTAGGCCGATCCCCACCGCCAACATCCCAGCGCCCCACCGATAGCCGCAGGGGACGGACAGCATCCCCAGGCCGGGCTCAGCCAGCATCTGGACACCAAGTTGTACCAGCTCCCGGGTCCTGATCCCGCGCAACGCAGAGCGCCGAGACCAGGCATCCAACGAGGGCCAGGGCCAGTCCAACCCGCCAATGAACCGGCCACGCACGGTGCGCACAGAACAGGTGATCAAACGAGCAGAGACGTCGGATCCGCATCCCGCCGAGCCACCGAGCAGGCACCACCCAACAATCCCAAACCTGGCACCTCTAAAAGAGGTGCCCCAACCAACCAGAGGAAGATATCGGCCCAGCGCATCGGCCGACCGACACACCGGCCCCCCCAGGCCCGGCCAGGCACGCACCAGGTCCAAACCGGATTGACCACCGATGCACCGGCAGGCAGGGGCCCCCGTCACCGGCGGGAAGTGACGGAGGGGAAATAGGCCCCCCATTAAGTGTAAGGCCTGAGGTGCGCCAGGCGAGGGGGCAGACCAAGATCCAACCTGACAGGTAGACAAAGACATACAGACACAGTCATACGTTCCCTCCCTCTTAAACCCATACATTCTCACTGACTCACCAAGACACCCAAAAAAAAATGACGCTGTACCCTCACTCACACACCCCATACACACTTTATGCTCCCAGGTCCAGGTACCGATGCCCCAGTAGAGCCACCAGACCCCGGACCCGGGAGATGGACCCCCTACCTTCTAGGACTGACACAAGCAGACCGCCAAGGGCCCCACAGTGGCAAAGCAGCCCGACAGCCCAGGACCCCGACCAGACCGCCTGTTCCTCCTCCGGACCCCAACCCCTGATGGCCCGTAGCGAACAGGGGTGTGAAAAGACCCCTAGCCTCTATCCTCCCGCTCGAGTATGGTGTTGATGCCTGTTGTTATAATGTGCATTTAAAACATAGGGGTGGGATGTGGGGAAGGCAGCCACACATCCCCCAACCCCCACCCCTCAGTGTCTATATGTGGTTTAACAGAGAGCACCGGCACCAGAGGTGAAGCTGATTGAACCGCTCCCCCTCTGGATGCCGAAAAGTGTGCCCACCCCAAAGTCCCTACATATGTGTCGCGTGAGAATGTCCGACCGAACCCGGCCAAATGCCCAACCCCAGCGCCTCGCACAAAGACCAAGACCCAGGAGCCAAGTCCAGTGCGAAAAAGGACTGATCCGGCCCAGAAACGCCACCCAGCCGCCGCGACCAGCAGCCAGGCACCCCAACCAGCAAACAAGGCGAGACACCATACAGGGACCGGCAATGACAATCGGCCCAGAGAAAAAGAGAGAGGCGGCAGCACATGCTGGCCGCTGGCCGGCCCTGACCCCCACAGGCAACAGAGACCCCACGCCGGCCAACCCCCAGCCAGGACCACAGCTAGGGGGTGCGGCGCCCCCGAGCCCCAAATCCCCAGGCCCACCCCAGACCGTACCCAGGCGCAGTACGGCCACCAGGCCAGTAACCCATGTCCGCCAGTGCAACCCCCCCCCCCCAAGGCACCGTATGCAGCCATTAGGAGTTACCACCCAAAGCCCAACCCCAGGCCGGCCACGACGTCCAGCGCCCCATCCGCCCAGTGATCCCACCCCCTGGGGTCCCCCCCAGACACCCCCAACCCCAAAACCCCCACATCAGCAACAGTGTCCCAAACAACAAAACCAAGTGCCCCCCACCCCCACTAGGTGATGGAGCCGATCAAAGGAGCCCAGAGAGATTGATCAGATATGGAGCCAGAGGCCATCTCAAGACCAATATGGTCCAACAAGAGATTTATATACTGATTGATATTAAGAGCTTTTTTATTTTTCCAGTTCAGGAGGATAGTTTTCTTAGCGATGCATAAGGCAATGTGAACCATTAGAACTGACTTTGTGTCCATGGTGACATCATTTAAATTTCCTAACAGGCAAATTGAGGGAGATGCTGGGATGTTACATTTCAGACACTTTGATAAGTCCTCACATATCTGGCACCAAAATTTCTTAACAGGTGGACAGAACCAAAGCGCATGAACATAAGTATCTGGTATATTGCTTGTGCATTGTAAGCAGGTATTAGACGATGTAAAACCCATCCTAAACATTCGTTGACCTGTATAGTGTACTCTATGAAGGATTTTGTATTGTATTAATTGCAAATGAGGATTTTTTTTGTTATTTTAAAGGTTCTTAAACATATCTGAGACCAGACCTTTTGGTCAAAGCTGGCTGATAAATCCACCTCCCATTTTGAAATAGGGATGGCTATTGATTCATCTAATGTAGATAAAGTTTTGTATATTTTAGACAGCAATTTGGGGGGGGGGTTGAGATTAAGAAAATCGAAAACTCTTGCTGGAATTTGTAATTCAGCTGTATTGAGCCTAAATTTACCTTTAATAATAGATTTAATTTGTTGATATTCTAAGAATATGTTTTTATCAATTATTCCAGATGAGTGTACGTCTGCATGGGATTATTGTGGACTGTCATTTTTAGAAACTCCCAACATGCTGTCAGAGAGGAGCTGATATTTATGCTTTTAAAGCATTCATATTGTTTTATATTTGAGCTAATAAATGGTAGGTCTGAAAGTTTTATCTTATTACATAGTGTCTGTCCTACGTCTATCCAGGACTCGTCTATGTAGCTTTGTTTTAACCATCTTGAGATGTATTGGAGCCTGTTGGCTAAGAAATAATGATGGAAGTTTGGTAGATCTAGACCTCCTTCTTCTTTGGTCTTCTGCAGTGTTTTTAAGATGATACGTGGGGGTTTATCTTTCCAAAGAAATTTAGAGATAGGAGTCCAGAGATCTAAACCAGTCTAGTGATGGTTTACTTGGGATCATTGAGAATAAGTAGTTGATTCTGGGCAAAACCATCATTTTTATTGAAGCAACCCTTCCCATAAGTGATATGGGTAGGGATTTCCATCTAGCAAGATCATCTTCCACTTTTTTTAAAAGTGGGATGTAGTTTAGCGTTATTAAATCTGCCAGTCTTGGTGAGACATTGATACCTAAATAGGTAATATTCCCTGACTGCAGTTGTGTATTAGTTGGATTCTGGACAGAACAATTGATTGGAAGAACTGTAGATTTTAACCAATTTATAGAATAATCTGAAACATTTGAGTAAGAGTTTATCAACCCGATTACCTGAGAGAAAGAGGTTTGTGAATGCTGGAGATAAAGTAATACATCATCTGCATAAAGACTGATTTTATGTTCTATGTTATTGCATTTTATGCCTTTAATATTGTGAGTTTGCCTGATTGCTGCAGCTAGTGGTTCAATAAAAATAGCGAACAGGGAGGGAGAGAGAGGACATCCCTGCCTGGTACCTCTCTGAAGATAAAACCTAGATGATGTTTGGTTATTTGTCCTGATACATGCTGTTGGTGAACTGTATAATATTTTCAACCAGTTTATAAAATAATTTCCAAAGCCAAATTTATGTAAGGTGACAAATAAGAATTTCCAGTTAACTCTATCAAATGCTTTTTCTGTATCTAAAGATAATATATTAGTTTTAATGTTTTTACAGTAAGAAAAGTCTATTAAATCTATTAATCTACGTGGATTTGTGGATGAATGTCTCCCTTTAATAAAACCAGTTTGATCAGGATGTATTATAAGAGGAGTTACTTTCTCTATCCTTTTTGCGAGGGCTTTGCAGATTATTTTAAGATCAACATTGATAAGGGATATGGGACGATAGCTGGTAGGAAACAAAGGGTCTTTACCTGATTTTAGTAGAAGACCAATGTAGGCAGAATTCATATTTGGTGGGAGTCGGCCATTTTACTAGGTTTCCTGCAGCATTCTGTGGAATGTTGTTGACAGAATATTCCAGAATTCTTTATAGAACTCTGCTGGAAATCCATCTGGGCCTGGAGCCTTTTTATTGGGCATGCCTTGGAGGGCCTCCTGGAGTTCAGCCGCTGTTAGTGGTGAATCCAGGGCCATCGCTTGACTTTCAGATAATTTAGGTAGTGTTATGTTATCAAAAAAAATTTCAATTTCATGATCTGATGGATTCATCTCTGGTGAGTATAAAGCCTTGTAAAATTCTTTAAATGTGTTGTTTATTCTTCCAGGATCATATACTGTATTCCCCGTCTGATCTTTAATTGCAGATATAGTCGCTTTCTCTTTATTAATTTTAAGCTGGTTAGCCAAAAATCTACCTGATTTATTACCTTGTTCAAAGTTTTCTATCCTAAGTCTTTGAATTAAGAACTGGGTCTGTTTATTAATAATTTGATTTAATTCTAGCTTTGCTTTACGGATTTTGCCTAGTCTCTCCTCATCTAGAGAAGCTCCTAATGAATTAATAGTTTCTTCTAATTCCTGAATACGTTTTTTTTCCATTTTCTTTTTATTTGATGAGAATGAGATTATTTTACCTCTAATCACAGCTTTTCCTGCCTCCCAAAGAATGGATGGCGACGTACCAGGAAGGTCGTTATATTCCAAATATGAGGCCCACTCTTTTTTTGAAATATTTAATAAATTCTTTATCCTCAAGTAAGGCTATATTAAATCTCCAATTTTTGCCTTGAGACGTTTGTTTTATTTACTAAAGTTAGAGAAACAGGAGCATGATCGCTAACAGCTATAGGGTGTATCTCAGAGTCTGAAATGTCAGTCAACAGTGAGCTGCTGACTAAAATAATCCAGTCGAGAATATGAATGGTGGACATTTGAGAAGAAAGTATATTTTTTGTCATTGGGGTGAAGAGATCGCCATGCATCACAAAGTCCATAATCGCTCATGTACTGTTTGACTATATCTATAGATTTCCAGCTGCGCTGAGTCCCTGCTGTGCTGAGCCTGTCTATTTCCTCATTTAAACCAAAGTTGAGGTCACCCCCAAGAAGAAGTGAGCAATCCATGTGTTCAAGGAGCACAGAGAAGAAGGAATGAAAGAATGAGGGGTCATCAACATTTGGACCATATATACTGACAATACATAACTTTTGGTTATGTATAGATAGTTTTACTATAATAAATCTACCCTCTGGATCTGTAACTGTATCTATTACTGTCAAATTTAAATTTTTATTTATTAATATTGCTACTCCCCTTTGGAGTTAAAGCATGCAGAAAACACATTAGGAAACTCAGGGGATTTAAGATCATCTGCAGCTGAGGTAGATTTATGGGTTTCTTGTAATAAGACGACATCTGCCTTCAATCTTTTAGGCTGGTTAAGAATCTTAACTCTTTTCTCTCTGGTGCCAGCTCCATGAACATTCCACGTGAGAAACCTTAGAGTAGTCATAGTTTTGAGATAAAAGTTGTAAAGTCCATATCACCATAGAAACTGATAAACACAGGTGTATTATTAGTTTGTGCTTGGGGTTGCCTGATTGAAAATCCAAAAGCCGAGATATAAGAAAGAGAGAAATAGAAGAAAGTTGTGAAGGTGTGAAGGGTGAGGGTGAGAGAGAAATAGTTATGTTATGAAAAAATTCTGTGTGTGTGAGTGATAAAAGAAGGAAAAAGGAGTGACAAAGACATTTGGTGATAGACATGTGAAGATGAGAAAAGAAAAAAGAGCCAGTATCCCAGTGCTTAGCCCTGGCCCCGCCCACATTGAGTAATGTAAACAACTTTACAGAGCTGTGCTAACATTACATTATAGTTGACTGATAAAACAACTCTTATCTAGCCCGTGTTACATGACTAATAAAGCCAAGGAGTAAGCTGGGGGTCCCTGAACAGCTGCCCATTAACATACAGTTAATCTACCGCTACTGTAGCTCTGGTGGCTTCACTGATATATTTCTTCCTGATGGGGAACAAAACGCGCCTTCTATCCAGGATTTCCTTCGGATATTGATCGTTAGCGCTGTAATTCGTTCCCCACAGCTCTCTGCCCTGTCCTCTGACCTCCTCTTTTTGCTTGTAATGCTCGAATTTAGCAACAATTGGTCGCGGCCGGCTGTTTGGCTTCTTACCTCCTAGGCGGTGAACGCAGTGAAAAGTGATGTTTTTTACCGTGTCGCTTGGGAGCTTTAACTGATGTTGGAGAAAATCTCGGACGGTGGATTCAGCGTCGTCCTCAGCCTGTTCTGGGATCCTGGAAAAAACAAGATTGTCCCGCATTCCCCTGGCCTGTATATCCAAGATAGTTTCTTTCATCCTCTTACTTTCTCCGGACAGCTGCGTCATCCCCTCGGTGAGTTTCTTTACACTCTCCCTAAGCGTTTGGTTTTCTGCAGCGAGCGATGCTACCTGTTGGCTGAACTCCAGGGATTCCCTTAGAGCTTGAAATTCTTTATGGAGAACCTCAACCAGGCCCAGACGGGCGTCTAGGCTGGTTAGCTTCTTATCTATTGAGTCCAGGACATTGCTGTAGCTTTTCTCTGGAGAGATGGTGGAGATGCTGGCCTCAGAACGAGTGCGTTTTTGTGATGGTGTGCTTGTCGGCACAGCAGAGGTGGATGTCTGTGGCTTGCCCATAACAATGTTGTCAAAGCACTCGTCCAAGTAGCTTTCCAGGCTGTGCAAGGTTTCCTCGTCCAGTTTGTTTATG